>JBBBDQ010002195.1:527500-765259 GCA_037127315.1 Ascarosepion bandense
TTATGTATACATATATGTATATATATGTTTGTATATATGTATGTTTCTATGTATATGAGTTTGTATATATGTATAGGATGTGCGTTGTGGTGCCATGGAAATTGGCTCGCAATGATAAAATCAGAGAACTGAATTCAAATTCCATTTAAATTCCTTGCATTTACTTACAAGCAAATACCTTTGGGAAAGGTTGCGGTACAGTGGATATCGGCTCGGAATGAGAAACTGGGGAGCCGAATTCGAATTCCAGTTGAATCCATTTTATTCACTTATGCGCAAATACCCTTCGGAAAGGTATTAATCCATCTCTTCATTCCAGTTATGGGTTAAACAGCAGGACAGATTGGGTTCTATAGCCACAGAAAGCAATGGCAACCTACTGCGGGATAATCTTCTGCCCAGTGAGTCATGTCTCTTTTGGGACATGATCGCCCAAGCGTGTATCACGTATGGCACTTAACTGACTGACTGATTAATCCATCTCTTTTCTCCAGCTATGAGTCAAATAACATGACCAATTGGGTTCTATAGTCTTGGTTGGCAACCAGTCTACCACAAAAAGTAATGGCAACCTACTGCAGGAAAAATATTCTGCCCAGTGTCATAGTTTATTTGAGACACGATCACCCAAGCACTATCACATATGTCACTTAACTGACTAATATATTTATATATAATGGCTGGCCACTTGTACTCAAGTGTACTTGTTTGCTAGTGCATCTAGCTAATCTCTATTTTAGACTCCAGCTAAGGCACACTTGTGCTTATTCAACAACTCCAAAGCCCACCTGTGGTTTACACTGTAACTATGCTGTGCAGATCTTAGTTACATTTTCTGGGAGAGAGCATGTTATCTAGCATGAACAACAGTCTGAATAAAGCCACTATGCTCAGACCCTTGGTCACGATGACTTGTGACTTTAAGCTAGCACAACAATCAACAGTGCTTCAAAGAAAGCCATTTACCCAATTTCACTCTCAAGGCTTGGGTCAACAAACAGTATGGTTTCCAGGTACTTCCTAAAAGTGCCGCATGTATATGTGTGTGTGTGCGTATGTGTATGTGTGTGTATTATATATGTGGGTATATATTTATACATATATATATATATATATATATGTATTTATATGTATGTATATATGTGTATATATATATGTTTGTATATACATAAATATATTATATATAATATATATTTACATATGTGTGCATATGGATATGTATTTATGCATATCTGTTTATAGATATATATATATATATATATATTTATATATATATACATACATTTATCTACACATTTACACGTATGGATATATACATATATATATATATATATATATACATCCATATATATATATATATATATATATATATACAAATGTATATATGTGCATATATATATATTTATCACTCATCTGTTCCCATAATCAAAGGGATTGCAAGTCTGGGAAGTTAGGCAGCCAGATGTAATTGGTTATATGGTCGCAGAAATTGTCTGTGTTCTCCTGCTTGTGTGATATGGTGCTGAATCAGACATAGTAGTGTTGCCCTGGGTCAATAATGTTGCTGCTGGAGGTTATTATATTTGAATGAAGACATGCTGCCAAAATATACTTTATATGGTTTTATTCTGTATATGGTGCTTTGTAGATTTTTCAGTTGTATACAGATTTGTTTTTTTGCATGTGAATTTGCGTGTGTATATATTTAATTATATTTATATGTTTATGCACTGGAATATGACTGTTTTTGTCTTCAGTTTATTTAAAACTGCACAGCTCCACATCATCTTACACATTCAGTCTTGCATGTATCCACTATGTAGCATTTATAGATGTTGGCTCTAATTCTAACAGATAAACTGACATGTCGCTAAAAACAAGAATTGAAAATTTTGTATATGTATATATCTGTGCATATATGCATATGTACATGTATATACACTAGAATCTGTATGTATGTGTATATATACTTGGCCGTTTGTTCGTATGTGGGTATCTATATATTTTTATATGTATATAGGAAGTATATATATATGTGTGTTTGTGTGTGTGTGTGTGTATTGATATAAGTGAGCATATAATTATATATATATGTGTGTGTATATATGTATATAAATGTTGCATATATGTATATGCATATGTGTGCATACATGCATATATAAGTATATATATATGAATCTATATATATATATATATATATATATATATATTTTATCTATTTGTTTAAGCATTATTTTTAATGGATACTCATATTTGATTAGATACTATGCTTTTTATAATTAAGCAGTAAATTTATTTATATATACTGGCGTTTATTTCTAAACAAGCTTTCTCGATTATTCAAGCAGGTAGATATAAAAAAATATACTGTTTAATTATAACAAAACATAGTATCTACTCACATATGAATATCCATTAGAAATAATGTTTAAACAAAGTATTTCGTAACAGATCTCATAAAAATTTCCTCAGTATATATATATATATATATTTGTGTGTATATATCTATATGTATATATATGTATCTATATATATGTATATATACATATATGTATATCTGTGTATATGTATATCTATCTATATGGGTATACATCTATATATATGTGCATATGAATATATATGAATATGTATATATATGCATATGTGTATATGTATATGTATGAGTTTGTTATATATATATATATATATATATGCATCATTACAGAAATAAAATTATATTATTGTGCATACATATGTACATATATGTATTTGTATACACATGTATATATATACATGTATCTCTATCATATATATATATATTTTTTTAAAAAATCATTTCACCCCAAGCAAGGCAGAAATGCCATTGATGTGCGGGGTGCTACATAACTGTAAAAAGATTAATTAGAAGAGAGTGAGGAGTGCAAATCAGTTAGAAAAGAGCAATAGAAAGCTGAGAATGCAGGTGCGATGACAGATACATAGGTGGAGAGAAGGGAAGGATATACGGGGTGGGGAGAGAGCTAGAGTCCAGTAGTTAATAGATGAGTATTGACATTGCATTTAAATTCTTGGAGTTTGTAGCCATCAGGAAAGAAAGAATATGGGAGCGAGTTCCACAGGCGGGAAGTGCGAGAGAAGCTGCTGCAGGAGTAGAATTGTCGTCTGCATTTGGCTAACCTAACTGTGAATGGGTGGGACCCAGTTGCCAGTCTGGTTGCACAAGTAAACACCGGTTGAGGAGGCACCGGTGACTTAAGTTCGTCCGAGCAGAAGACATGAAACTATTTATAGAACAGACAACGGGAGGCCACATTTCGACGGTGGGGAAGTGGCTGCAGTTGAGTCGCCAGATCAGTAGCTATCACATTACAGACTCTCCTTTGGAGCCTGTAGAGAACACTGAGGTAAACTGCAGGGGCGCCTGACCATAAATGGCAGCAGTACTCCATGTACAGACAGATGGTTGACTTGTATATATGCAGGATGGATTCAGGTGGAAAAAACATCCTGGATCAACATAATGACCCAACCTTCTTAGCAGTGGATTTAGCTATGGATTCGATATAGTGGTTCCATTTGAGGTTTGAGTAGAGGGTAAGGCCGAGGAGGTGTAGTGTATTGCTCTCACGGAGAATTGCTTGGTCCATGCTTATGGGAGGCAGGAGAGGTTGCCTGTGATGGTTGACAGACAACAGCTTGGTCTTAGACGCACTGAAGTTGACAAGCCACTTCTTGCCCCAATTCACCACAGAGTGTAGATCCCATTCTAGCTCAGCAGCGAGATTATGTCTGTCCGCCACGACAGGTTTCTTACTGGTGTGGGAGTATATTGTGGTGTCATCTGCGTAGATGCCTACTTGGGAACTGATCTCATCTGGGAGGTCATTGATGAAAATAAGGAAGAGTGTCAGGCCCAGGATAGAGCCCTGTGGGACACCAGCATTAGTTCTGTAGGAATAAAGAGGCATGCCCATTCAAAATGACCTTCATTTTGCAGTTATTTAAAAAAGATTGGATGAGGTCAAGCAAGGCGACCAATAATACCGTAACCCCATAGCTTGCATAGGAGGCCAGAGTGCCAAACCCTGTCAAAAGCCTTGGAGATGTCCAGAGCAACCGCATGAGCCTCATCAGACTCATCAAGGGTCTGGAGCATGTACTCCATTACGGTTGTTAGCAAGTTGACTGTGGACCTGGCAAAGCGGAAGCCATATTGCCTGTCAGAGAAGAGTTTGTGGGCAGTGAGATGTTGAACTATTTCAGCATTGATTATGGCCTTGAACACTTTCCTGAATATCGGTAGAAGACTGATAAGGCGATAGTTGGATGGGTTCGAGGGTTCACCACATTCTTAAATACAGGAACGACTGAAGAGAATTTCCAGCATGCAGGAAAACAAGAAGCAGAAAGGCAGTAGTTAAACAGATTATGCATGCCTGTATGCATATATATATCCACATAATTATATACATACATGCCTCTGTATATATATATATATATATATATAAATTAAAAACAGAAATAGAGGTTATCTGTTGCTTTAATCCATGTGACATGTTATATATATATAGATATATATATGGATGTGCGTTGTGGATATCGACTTGGAACGACAAATCGGGGAGCCGAGTTTGAATTCCAGTTGAATTTTTTTTTTTAATCATATCACCCCAAGCAAGGCAATAACGCCACTGATGTGCAGGTGGCTACGTAAGAGTAAAAAGATTGGAAAAGAGAAAGCCAGAAACCACATCCTAAACAGGAAATGAGGGATGAGCCTCTTCACCTGTTCAATAGATGTGGGTGGAGTGTGAACCTTACTTGCATTTACTTACGCATAAATACCCTTGGGAAAGGTATTAATCCATCTCTTCCTCCAGTTATGGGTTAAATAACCAGACAGATTGGGTTCTATAGCCTTGGCTGGCAATCAGTCTCATGCAGAAAGCAATGGCAACTTACTACGGGAATATCTTCTGCCCAGTCAGTCATGTCTCTTTCGAGACATGATCGTCCAAAGCATGTTTCATGTATAGCACTTAACTGATATATATATATATATATATTAGTCATCCACATACAAGCCTGTTTTGCTGTATCACAGCTCATCAGTGTGGCTAGACACATCTACTTGCTTCTGGCCAGGATCGAAATTTGACCAATTTGGTGTCAGTCGAAGTTGCTACTCCCTAAACCATAGGCGCATATGGATGTGTAGGCATTTGTATATATATCTATCATATAAGCATGTGGCCAAGTGTTTAGAACATTCACTTTCTGACCATGAAGCCTGGTTTTGAATTTCACCATGGTTGATTTGGTTGGGCTAGCACAAAGTCACAAGTTGATCGTGTCCAACGGTTTGAGTGCCCTAGTTTTGTTCTGACTGTTGTTCGTACTAGACAACACAATCTCTCCCAGAAACCGTAACTAAGGTCTGCTCAGCATAGTTGCATTATAAACCACAGGCGGGTTCTGTGGGTGTTGAACAAATACATGCGTGCCTGAGTAGGCATCTGTAATGGGGATTAATTAGCTGCCCTGCTAGACAAATATCCTCGAATATGAGTCATCAGCCATTTTTTATATGTATGTGTGTATATATATTTATGTGCATATGTATGTGTATATATTTTCATATAAACATATGTACATTTGTGTGTATGAGTATTTATGTATATATATGTGTTTACATATGTATACATGTGTATATATGTGTATATATATGTCTGTATATATGTACATATATGTGTGTGTGTAAATGTATATATGTGTGTGTGTATGTCTGTGTGTGCATATATCTATGTATAGATGTCATTGTATATATATATATGTGTGTATACATATATATCTGCATGAACATATACTATCTAACACATTATCATCTAAAATATTTAAACATTATCAACTGCTGTCATACATGTGACACACACACACACACATATATATATATTGACCAACATTACAATCCAATATACACTAAAACAGTCAAGCATTTCTATACAAATATATACTTAGATTATTATAGAATTTACCATCTAAAATATCTTAACAACAATCATTTAAAAATTATCTGTTTGTTTAATCTATGGGACATCTTTCTGGCCAATAGAAATTAACCCAACATTTTGTATACTTTAAACGTAACAGTTGACAAATTGCTTAACAACAAAATCAAATTACAGATCCTCGAGGCAATATTCATTAACAAACTTAAGCCGTCAATTAATAGAATCAGCTGTGAATACTGTAGTAATGTTCTAAAATGTTTATAAAAAAAATGTTTTTTTTATGCTTAACATGTGCCTGATCATGACATTACAACATAAAAAAAAATCCATTCTGGATAATTTTCATAGTCTAATGAACGCTAAGCAATTTGCCAACCATTACATTGGAAGCAAGAAGAAAATTTACAGAATTTTTAGCAACACAGTCTTGTAGTTATTTTTTGTTACCACAACTCATAGCCATGAAGATGATTTTGGAAGGAGATTGAAAGGACTTAATAACATTGAGAAATTAATAATAAAATCATCTGTGAGTATGAACAGATTTTATTCAAAATCAGCAGGTACAATGCTTGCAATATATTTAATCTGATATATATATATATATATATATATATATATATATATATATATATATATATATGTGTGTGTGTGTGTGTGTGTGTGTGTGTGTGTGTATACATACATTTGTATATATGTGTGCATGTATATGTAAGTTTATATATATGTATGTGTATATACATATGCATATATATGTCAGTATGTATATATATATATATATATATATATATATATATACATGTATGTACATATATAGATCTATATAGTTTATATATAAATTGTAATATATATATATATATATATATATATATATGTATTTCAAAATTTGTTACATGGAAATGTTGCACAAAATGAGAAGAATGACGGATTAAATAGTTGATGCATTTCACCAATTTTAGGTTTCCAGCAGATCCAAAACGAAAGAGAAAGCAAGAAACTTGTAGATAGAATAGTTTTACAAAATGATTTCAAAGATAATTCTTCAAAATGGTCTGAAAGTAATACATTTGTTGTATTTCATCTATGCATCTTATCCGATCAATAATGTGTTAATTTAAATCAGATATTAAAATCCTGACCAAGTTTCAAATTTTATACATAGAAATATTGCATGAAAAGATTTGATCAAACAGCTGATGCATTTTGACAATTTTGGTCTTTGTCAGATTATATATGAAATACATAAAAGCATATATATATATATATATATATATATTTATATATAAATGTATACACACATATACACATATAAATATGTGTGTGTGTGTGTGTATATATACATTTATGTATATGGATATACATTTATATATATGTATATACATGTGTGTGCAGATATATTTATATAAATTTTAACTTGTGTTTCTGTATCTATATATATATCTGTATACATATATATGTGTATGTATGTGTATGTATATAATGTATGTTTATATTTCTGTTTAATTATATGTACATATATGTGAGTATATATATTTGTATATAAGTGAGTATATATGAGTGTGCGTGTATATATATATATATATATATATATATATATATATATATGTTTATATATGTGTATGTCTGTGTATATATGTATTTTATGTTTTTTGTTTTTTAATCATATCACACTAAGCAAGGCAGTAACACCACTGATGCGCAGGGGGCTACGTAAGAGTAAAAAGATTGGAAAAGAGACAGCCAGAAACCACATCCTAAACAGGGAATAAGGGATGAGCCTCTTCACCTGTTCAATAGACGTGGGTGGAGTGTGATATGAATATTTACTATATGTGTTTATGTCTGTGTATATATATTATATATGTCTGTGTATATATATATATATATATATGTACATATATATATGTGTTTGTGTATATATATATATATATATATGTGCATGAATATACATTTTTTATGTAATGTTTATATAGATATATGTATATATATTTGTATATATATGTGTATATATATATATACATCATGGACTCTCCCATCGATTTCGATGTATGAGGGTCTAACCTTAATAAGACATCCACACAGAGATTTGTTTATAGTGGTGAAGGCATTGTATAATACATCCACACTTTTTTTGGACTGCTGATAACAAACAATCGGTGCAGAAATCTGCCACAGATCGCATGAACAGCAGACCTCAATTATTTAACCCATAATTGGAGGGAACTAGTGTGCAAGTGAATGCAGTGCGCTTGACTGAAATTGGAACTCGGCTCACCGATTTCCCCCTCCAAGCCGACATCCACCACACCACAACGCACATCCGTGAACGCTAACAGCACCTGGTATTCCCAAGTGGTCACCCACCTAAGTACTGACCAGGCTCTGTATGTATATATATATATATATATACATACATACATATATATATACATTTGTGTATATATATATATATATATATATGTGCTAATGTATATGTATGCATATATGCCTATTTTTATATTTTTATATTGTATATGGCCATGTAGCCGAGTGGTTAGAACACTTGCTTTCTGACCATGAAGCCTGGGCTGTAACCTCACTGTGGTCAATTTGTGGGGAAGGTGATATCTTGATGTTTTCTGTATAGAGGAAGCAATCCCAGCATGCAGCACCTTTGAAAATTGCCTGAAAACCATACCACAGGTTCACCCAAGCCTTGTGAGTGAAATTGGGTAGACAGCCTTTTTAAGTTGTGTCAGATCAAAGTCATAAGTCATCATGACTGAACGTTTGAGCATGCTGGCCTTTTTCAGGCTGTCGTTCCCAGTAGATAACACGCTCTCTCACAGAAACTGTAACTAAGGTCCACTCAGCATAGTTACAGTATACACCATAAGTGAATGTTGAACAAACACAATTGTGCCTGACCACGTGTCCACAATGGAGATTAGTTAGCTGCCCTGGTAGACAGGTATCCTCGAATACGAGTTGCCAGCCATTGCATACATATGTGTATATATGTATAGATATATATGGATGTATATATGGATGTATATATATGTGCATGTATATATTCATATACATGTATATATATATTTATTTATATGGATATATGCATGTATATATATAAGTGTATGTATGTGTATATATATATATGTGTATGTGTCTGTGTATATATATGTGTGTGTGTACATATATATGAGTGTTTATATGTTTATCTTTCTCTATTTGTGCATATATATATATATATATATATATATATATGCATGTATGTTTGTGTGTAAATATATATATGTATGCCTGTATATATGCATATATATATATATATATATATATATATATGCACACTACATGTGTGTGTTTATTTGTGTGTTTGACAGTACAAAAACGTATTATGGTGTTAAAAACAAGGAAATTTTTTTCTTTACTATAAGCCATGATAAAATTTTAAAACAAAGAACACCAGTTGACTGGTTTCATCTCCTCTCATCAGAAATATAAACAGGGAAACAAATTATGAGAAAAAAGTCTGTCACAAATGACGTGAATGAATGGACAGGGAAAAAATAATAAAAGTTATAACATCTTTCAAACCAAGTCTGTCCTTCCATCTATACGTATAGACATTCTACCCATACCACAATATTAATTCTGTTAGTTATTATTTTAAATGTAGTTGTGGACTCGACTACACAGGTAGAATGATGCAGCATTTGTATGTTATGATTAAACAGCATGTGCCTGCTAAAATACTCAACAAAAATTTTTTGTCTGTTGTTACCATTCAAAATACATATGGGTCTTCTACTGTGGATCACTTGATAAGTAATCCGACCTGTGCTATGGATTTCAGTGTGAACTGGTTCTCTGTTTTAGCTAGAGCACACGCGTTATTCCATCTGAAGGTGTTAGAGACACTGTTTATCAGGTCTGGGTGACCCTCTCTTTGTAAACAAAGAGACTGTATGCTTGGGCTTGCTTTGCTGTGTCTCTAGCATCTTTAGATAATATAACTTTTATTATTTTTTCCCTTTTTTTTGTCCATTCATTCACGTCATCTGCAACAGATTTTCTTCGCATAATTTGTTTCCTCATTTACAATTCTGACAAAGGGGGATGAAACTGGTCTACTGGTGTTTTTTGTTTTAAAATTTACCATGGCCTATAGTCAAAAAAAGAATTTCTTGTCTTTAAACATATATATATATATACATATACATATACAATCATGCATATATATATATATATATATATATATATATATATGCATGATTGTATATGTATATGTATATATATATATATATATATATATATATATATATATATGTTTATGAATCCCTCTATGTATGTATATGCATATATATACTCATGTGTATATGTGTCTGTACATCTGTGTATATATGTGTCTATGTGTGCGCTGAATAGTTGCCTTGTTTAAACTGTTGGATGCTGTCATAATCCTTGCCTTCCATTCATCATCCTTGATGTTACAAGAACTTATGTTAGTGTCTCACTAAACTGTGTCCCACACTTAATAATCAATGGAAATGCTACCTGAGATGTTGAGTGGCCAGATCTAAAGATTTGTATGGTCACTGCAATTGTCTAACCATTAAACCTGTGTTCACCTTGTGTGCTTATGTTGCATGGTGCAAATTCCCATTGTAAGAAATAAGATCTTCCATCAGCCTCTCTCTTGAACCAGTGCAGTGCGTTTTCCTCAAGACTCTTTATGTTGGCCTTCATGTTGAGTCTAAGGCCATGTAGGAGGGAGGATGAATAGAAGCATAACATCAACATTAATAGTGATTACTAAATGCACCTTCATAGACACTATTAGAATATATATTTAATATTAATTAGGATCGGGTTTTGGAATTTACCTTCCTGCTTTTTCCGCTTGGATTAAAGTATTTAAATAAATAAATATTTATATATATATATATATATATATATATATATATATATACATTTAAACACTGGCCATACTTCCACTTTTTTAGTAGATACCTTACATGATACCTATTGAATAATAGTGCAATTAAAAAACCATTTATTAAATTAAAATTTACAAGAACCCTTAAGGAAAATTTTGGTTCATAATACAAAAATACTATTTAAATCACAATATCAAAGGCATCTGGCTATAAGAGAGGCACTATATATCAAACAATTCTCTCCTACCATCAACCTTACATTATTAAACAGTGGAAATGGAGTTTTGAAAGTTTTTTAAAAACAGACAGATGCTCATACAATCCCCAGTCATGTGATAGCTTCAAAGACAACTTCTTTTCATAAACACAATTACATTACAGTCAAAACATAATGATAAAATAACAACATTACAAAAATAACATCCTTGAAAATGGCCAGTGAAGGGACTGAAAGTGATTAGAAAGTCAAAAATTATTGTACATTTTTACATTCTTTATGTCCAGCAAAAAAGAAACATGTAAGAATACAAAAAAATTAAATAAAAAATTAATAAAATCTTCCTTGTCAGCCATTTTTAACAAAACATGTTTAAAAGAAAGATTGCTGCACAAATATACATTAATATTTGTATTTGTGTATATATATATATATATATATATAAATTTGTGATAGCCTTAAAGAACTCTTCTTTACAAAAACAATAAAACATAAAAATTTACATTACAGTCAATCATGAAGACATAATAACAACACCAGAAAAATGACATCCTTGAACACGGCCTGTGCAGAGGCTTAAAGAACTTGGAAAGTCGAAAATTTTTACATTCCTTATCTCCATCAAAAAGGAAACATGTAACGATACTGGAAAAATTAAATCAAAAATTAATAAAATCTTCCTTGTTGGTTGTTTTTCACGAAATATGTTTAAATGAAAGATTGCTGCCCCAATATATATATATATATATATATATATATATATATATATATATATGTGTGTGTGTGTGTGTGTGTGTGTGTGTGCATACATGCATATGTATGTATACATACATATATATATGTATATATATATATATATATATGGTGTGTATATATGTACATGTATAAAATCTGTATTTTAATGTATTAAAATATGTATTTTTAGTTTTTAAATTTTTTAAAATTTATTTCTTCTTATTTTTTGTTGTCTTCATCACAAATATAAACAAATATAAGTGCTCTCGACCTTTAACCTATGATAGATAAGTCAGACCTCAAAAATATATGTATATATTCCTTTTATTTTAACTTGCATAATTTTAGTTTCCTTTTCCATTTTTAGATTTTGATATAGACCGAATTAAATTATACAATTAATAAATGAAAAAATGGCATCGCAGATTTATAATTTATAACAACCTTAAACAACACTAGTACCAAAAATAAAAATGCAAATTGAAATATATATATATATATATATATATATATATATATAAGTCTATGTATATTATTAATCATTACTTTTGAACATTTACAAACCACAAATTACTACAAAACTGTACATTTTTTTCAACATTGAAAGAACAATGTCTCATCAGGTAGTTATGAGACATTTTTTCTTTCAATGTTGAAACAAAATGTACAATTTTGTAGTAGTCTGTATTTCGTACATGTTCTAAAGTAAGAATTAATAATAAATGTTCATTGCTCTATTTTTATATTGAGGACTGTTTTAAATTAATGTTTTGAATGATGCAATTATTTTCTTCATTCATTTTTCATTTGTATATAAATATCTAAATATACATATATATATGTGTGTGTGTGTGTATTAATAAATATATATTTGTCCTACATTGATGGCACAACTTGGAGTTTCATGTGTCATACAATCATCAAGAACATACTACATTGAGCACTGTTTTTTTAACACCTGAATAATAATATTAGGCATGTGTGTACCCTCATATGTATTTTTATTAATTCACGTTACTATATATATATATATATATATATATATATATATATATATATTTTATTCAAATACTTTAATCCAAACGGAAAAGTAGGAAGGTAAATCCCAAAAACCTGATCCTAATTAATATTAAATTTTAATATTAAAAAATGATACAGGAGAAGAGCTCAATGTAATTAAAATTACAGAGCTAATATAAAATAATTCTCTTTTTTTATTCTTATTTTTATTTTTTCATTTTGAAATATGTACTGTTGCTGAGGAGATGTGAAATCTTTCTTAGGGATTTCATGTTGAAATGTTCATTCAACAATTTTGAATATTGAAAATTTATTTTATTTTATATATATATATATATATATATATATATATATATATATATATATAGTCATCTGCAGATAGATCTATTTTGCTGTATATATATATAGATATATATAAATATATAGATAGTTATATGAATTAATAAATATGTGTACAGGTATATACACATGTATAAAAACATTATTCAGGTATTAAGAACCAGTGATCACGGTAGTAGAAACAGAAGCTATTAATTATATATAATAAATATACATATTATCCTATGTCAGTGTATTGATGACCACATGTCGCCATAGAAAAAAATACTTACTCAAATACATAGACCCAAATTAACACAGGTTCCCCTATGCATTTCTTTTTTTCTTTCTCACTCCCTTTCTTTCTTTCTTTCTTTCTTTCTTTCTTTTCCCCACAAATATTTATTATTAATAATAATTATGAATTACCTCTATTTGAATTCATCTCCCGAAAACTTGATTTAATTTTTTTAAATTAAATTTTAATTTTTTTATCTTCATGTAATTTTGATAATTTTATACTTTTGATAAATAAAAAAATTGTACCCTAACATTATAAAATTTGACTTCCATGAATATTGACTGAACTTAAATTCTAATCTATTAAACAGTCAGTTTGTAATATGCACCTGATGATTGTGTACTGCATGAAACTTTGAGTTCTGACACTGACCTAGGATAATATGTATTTTTAATATATATATATATATATATATATATATATATATATATATATATATATATATATATATATGTTCCATTTGTAAACTAGTAATTACACAATCTAGGTTTCTACTATGAGTGGTGTCTTCGGGTGATTAGTGCAAAGCACCTGAAGGCACCACTCATAGTAGAAACCTAGGTTGCGTAATAACTCATTTACAAATGGAAAATATTCAAAAGTTCTACAAAGTAATTGTATTGAACACTTTTTAATACAAATGTTCACTGGTTTAATTTTATTATGACCAAAAACTATATAATTAAACAATATATATATATATATATATATATATATATATATATATATATATGTATTTATGCATGTATGTATATATATATATATATATATATATTCATGTACGCATGTACATATATGCATGTACATATATGCACATATGTATGTGTGTGATGAATAAACTGTTGTTTAGATTATGCCAAAATAAAACTAACACTGACATCTCATGTTAACAGATACATTTACCAAAATTACACAAAAATTTCTTGAAATATTAAACATTAAATTTATTCAGTAAAATTACTATTGGCTTCAACCACACTCTCCAGACAACTTGGGAATCTCTTTCATCTCTTTTCTCCTTGTTTAAGTTGATCAGTGCTGACATAATCCTTGACTTCAATTAATTTTTGGTGTAACTTGGAGCATTATTGGTCTCTCACTTAACGTCACCTCACATATAATACTTGAAGGGGTTGCAGTCTGGGAAGTAAGGTGGTCTGATGTAAGGGTATATTTGGTTGCAGAAATTGCCTGACAGTCATGATTGGATTCTCCTGCATGTATGACATGGTGCAATGTCCTGTTGCCAGACATAGAGTCTTCCAGCAGCCAACCTCTTAACCTAGGGCAGCATTACTTCTTCAAGGTACTTGATGTAGACCTCTTGGACAAGTGAGTCTGATGCCCTCACCAGCAAACTCTGGTGTTCTTTTCTTATTGGAATGATCAGAGTGATTCTTTCAAGTTGCTGTATCTTTGTAATCACCAATAGACTCATCTAAGTTTTTCTGAATACTCTGCACTGTTCTCAGATTGTTATCCAGTCACTCTTAAATGTTTGTATTGGAGCTTCTGGTGTGAATGCCAAGCAGTAAAGCATGCTATCTAGAAATTTCTAGTTGAGTATATTGCTTCATGATATTCTTTTCCTCACAAATGGTACCCAACTGACATTACTATACTGTGCAGTCAACAAAATTAAAAACAAACAACGCTCATACATGAAATTCAAAATATAATTTGTGACATTTTACCCATCGCACCCTGTTTATATATTGTCACACATGAAATGATGTATTTTTGAGGTGGGGATTGTTGATCTGTTTATCTAATGAAGTAACCTTCTTAGTATGTTAAAAAACTTGACTTATATATCTTTTTTTATTGTTACAGGTAAGAAAATTATTAAAATGAAAGTGTCCAGTAATTTTACTGTATGAATACAAATAATTCTTAATCTATAAATACAAACCTTAAATCTTATTTTATGAATACAACTATTAACCATTTTTGCATCAAATCATTACATGAAAAATAATAAAAAATAGATACTCTTTGACAACAATCAGATAGTAGGCCAGTGGGTACATGCAGGTGAATCGCCAAAATAATGCCCAAAACTGTTCACTAAATGTTTACTGTATGGTGGTCTTTCAAAAGGGTTATTCATTATTCATTCTTGCCTAAAGGGAAAACAATAACAGTAACCTTGTATTTTGGAGAAATTGAGTGTATTCACAAACAATTGAAAAATAAACATCCTAGACTTGTGAATAAAGATGGCCCAATTTTGCTGTGCAACTCTGCACGGCTGCACGCTTCTCAATCAACTGTCTAATACCTGCATAACCTGAATTATGAAATTTTGCCTCATCTTCCATATTCACCTGATATCTTTCCTACTGATTATCACTTATATTATTTTGAGCTTTTCATATGCAATGAAATATTCTTCAATAAGGAAGAGGAAATTGAAACATTTAAACTGTTTATTATTATATCAAAGGACAAGAATTTTTTAAAGATTGGATCAAGAATTAAGTGGAATGTTGGAGAACTGTCATTCATCAACATGGTGCCTTTTTATTCCAGAAGCATTTTATTAATTTCCTATAAAGTCTGTCATTTCATGTGCAACATTGTAATATATATATATGTATGTGTGTGTGTGTGTGTGTGTGTGTGTGTGTGTGTGTGTGTGTGTGCATAAGTGTGTGCATACAGATATATATATATGTGTGTGTGTCTGTGTGTGTGTGTGTATGTGTGTGTGTGTGTGTATAATATATATATATCATATTAAATACATTGCAAATATTGTGTCTGTTTATTTTTAATAAAATCCGTTCATGCTCATGGATAATCTTTTGCATATTATAATTGTCATTTTTATAGATGTCAGAAATGAGCTTTAACATTGACAGACATTATTGTCATTCATTTCTCAATGCACCCAAGTACTTTCAATCTCCTTCCAAGATCATCTTCAGGGGTGTGAGTTATGGTAACAAAAAATAAATGATCTCAAAAGGAGAATGAAAGTACTTGGGTACATTGAGAAATGAATGATAATAACAGCTCATTTCTGACATTTCTTTCAATTATAATATGCAAAAGATTATCCATGAGTATGAATGGCTTTTACTAAAAATAAGCAGACACAATGTTTGCAATTTATTTAATCTGACATGTCTAAAAAAATTTGCAACCTAAACACACACACACACACACACACACACACACCTATCTATCTATCTATCTATCTATCTATCTATCTATCTATCTATCTATCTATCTATCTCGCTCTCTCTCTCTCTATATATATGTATTTATATATGTACAATATTTTTTGCTAATCTTGACTAATTCTTCCCTTATTTGAAACATCCCATTATGCATTCTAAAATTCCTGTTGTGTTCAAAAAAGCTTTGGATAATCGCTAAATATACAATGCCTAACGATAGTGAAAGGCTGAAACCAAGGTAGCAGAGTCAGCTAATTTTTCTAATTAGATTACTTAAAAGCTCTACATGTCATTTTTTTTCTTTAAATATGTACTGATCACTTTTTAATAGATTTACTAGTCTAATTTGACACTGACCAATAACAGTTTAATAATTATATATATATATATATATATATATATATATATATATGACCCTGACCAATAACTGTTTAATAATTATAATGTGTGTGTGTGTGTGTATAAATAATATATATATGTGTGTGAGTGTGTGCATGTGTGCATGTGTGTGTCCATATATATTTATACATATATACATATACACACACATATATATTGGAGAAACAACATAATTAGTGACTGCATTTACAAATATCCATCAAACCAATCTCCTAAAATTTGAACAGCATTTCTTCAGAATCTACTCCTGTATCATGGAAACCCCATTCTATGATCGTATTAATAACATCCAAATTGATGATGTCATAAATATGAGAAACTCATTTGGTCCTACTTTCTCTAACTTTTATATGTCACAGTTTGAAAACAACGTTTTTGAAACAATTGACAATCTGCAAATAAACACAAGGTATGTTGACATTTTCTTTCAGTAAAAAATAAGGATGAAATCATAAATTTAAAATCAAACTCCATCATAAAATTTACATACAAACTTATAGTTAATAACAAAATCCCATTCCTTGATGTCAATATAGGAATAAAATTGACTGTATACCCATATAGGGCACCTCGGCATGGTGTAATGGTTATCAAGCTCATCTCACTAGAATCATTACCCTGCCCCATAAAAAAAAGTTTTTACAGAAACAGCAAAAATGCTGCCCTACACACCATTAGGTGTAACAGAAAAGTATACCCATATAAGACCCATATAAAAAACCTACAAGTTTTCAAACTCTTGTACAAATATTTTCATCACTTCTGCTCTGACAAACTTAAGTCACTGGTGCCCCTGCCACAAGAATTTACTCATGCAACCAGACTGGTAACAAGGTCCCACCCACTTTCAGTTAGATCAACCAAATGCAGGCAACAATTATATCCATCAGCTTCTTTTCTCACACTTCCCGCCTGTGTAACTCCCTTACATATACTTGCTTTCCTGATAGCTATAACCGCCAGGAATTTCAATGCAATGTCAATACCCATCTCTTATCCACTTGGCTCTAGTTCTTTCTACATCACCCTGTATATCTTGTTCTTTTCCTTTCTCTCTACCTTCACAACTGTCTTCACACCAGTGTTCCCCATCTTTCTCTTGCCCTTTCTCTGACACAACCTGTAACCGGTTCGTTTTTCTCTTAACTATCCTCCTATCTAAACTTTTACTCTTATGTAGCCTTCAGCTCATCAGTGGTGGTACTGCCTTGCTTAGGGTGAAACAATTAAAAAAAAGTTTTGAACTATTATTGCCAATGTCTGGAATGATATAAAATAGCAGTGATAAAAAACATATTAAATCAAATTTCACATCCCAGAGAGTTTTTCTGAGATATATAATACATAAAACAAACATTAGACAACAACAATTTTCACAATTACATCATCAATAAACAAATAAAATTATTGTTACAAATAAAAAATATATGGTATAAGTAATAAAAATACTACACAAGAAAATATCAACATGTTTTACTGCAACCAGATGCACAATAATTAATAATTATAATCAAGATGAATTTGCTATACAAAGAATCATTAAACACTATATTTCTGCTGTAAATAAAAAAATAAAACATGTAAAATTTAAATTACAGAAAATGGAAAACCCATAAACCTTATTATAACTAATCAAAATAAACCCATGAAATCTGAACTAGCAATGACCTATATATCATATCAATTTCCAGTACAAGACTGTGTTTCTAGTCATAAATCACTTACCTATATGGGACATACTACCACCTTGAGTCCACACCTCACATGTCACTTACCTAATTAAAGGGCTATATAATAACATCTAGCAACCCACAATTTACAAGAATACTTAAGGAAAATTATGGTCAAAAGCAGGTGTTAACAGTCACTTATATAAAACTAAAGATTTATATGAATGGCATTACCAGAAAAATTTAACTGTGAGAAAGGCCCTGCAAATAAAACATCTTGCTCCCACTATCAATCTCACTTTAATCAACAATGGGAATAGGTGTGGTTAAAGTTTTGAAAAAAATTGAAAGGTGTTCATTTGAATTACAGCCATGCTCAACATGCAAAACTCAGAATAAATGCCTCCACTGATATTCAAAACAACAAAAACAGTCAAACATGAAGAGAAATTAAATGAAGAAGAAAGGTGCTTTGAACAGTGAACAATATGGATAAATTTTGATCTCTCATCAAACAAAAAAAATGCAATAATTCAGAAACTAAATAAAAAATTTAATTTAATTGTTCTTGTCTGTCATATTCAAGAAAACATGTTTAAAAGAAAGGTTGCTGCCCGAATATATATCCATATATATATATATACATATACTTTTAGTAAAAAAAATCACCAGTACTCTAAAAATGAGTGTTATATCACCATAAAAGGCCATAAGCAAAACTTTTGATACAAATCTTATCATGAGGATAATAAATCCCTCAAGACCCGAGATTGGAAAAATAAGTAAAAATATACTCAAAAGAGAAAATAAGCAAATTATGGAAGACTTTGGATTAAAACTATGGATCCATACCAACAATGTAATAAATTGATTTTGCAATATAAAAGAAAAAACAATTGTTCTTTAATTCAATTTGATATTAAGGAATATTATCCAACAATATCAAGGGAACTATTTGTTACTGCATTAGAGTTTACCACTGTTTATTCAGATCTATCAGAGGAGAATAACATAATAATGAATGCAAAAATCCTGTTCTAATTCATAATAAAGAATGGTGGACAAAAATAATTCCAAAGAAAATTTTGATATTATAATATGATCTTTAAACTCTGACGACTCTTCTCTAGATATCACTTACTCTATTAACATCCTTGTCTTTGTCTGTATATATGGCTGATACCAGCCAATCCCATTACAGTGAGGGAAAACCAAGGTATGTCCATATTCATTACATCATTGAAAAAATCTACTGTTTTTATATTTGTATTAATAGACACTTTTAAAAATAAGGTTTTTAAATTCACTTTCAACCAAATGGTTAGTAGTAAATTAGGCAAAAAATTCCTCACTTTGATTAGGAAACATTTTCTGAATAATAATCCATTATGAAAGATTTTCAATAAAACATACTCTAAAATTAAGTTATATTTGTATGGATAATCTGGAAAAAATTATAAAAAATCATAATAATAATATTTTAAATAAAAATTTAGAACTATTGAAAATAAGAATAATCCAAAAACTGAAATCAATAATTTGAATAGACATAAACGTAATTGTAGAGACCCTATAGAATGTAATTTGGAAAGCAGGTGCCATACAGAATCCATAGTTTTTCAATGTACTATTTCTTTTACGGAAAACTCTAGTAATATAAAGATTTATGTTGGTAGTACTAAAAATTTGCTGAAAAAAGATTTTATCAACACACTTCTTCATTTAATAATAACTAGCAGTATAGCCCGGTGTTGCTCGGGTGTAATGAAAGCTTTAAAACTAATCCATGGTCCTGGAGCTCAGACTCTTTGGACGTTGGCACAAAAGACTAAAAAGCAATAGTTGTTTCCAGTTAAAGTGAAACTGTAGACTGAAAGAAAAATGAATGGATTAAGTCAAATTTTGATTTCCTGATATCAATATCAAGTAAGTTTTTTTTGTTGTAAACTGAATTTTGAAGGCTAAATAAGTCCTCTGAGTAAATGGTATTATGGTTGAGACTAAGAACTACAATTATACCTACTTAGAGCCAAACCTGAAGCAAAAACTAAAATAAAAGGGCTGAAAAAATACAGACATACAGGCAGATAAACAGACACACACACAAACATCTTGCTTTATATATATATATATATATATATATATATATATATATATATATATATATATATTATTGATTTTCTGCACTATTGTAAGAACTGCAACCTTGAAACTTCTGAATATCATTTCTTATGTCTTTGTCTATAAGTGTATGAAATTTGATTAAAATCAGATCATTCCTTGTATAACCCAATTTTTTCAATTATCGATTTTTTTATATTTATTGGGGATACCTCAACACAAAACTTTGCTAAGAACACTCGTAGATGCTTATAGTACAACTGTGTAAATTTTCAAGAAAATTGGTTCAGCCGTTTCGGCGTCTATAGGTAATGGACACACACACACACACACACACACACACACACACACACACAAAGTTCCATTTATAAATAAGTTTAGATTAGATTAAATACAGAAATAGAACTTCTCTATCAAAATATTTTTGCTATCTAAAAGAAACAAATAAAACTCCCACAATAAAATGAAAAATTTTAAAACGTAATAAAATAAATGTCATATGTAAGCATTGTAAAATGTTCACCTTAGAATATGGTTAAAAATTCTTCATGAAAGAATATTCATTAACTTATATATATCCAATAATAATGTTTTGTATTATAATATAATATTACTTATAATATAATATTACTTAAATAGATATTAAATTTTTTACAAATTAAGAATTGATGAAAATTTGGAAAAAAATGCACTCATAACCTAAATAAAAAAAACATAATCATACTGAAAGGTCTCTTTAAGTCAGATCAAAAGTATAATATGTTTTCTTTTTTTTTTTTTTTTAAATGCTGGGATACAAAGAAAGCTAAGACAATAACCTTGTAACAAAAATGGATACAACAACATGAAAAAAAGCAGTCTAGACAGTGGCTCAATAGACTGACACTTCTCTGTTAAGATTGAAAGAAGAAAACCTGTATTCCCCAAACATATAACCTATGTTTTCAAATTTAAAAGTTGAACTTCATTCTGATTAGTTAAATTAAACACACACATCATTTTTTGTCTTCCTCCATCCATAATAACTCTTTACATAACAAGCATATTGTTTTCTACATTCAAATGTAAATCATTTTCACAATAAGTCAACATTGCCTGACGATGAGGTAAAATCTCAAAAAATAGAAATTTCCATGTCACAATGTAAATTAAATTAATTTTAGATAAAAACAAATTTGATTATAATTATATATATATATATATACACACACACACACACATATATGCACACATATTTATACATGCAAACATATATATATATACATGCACATACACACACACACAAAAGTATGTGAGTTAATAAATATACATATAAGAATACACACATGTATAAAAATATTATTCAGGTCGTAATAAAACAGAGCTCAATATAGTATAAACAGAGCTATTAATTATATATTAATAAATATACATATTATCCTACATTAGTGGCACAACTTAGAGTTTCATGCATTACACAATCATCAGGTGCATATTTCAAACTGACATATTTAAGAGATTTGAATTTAAGTTCACGCAATGTTTATGGAAGTTAAATCTTACAATATTAGGGTACTATTTCTTAATTTATCAAGAGTACAATATGAATAGACAAATATTACATGAAAATGAAATATATATATATATATATATATATATTTGTGTCCAAACAAGTTTAATTTTAATTTTTGGATAAGGTATTGAATATTGTCCTTGAAATAATGGATAAACTGTACGAAGTTCATATTTCGTTATTTTTGTCAAGTACTTTTGACTTTCACAGTCATTATTCCAAAAAGATGAAAAAAAAAAAAAATTTGAACAGAAAAAACACAATATGAACTTTGTACAGTTTATCCATTGTTTCAAGCACAATACTCAGAACCTTATCTGAAATTTCAAAAAATATAATTCAAAATTAAAAAGACTGACCTTTAATTTAAAATTTTTTTTTAATTGAACTTGTTTAGATGAATACTTGCTGTCTACATATACATATATATATGTGCATGTGTGTGTGTGTGTGTGTATGTGTGTGTGTGTGTGTGTATGTATATATACACTACCAGCCATAATTATTAGGCAACACCACACCAGTGTTTTAAAAAATGATGTATTTCATACTATTTTTTAGTATTTATTGCCAAGTGAATAATTGTAAATGAAAATAGTATAGTTCTTTTGTTAATACTGCACAATAACATGTGCATTAAATGAATTTATAAATATTTAATAATTACCTATATTGCAGTTTCATCAATGAAAGAATGAAGAAAATTTAGGGTGATTTCGATGAGTTCACCCTTGCCTTGTAAAATGTTGCAAAGTAATAATAAAAGAACTATTCTATTTTCATTTAGAATTATCCATTTGGCAATAAATACCAAAAATAGTATGAAATACATCATTTCTTTTAAAAAATGGGGTAGCCTAATAATTATGGCTGGTAGTATATATATACATGTATATATAACATTGTACACTTGGTATACACTCCAGGTAAATTCCAATAGAGATGAACTATATATATATATATATATATATATATTGTAACTAAGTTGTAGAACTCGTAGATTTTTTAACCTTTTGTTATTTACAGACCAGCCCCTCTAACACCCCAAAAAAACAAATCCAACACAAATAAATGGTCTTTTCAACTAGATAATTCGCATTTTAAAAAAATCACCTGAAGATGAAGCAGTTCACATATAGGACTAACTTCGAAACCCAAAAACTTTTGTGTAGTGATACTATGAATTTATAAACCATTGTAACAACTATTACACTATATATATATATATTGGAATAATGACTTGATATCATACAACAAAAATATAGATCTGAATAAGCAAAATTTTATGTTCAATATTTTTTTTCTTTTTTTGAAGCTCGCATATCTCCAAATATCTCAATTTTTCTCTTTTATGCTCTGCTGGATCAATTACCCATTTCTTCATTAACACTTTTATTTTAATCGTAAATTTATTTATTTTCTTAATTTTACATATTTATAATAATTGTAATTTTAGATGTGTTCCTGCATTATCTCTTGGAATTCTTTTCAGTCTAATATAATTATAATTGTGCCAACGATTGAGTCCTTGAAGAAACATTGGCCGATAGGCAGCCTAGTTTCGAATATTATCAATAGAAAAATGAACATAAAATTATGTTTATTCAGATTTGTATATATATATTGAATTTTGTTAGTTTTAACATTTCTTTTGATTGTGCATTGAGCACTGTTTTAAGAAACTGTCTATTGGTCTAATGGGTACCTCTTTTAGTATCATATATATATATATATATATATATTTTCTAAACATATACTGTTAAATATAAGAGACAATGAATGTCTATTATGTTTAATCATGAGCTGTTCTAAATGTATTTTGGCTTTAATTTCAGTTGAAAATAAAGACAAAAATTCTCCAACATTTGGATAATTTTTTATTAATTTGGTTCTAAGCTTTCGGCTCACATGAGCCATCTTCAGAGAGGTTATTAAGACAATAATACAATAACAGCCACCATCTCCGACAACTTTATTTTGTGTTGACATAAAACTTTGCTAGGCAATGGCAATCATTACCAAAAATAACAAACGCAGTTCGCAAATTTGCAATGCGGTTCTATGATGTCACAGCGCGTGATAGCGCAAAATGACACACACATACACATATATATATACATATATGTGTGTGTGTGTGTGTGTGTGTGTGTGTGCGATATAGTGAAAATTGTTTATCAAATATATGTTTTACTAGAGAAAGTGTGTGTTCTCTTTGCCTTTTCCAGTTTGAAAATAAAAGAAAGACAAATTCTTGATATATCTGAGGATAGGTGGGCATTATAGCTCAAATTAATTACCCTAGCTTATAACCTTCTGATTTAGTCTTGAGGAGAGTTTGTCTCTCTTTTGGGTTTGTTTGTACTATACCTGAATTAGTACAATTGATATTGTAGAATTTTAGATTAGAGACTTTTTATTATTTATCTTTTTTATTATTATTATTATAACTGGTCTGGTGCCCCTGCTATTCACCTCAGGATTCTTGACAAAATCTAACAGAGGCTGTGTAATGTGGTTGATCCTGACTTGGAAGCTGAGATGCAGTTACATTGGCATAATGTGGCTTCCTTATGTCTCTTCTATAAATACTTTTATGGATTCTGCTTTGATGAACTTAGCTCACTGGTACCCCCTATACATGAATTTACTCAAGCTACTAGACTAGTAACCAGGTCTCACCTTTTTACAGTGAAACCAATAAAATGTAATTATAACTTCTACTCTAATAGCTTCTTTTCTCACACTTCCCGCTTGTGGAATTCCCTTTCACATACTTGCTTCCCTGACAGGTACAATCTCCAAGAATTTAAATGTAAGGTCAATAGTCATCTCCTGTCTCTCTGACTCGCATTCTTTCCCTCATCTCTTTTCTCCGTCCTCTCTACTCTCATCACACCAGTATTTTCATCCTTCTCTTATCTACTTCCAGGCACTCTTTATAATCTGTCCCTCTTTCTCATCATTTTCCTCCTATGTAGCCCCCTGCACATCAGTGACAGTAAAACTGCCTTGCTTGGTGTGAAATGATTAAAAAAAAAAAAGATTTAAAAAAAATAAAAAATACATATTTTGCAACTGCCTGGAAACCATGTCAGGATTTGACCCAACTTTTGTGAGTGAGATTGGGTAGTCAGATCTGTTTTGGAGGCCATTGATGCATGTGCTAGTACAATGATACAAGGCTTTGTAACCCAAAGTATTGTTCTAACTAGTTATCCTGCCAGATTATTTAGTCTCTCTTGGAAACTTAAACTAAAGTCTGCTTAGCATAGTTACAGTACAGACCACAAGTTTTTTTTTTATAATCGTTTTACCCCAAGCAAAGCTGTACTCCCACTGGTGTGCAGGGGGTTATAGTCAGACCAGAGGGAAGATGGAAAAGAAAACAGTATAGATGATGTTGTAAAGAGGGTAAGAGAGTGGAGAAAGTCACGGAGATAGAAGATGGCAATTGGAGTAGATAGCCTAAACTATCGCTCGGTTCACACTCCACCCATGTCTATTGAACAGGTGAAGAGGCTCATCCCTTATTTCCTGTTTAGGATGCGGTTTCCGGTTTTCTCTTTTCCAATCTTCTCACTTTTTTTTTCTTTCTTTTTTTTCAATTGGAGTAGATAGACTAAACTATCGCCCGGTTCACACTCAACCCACGTCTATTGAACAGGTGAAGGGACTCATCCTTTGTTCCCTGTTTAGGATGTGGTTTCCGGCTTTCTCTTTTCCAATCTTTTCACTCTGCACATCAGTGGCTTTACCGCCTTGCTCGGGGTGATATGATTAAAAAAAAAAGAAAAAATTGATGTTACATTTAAACTTTTGGAGATTCTAGCTATCAGAGAAGCAAGTGTGGGAAAAGGAATTACACAGGCAGGAAGTATGAGGAAAGAAACTGCTGGAATAGAACTGGCAGTTACATCTGCCTATTTTGAGAGTAAAATGGTGGGACCTCATTGCCAATCTAGTTGCATGGGTAAAGTGGAGTATTTTGGTGTTGAAAAACATGAATATGCCTGAGCAAGCGTCTGCAACAGGGATTGGTTAACTGGCCTAGCAGATGAATGTGCTCAGTAAATGAATAGCCAGCTATTATATATAATTGTGTATTTTGGCAGTAATCTCTCTTTAATATGTTTTGTTAAACAAGCCTAACTAGGTACTTCTGTTAAGTATTTTATTATATATTTCTTGAATGTGAAGACATGTTTTCTTTTCTGAACTCAGTAGTTGTAGAAATTGTTCAAATGTTTGTTGATTCTATGTACTTTCATTCTATCCGTTAGCCATTTTCAATGATTTTAATTATACTACTAAAATAAATGGTGTGTCAGTTTTATTGTAGTCAGTCTAAAAGGCTCCAAATGGAACTGCCTTCCCAATGGATAAAAAAGAAAAGTTATGTTAAACACACATCTACTCAGCTGTTACAAGTGTTGATTTTATATCTGTCTGACCCAAGTACTATATGGAAAAATTTATACCAGTATATAAATGAACCTTTATAGGCAGCATACTTGTTGAGAACACAAATGTGATACACACTTTCAACTTCAAAAGGTGATGAAAAATAATAAAACAAAAAAGCAACCCTCAATAATGTCAATTATAAAAATGACCACAATATACTGGCTGTATTCAGCCATACAACAGCCATATCATACCATTTATTAGATTGTCCCAATAGTTCGTAAACACTTGCAAAAAATTGAAATTTTACTCACAAAAACAACAAAAATTATTGCTCAAAATAAAGACCATCATTTTCCAAGACTTTCTGCCATCGATCTGCAAGCTTTCAGATCTGGTTAAAGTACCATTCAGCCAGCTTTGAATCAAACATGCAAGTCAAATCGGTGGCCCTTCAGAAAGTGTCGCATTGAGCAGAAAAGGCCATAATCTGATGGAACACAGTCAGGACTGTAGGCTGGATGTGACAGAACCTCAACACTGTCCAGCTCTTCAAACTTGTCTTTGGTCTTCCTGGTGGTGTGTGGCTTGGCATTGTCCTGCTGCATCAAAGCGCGCTTTCGGTTGATCAGAGCCAGGTACTTCAACTTTTTGTAGACCCGCTCAAGTTGCTGACAGTAAAGTTCGGCACTGATGGCACGACCATTCGGAACCAACTCAAAATGCACGATTCCTTTAAAGTTCCACCAAATGCACAACATGACTTTCTTGCCGAATTGATCTTGTTTTAGAACCAACGGTGTATCTTGCCCTTTCTGAACCCATCACTTGTCTTGATTGTGCTGGACCAGATAGACCCATTTCGCAAGTCTTAACAAACTTTTTGGATAACCTAATATTATAGTTCTATAATTAAAAACCTTAAAAATGGCTAACAGATTAGTCAAAAGCACTTAGAATGAACAAACATTTGGACAATTACTTGATACTAAATAGTGCAAAAAATGGCAAATCCTTGACTATTCTGAAATGTTGGAAATATAAATGCACTCATTTATCAATAAATGAACAGTTAAAATATAACACAACTCCTGGCTATGTCCAGTCAACCTTCCTGACCTTTGGCCAATTCTGCCCATGTTGTGTGGTTGATTTTGGATTAACCAAAGCAGGACTGCTTATTACCACTTGATGAGGATGGTTCAGACTTGCAAGGGGTTGATATATGATGAAAACCAGATTTAAGACTGCAACAGCACAGTGTAGATTTATATTTATTTATAATTTTTTGAACTGAGCTAGATTTCAAATCCACCAAACATTAATGACATCAGTGTGAGAATCATCTGTCCTTTAGTAGCAACACCTGATAAAGATTTTTATTGCTTTTTTTTATTTCTCATTGCTGAATGATGTCAGCTATAAGTGGAGAAGTACATGGCTGAAAACTTATAATGGCTGCACTGTCAATAAACAAATGCAAATGATCACCAAGCAGGCTATGGCAGATGCAGATGGTCATCAACCACGAAAAACTCAATAGCACCCACACAGTTATTTATAGTTATTCATAACTTACATGACAGTGGATTTTCAGCATCAGATAGTCTTGATCCAATGACAAAAGTCAAACAAGATGGAGACTGCTTGTACCACATATGATTCTAAGGCATTTTCTTATTTAAGCATTGATCACATTCAACATTGTTTGAGTTTAGTGACTGAGCTGAAATCAGTGCACTCAATATGATTTGACCATAAAGACAATTTTAAAAAATAAAAATTATCTGTCATTTGAAAGGAAAAACCATTTCTCTCAGACATAAAGAATTAAAGTAAATAAAAAAAACATCATATAATTCTGATTGTTCCATCTTCTATCTCCTTGATTCCCATCCTTCTCTTATCTTTTCTTCGACATACCCTTGTACCTTGTTTTTTTTTCCCTTACTGTAACCCCCTGTACATCAGTGACAGTCTCGCTTTGCTTGGGGTGAAAAGATTATTATAAAAATAGGTTGATCATATGTTACTGTTTTCATGAAAATAAATTATTCATACAATTTGTGCACTGTTAATAGCACAATTTACACTATTAGATTTATTACATTTTTAATTTTAAGCATATATTGATTTTATTTTAAGATAGACGTGTGAATATAAACAAAATCTCTAACAAAATCATGTGAATTTTCCCAAATACTCAAGTAAATTCAGTTTGTTTTTGTGTCACGATTTCTGATCATCCACCTCTGCCCAGTATTATTCTTATTGAAGTTCTTATTCATTCAGATGCATATTCATGAGAATTCAACATGTAACTTTAATAAATACGGTGTCAAGTATACAGATCTTTCTTCAAATTGGTTGATATTTTTCTATTTCAAAACTGAAAATGTTAAAATATAATAGCAAATTAAATTCTACTTCCAAGCATTATTCTATTTTCACATGTTATTATCCAGATATACTTGATTTTGTGATAACTTTTTACTTTTAGACTGTAAATATCATATACAATAGAAATACATTTTAAGAATAGTTTCACCTGCAGTCAGATTTTACAAATCATATCAAGTAATATCAAATTCACTGATGTGCGTTGTGGTACAGTAGATATCGGTTCAGAATGAGAATCCGGGGAGCCGAGTTCGAATTCCAGTTGAATTCCTTGCATTCACTTACGCGCAAATACCCTTGTGAAAGGTATTAATCCGTCTCTTCCTTCCAGTTATGGGTTAAATAGCAGGGCAGATTGGGTTCTATAGCCTTGGTCGGCAACCAGTCTACCGCAGAAAGCAATGGCAACCTACTGCGGGATAATCTTCTGCCCAGTCAGTCATGTCTCTTTCGAGACATGATCGCCCAAGCGTGTATACGTATGGCACTTAACTAACTAACTGACTGTATTTATGAATGAGTGCAGTAACTTACTTGATAGGAATAGTCTGATTATTTGCTTGAATGTCAGTAATGATTGATTTATGTAACAACGCTATGAATATTAGTAGCTCATTGCAGAAAGAATTTCATAATCAATATTTCAAGTTATAATTTGTTCACAGATACATTTTTCAAGTTATAATTTGTTCACAGATACATTCTCTTTGGTCTAAAATGTTTACTTTTCTATATTTTGATAAGATTTAAAAATTTTGATTTGCAATTTTGGATATACTCCCATTTACTAAATATTAGAGTTTATTTATCTTATTAGTATAAGTTAAGTAATAGAATTAATAAATTATAATTGTCGAGAAGATAACTGTATCAATAGTCTAAATTTTGAATGTCCTTTACCTTGACTTTTACTTTGTATCAAAATATATCTGTTTTGTCAGCCACTGAAAAAGTGTTCAGCAATTTAAAACTATTTTGTTGACAGATGTTACAAATTTTCTATTTCTATCACTTGCAGCTATTTTACAGGTAATCAGATATGGCTCCATATTTATAGATTTGGATGACATTTTTTAATTCAAGGAATAAAATTGTTATTGGGAAATAATATTTAGATATTTAGTTGTCTCAATTAAAATTTTACTGGCAAAACAATTTACAATCTATAACATTAAATCTCTAAGTAATTATGTTATTGGAAAAACAGGACATTTTAGCATAAATGTTCTTATGAAAAGATTTATATATAGTTTTTGGCTTTTATTATGATTTTGTGTAAAGGAGCCATTAAGAAAAGAAATAACTGCTAAATTCTTAAATATAAAGATATTAAGGATATTAAATTTAAAAATATGAAGGAACATCTTTTTTACTATTCTGTTATATGGGATATTATTTCTTCTACTTAGGCAATACTGGGTAGCCCTTCTAGTATAAAAATTAGTTTATCAGAATACATTCATTATCTGCCAATCTCTTCATGGGATGTAGAAAGAGACTTCCCTGTCTCTCACTCTTATAATATAAAACAGTTTACTATTACCTACTGCTAGTAACTGGCATAACAGTCAGTCAGTTTAGGTGCCATACGTGATACACGCTTGGGCGATCATGTCTCGAAAGAGACATGACTGACTGGGCAGAACATTATCCCGCAGTAGGTTGCCATTGCTTTCTGCGGTAGACTGGTTGCCGACCAAGACTATAGAACCCAATCTGTCCTGTTATTTAACCCATAACTGGAAGGAATAGACGGATTAATACCTTTCCCAAGGGTATTTGCGCGTAAGTGAATACAATGGATTCAACTGGAATTTGAACTCAGCTCCCCGGTTTCTCGTTCCGAGCCGATATCCACTGTACCACAACGTACATCCGGCATAACAGTATATTTTCTAATTTAATAATATTTTTCTTTGTTTAGGTTATTTTTAATAAACCTAGTTCATCAAATGTTAGAGATATAAATAATTTGTGGCTTCTAATTTAACATCCAAATCATTATACAACTGTTCTTACATTTCTTTAATAAAAGACTGAATCTAATATTCCTCTTGATGAATCCAAATAAATTTGAAGTTAATTTTGAATTAGAAATACATTCTGTGAAAAACATAAAATAAATGTGCCCTATGCTTCAAATTTATTATTATTTTTATTTGAACAGTATTTTCGTAGGGGGGGTAGATAACTTCTCTCAGTCTACCTGGAATCAATGTTTGTTTGAATCAATTATTTGTTTCTCTAGAAGAAGCTCATAGTAGATGAATCATTTCCAAGCTTACCATTATACTTAGAATCATTTTTTGATGAAGACCATACATTGCTATGGTTAATGGCAGTTCATTTCATTTCTTACATTTCACATTATAAAGTATTCACTTTTTATAATATGGTAAATATACAATTTTGAAAAACAAGTTGCTAATGAGAAAGCCATAATTTAAAGAATTTTACTTTGACATGTTTCAGCAATTATCTACTGTGATCATAATATCAGCAAAATCAGTGTAGTTAAAACTAATTAATATCCCTAATGGTTGTCACTTATTCAAATTAGGGGATTTTGATTTCTACTTTTTCAAGACTATAAGCCATTCTACAATTTTCACTTCATAACAAAGCTCTAAATGTAGCATGTTATATTTATTAAATATTACTATATATATAAATTTACTGGAACTGTATTTTTTTTAAATTTTAAACTCTGTTTATGGTCTTTATTAATAAATAATGAGACATGATAGCAAGTCATTTACTTTATGAATTTATGCCCCATATTTTGTACACTTAAACTTCCAGTAAATTTGAATTCTTTGTTAATACGGTTATATTAGTTAGAAAGTATCTATTTTTGTATTCTCTCTTTAGTGGTATTTTCAACAAATATTTGCTGAGTATTGATAGTATTTCTAACTTTTTTTATTATTTTTTATATATTTTAACACTAGGAGTAACAAGTAGTCCTTGAAGTACAGGGGGTGGATAAAATAAGGAAAACACTAACAAAAATAATAGAAAAATAGGGAAAATTTGATGAAATCCTCAAAAGCTTATCTACTTTTATATTTGTTGATTGAATATTAATTGTGCATCATTTTTTGCTAAAATTGTTGTTTTTTACAGATATTATTTAAATAATATCTATCAAAAAGACTATTTAAAAATTTTAAGTGATCAGCTTCATCCTATGAATCAGGAACTGTTTCTGGCAAGAAATGCCATCTTTCAGGATGAAAATGCACCCATTCAGACTGCTAAAGATGTAGCTGAATGGCATGGGAAACATTCTTGTGAAGCCAAACATCTTATCTGGCTACTACAGTCTCCACAATTGCAACATCATTGAACATTTATGATTAGTTTTAGAAAAACAAATGAGTAAACAATATTCTCCACCATCATCATTGAAAGAATAGAAGACTGTTTTAACATATCACTCAATAAATCCCAGGCCTAACTAATAAAATAACAACTTTTAGGCAAAATTCAATTTTATTCATCAACATAGTCTCCTTCTAGGGTGATACACTGATTCCAATGCATCTCTAACAATTTGATGCCTTTTTTGTACAAAGATTTGTCTTTGGCCTCAAATATGCCTCAGTTTCCAATATCACTTCTTCATTGGAGCCATATTTCTTCCTACTTTGAGCACAGCTTTCTCATTGACAAATGTTCATGAAAAATGGTAAATATACTGCCTTCTAATATTTTCAACTCTGCTATCTCATGTAACTTCAATTTACAATCAGCCAAAATGAGTTTGTTTATTCTTTTGTTGTTTTCTGAGACAACTGCTGATTTTGGGCAACCTGAGCATTCAGTATAATTTGTGTCTGTACGATTGTCCTTAAAGTCAGCATACTACCTCTTAACCATTGCTTCTGACAGAGCAGAGTCTGAATAATACTTATCAAGCCATCAGAAAGCAATGCTTTATCAACAAACAAAATTCAGATTTTTCTATTGTTTTAAAAATTTGTGACAGTAGCTTCACTTAAATAACTGTAAATTGTAAACTAATAATCTGATTGGGCCCAAATTTTGTCACATGCCATTTGAAAGTTAGTACTTCATAAAAATTACATGCATTTTTTATTAATAGCATCATTTATATGTCAGACCTGGGACCTATTGTGTAATGTGTTAGCTGAACCTTGACCATCCTCATTGAAAGAATAGAAGACTGTTTTAGCTAAAGAATGGATAAAATTCCTATGAAAACAGTTATGTATGAGTTGGTCCCATGAAGAATTCAAGCTGTAATTACTGCCAAAGGCAGTCCTACCTAATATGGAAATAAATATGCTTGAAATTTCAAGGTGTTTCCATTATTTTGTCCATTTTTGTATATCAAATCATATTAAACACATTTCTAACACCCTATTCCATAATCCATGATCTGAATCATTTTAAATTCTTTCTCAGGTCTCCAATTCATCAAACAGATTTGATAAGGCCTTTAGGGCCATTTTAAGTATGCCAATGAGGATGAGGTTTACTTTACTTATGTTTCACAGTTTTTGTAATGTACATATTAACTCCTGATATTTTTCCTCTTCAGCCTCTTTAGTCTACTATTACTACTACTACTACTTCTTTTTTATGTGCCATGTCTCTTCAGAATGAAGACGATCATGACCTTCCTCATCTCCCTATCCCTTGTAGCTCTTAACACCCTTTCTCTTGTTAGAACTCCTAAACTTTGCTCTGAGTATCAGATTCTCCAAGCAATCCTTCCTCACATGTCCCAAAAAACTTCAGTTGTCTTTTTTGATATTAAATATCATTTTGTTTACATTTTCATCAATTCATTGTCATATTGAAGGACAATGACAATCCCATACTCTCTTCTTTGTTTCTGACAAAATTTTCCTGTCTCTCAGCACTCTGCTTAGCCTTTGTCATGCACCCTTGGCCAAACCAATACCCTTTCAGACTAGTTATACATGTTCTCTCCTCTCTCAGAACACTTCCCAGGCATTTAAATTTCTATACCGGCTTCATTTTAGTATCCATGAACTGTAAGTTGCATTTTGGGCTCCTCTTTTTACTGATGCCCATGCAATTTTTTGTAGCTTAAATTTAGTTGTTTTTTAGTTTTTTTTCCTATTCTTTAGCTACAATTATGTTTTCTAGTGTGATTTATTTGAATATTCAAGTCCTAGCTATTATTCATAATATTTAATTTTCTAGAATAGTTTCTGGTTTGTACTCATCCAATTTATGAGAGGATGCAGCTCAACTTACTTTTCAAAATCTGATCAAATGACTAAACATTTTTTGAAAGAATTTCTTGGTTAGGCCAGAAATCTTTCAGCAACACCTTCTATTTGTACACTTGTTGGTTCAAACTTAGACTGATTGTATTTATTATTATTTATTATTAGGCTAGTATTGTTACTGTTTCTATTACTTTTTGCTTTGTTTTTGTATTCTGAGTGAATTTATTATATTCTCTGAGATCATTAACTGTCTCCCTTCTTTACATTTATTTGCTGTTTTTTGTGTAATCTTGATTTTCATCTTCACATAACTGCTTCTAATGCTTTTGATTTGTGCTAATTCTGTTACTCTTTTTAGATAGCCTCTTTACAGCTATCTTCAGATCTTTTCATCTGAAACTTCCTTTATCTAAATTCTTCATGGAATTATTTTTGTTCTCATTTTTGTTTTTTGTTGGGTATTTCTGTGATTTCATGTATGTTTCGCTATTTCAAGCTATCATCATTGTATTTTGTGTTGTATTGTGTAACTTCCATTAGTCTTTTTATTACTGTGTTCATGCAATCATCTCTACTGATATGTTTACTTCCTCCTTCTTTTCTCTTTATGTAAAGTCTGATATCTCTTAGCTGTTATGACTTTGCATGGTCATTTGTTTTGTCATTCTTTGTCCATGGCCCAGAATATCTCATGAACTTCATGAGATATTCTTCCTTGGTATTTTTGCCATTATCAAGTTTCTACCAGTTTATTTTGTCTCTGAAACATTTCTAACCCTCCTGTTGTATTAATTACTTATTTTCTCTTTAATACCCTGTTTATTTTATTGTCTAGCAGTTAAATTTTATTAGAAACAAAGAAAAAATACAGAACTGTTATATAATATTAGTCCTCCTATATGACAGAAAAATATGCTAGACAATTTCCTCATAGATGAAAAAGAGAGTTGAAACAACAAAAATGTGGTTCTGCAGAAGGATGCTCATTATTCCATAGACTGAACATGTCAGCAATGACAGTTTTAGAGAATGGAAAAAATGAAGACATTTGTACGTAACATCAAGAAGAATCGGTGAAAATTCCTTGGACACATAATAAAGAAAAGGGGCTTGGAAATTTTGATAATGAATGAGAGCAATAGTCCACCTTTAAAACAATGCATAGTTCCCATTTAAAACAATGAATAGTCCACCTTTAAAACAAGGCATAGTTCACTTTTAAAACAATGTATAGTTCACTATTAAAACAATGCATAGTTCCCCTTTAAGACAATGCATAATTCACCTGTAAAACAATGCTTAGTTTACCATTAAAACAACGCATGGTTCACTTTTAAAACAATGCATAGTTTACTTTTAAAACAATACATAGTTCACCTTTAAATAAATGCATAGTGCACCTTTAAAACAATGCACAGTTCACCTTTAAAACAATGCATAGTTTATCTTTTAAACAGAGCACAATTCACCTTTAAATCAAGGCAAAGTTCACCTTTGAAACAATGCATGGTTCACCTTTATAACAAGGCATAGTTCACCTTTAAAACAATGTATAGTTCACCTTTACAACAAAGCATAGTTCACCTTTAAAACAATGCATGGTTCACCTTTATAACTAGGCATAATTCACCTTTAGAACAATGCATAGTACACCTTTAAAACAATGTATAGTTCACCTTTAAAACAATGCATGATTCACCTTTATAACAATGCCTAGTTCACCTAGCAAGCTCAAGTAAATAGATAAAGAAACAATGTTTGTTCTTTTTCTTCTATGTGTCGTGTTCCTTCAGGATATAGAAAGGCATAGCCTTCCACATCTCCTTATCTCTTGTAGCTTATAGCTCTTAATACTCTTTCTCATGTTTCCCCTCCTAAATTCTGCTCTGCCATCAATTTGCTCAAGCCCATCAAGTATGTCACGTGTTGCTTTCCTCTGTCTCTTTTTCGCTCTATCTGTCCTGTGAGTATCAGATTCTCCAAGCCATCCTTCCTCATTACATGTCCCAGAAACATCAGCTCTCTTTTACAGATGTTAAGTATTAGTTTTCTTTGCATTGTCGTCTTCTCCAAAACCTCAACATTTCTCAAATGTTCAGTTCATGATATCCCCAGCATCCTTCTGTAGAACCACATTTCAGTTGCATCAAGTCTTTCCTTTATCTTCGATGAGATTGTCCAGCATTCACTGCCATAATGAAGGACAGACATCACATAACAATCTAGAACTCTCTTCTTTGTTTCCAACAAAATTTTCATGCCTCTTAATACTCTACCCAGCTTTTGGAATGCATCTTTGGCTATGCCAATACACCTTGGGATTTCAGTGTTGCACTTTCCATCCTCTGTTAGAACACTTCCCAGGTATTTAAATTTTTCTACCTTCATCTATTTTGGGTTCCTCTTTTTACTGATGACCATGCATTTAGTTTTCTTGTAGTTTATAGAACAATGTTTAGGAGAAATAAATAAAGACAAAATTTTTTAAAGAAATAGAATGGACAGGAAATTGCACTTGAAATGGTTATGTTGATTTTCTATGTATGGGGTATCCAGTGAGGATCAAACTTGCTACTAAGTTGTAACAGGTTCTAGCGAGACAAGCTTGCTAACCATTACACCATATTGGGGTGGGGTGCCCAACTTGAAATGGTTATATATTTAATCATAAGTTTTACAATTTAATAATTACATATTCACACCAGGTGTTTATTAGTGGTTGTCACATTTTTTCTCTGTAATCTTACATGGTCTAGACAGTTTTAACTTTTTGTCAAATCTCCAATTCCTACAAAAATTCCACTAGTGCTTTTGGTAAAGTTGCAAGTATGCCATGCTTATAGACAGAAATTTAATCCTCATGTTCCACATTTTCATCAGTTCTCAAAGAGATCCTTTTTATTTGATTGTTTTTATTGTTTGTGTTTATTTTATGGTCTACTGACACAGCCATGTATTACCTTCTTTTTCAGATCTGATCTTCTTGCTGATGTGGCTTACAGTCTCATCTGTATCAGCAGCATTTACCATTTTTCTCTGTTTTGTTTTTATTTCATCCATTGACATCATTGACTTTGATGTTGAGAGTAGCATTGATTAAAATTCATGCCTTTTGCTCTGATGAGCTTAGTACCCTAGTGGCCCCTCTGCACAAATTTACTTGGGCTACTCAACTGGCAACCAGGTCCCACCTTTTTACAGTGAAAACAATCAAATATAACTGCAACTTCTATTCTAACAGCTTCTTTTCTCACACTTCCCACCTGTAAAATTCCCTTCTGTATAATCGCTTCCCTGATAGCTACAATCTTTAAGAGTTTAAATGCAATGTCAATTATGATTTCTCATCTCCTTGACTCTCATCCTTTTCTGACATTCCCTGCATCTTGTTCTTCTCACTTTCCACTCTACTCTTATACAGCTCTCTTCACATCAGTGTTTCCATTCATTCTTATCCATTCTATGACATCCCCTGTAACTTGTTCCTCTTTTTTGTCATTCTCCTCTTATGTAAACCCCTGTGCACCAGTGGGAGTAATGCCTTGCTTGGGGTGAAATCATTAAGTAAAAAACAAATGTCTACATCTACAACAGTTTCTATACTGAGTTTTTTCTTAGCTCATTTTTCCTTGTTGAATTCCTCACTGTGGTTATAACTAATCTGAAAAAAATACAAAATTGAAGTACCAACAAATTAGAGAAAGCTCCTATTTTCTGAATTATGGTGGCTAAATGGCTTGGTATAGAGTCATTTATACATGATGGAGAGGTCATTTTGGTAGATCAAACCATCACCAGTTAAAAATATAAGTATAGATAATACCAATGGTTTTACAAGAACTATATATGTTATTCCTGTGAAGGTAGATTTCAGTTTCACTAGTTGTTCATGTGAACTCTAATAGAAAACACCTCACACATCAATTCTTTCCACAAAACTTTGCTCACAGATTGAATTCAAAGTCTCATGCAGTCTTCTCTTCAAAATGAACTGGAAAACTTTCTTGTCTGTCCAGGTAATATGTTACCAGTCTTCGCTGCAATATTGATGTTCTCTTTCTCAGGTAAAGTGCATTAACTAATGTTGCAGCATCAATAACTGTACCCTTGTTGGTCAGTGACCACAAAACTGCTGTCTTTCCCCACCATCCTTGTCAGTTTTTATTAAGTACCTGTGTGTGTCTGCAGTTTTTCTATACAATTCATGGCTGTCCAGAATTCTATCATTCCTGGTATACCCTTTTATTTTCTTGCCTGAGAAAAAACTTTGTATTAAATCTTGTTTCATATTCCTTGGCTGCCATAGCCATACTACCTCTTTACTTATATTGTTTAACTGAGTTCATTTCTACAGAGGAAAAATATTGTCCAATATACTGCTCTCTAATTTTTTAGTCATTTAGTTTAATTTTAGATACTTAATCAGCTTAACTTGGAGAAATTGTGCTTAACACATCACTTAATAAATCTTGGGCCTAACTAATAAAAAACACAGTCTCCTTCTACTCTTATACTTCTTTTAGGATGATACACTGATTCCAATGCTTCTCTAACAATTTGATGCCTTTTTTTGTAGAAAGATATGTCTTTGGCCTCAAAATACACCTGTGTCCAATATCACTTTTTGATTAGAGACAAATCTCTTTCCCTGGAGTGTTCTTTTGTGGTCTGCAAACAGCCAGTAGTCGGTGGGGGCTAGATCTAGAGAAAAGGATGGATGCGGAAGCAATTCAATGTGCAATTCATGTAGTTTTGCCATTGTTGTGATCGACTTGTGACATGGTGCATTCTCTTTGTGAAAGATCACTTTTACTTCTTCTTTTGTAGCAATTTTTTTTCATGATTTCTTCCTTCAAATACACCAATAATGCTATATAATATTTGCTATTGATGACATTCTAAAATATGAAGGCCAAAACCTTGCTTGCTGATGTTTGCATCTTTGGTCGCTTTGCATGGCTTTCACCTGCTGCTGTCCACTCAGCTGACTGCTGATTGACTCTAGAGTGAAGTGGTGGATCCATGTTTGATCCATTGTCACATATTTATGCAAAGACTCCTTCCTGTTGCATTGAAACAGTTTCAAACAATGCTCTGAATCATTGACACGTTGTTTTTGATCGACTGTGAGCAAACACAGCACCAACTTTGAACAGAGCTTTTGCATTGACAAATGTTCATGCAAAATGGTGAATACAGTGCATTTTGATATTTTCAACTCCTCTGCTATCTCAAGCAACTTCAATTTATGATGGGCCAAGATGAGTTTGTGAATTTTTTGAGTGTTTTCCAGGACAACTGCCAATTTTGTGTGACCTGAGCTTTCACCATCATTTGTGTCTGTATGATCTCGTTCAAAGTCAGTATACTACCTTTTAACCATTTTCCAATGGATCAGAGTCCGAATAACACTTATCAAGCCTTTGCTTTGCTTGAACAGTATTTTGTTCATCAGAAAGCAATGCTTTATCAACACACGAAATTCAAATTTCTCCATTGTTCTGAAAATTTGCGACAGTAGCTTCACTTAAATAACTGTAATTTGTAAACTAATAATCCAATTAGATCCAAATTTTGTCACATGCCTTTTGAAGGTTAGTAATTCATAAAAATAATATGAATTTTCTTTTAGTGATACCATCTATATTTTAGGCCTGGGACTTAACTGAGTGATGTGTTGTTAGGCTTCTAAGTGAGAATTTTTTACAGTAATAACTAAGACTTTTCTATTTTCTATTCTTATAAAATGCTGAATATTTTATGTATATCTCTGAGTAAATTTGTTTTGTTGTGGCGCATACAGCAAGTCTAGTATAGTATATTAAAGTTCATCTCTCTGGGTGCTCCACTACTATGGCCCTGTATCAGACAAAGTTAAGCTTAATACCCACCCTATTTTCTTATAATTAGTTTTCAAAATAGGCATCTGATTTTTTTTATATAATTTTAGACAATAATATTTACTGAATTATGATAGAATATGACAGTGTACAAAATATTGCTTTTATTAGCATATATGCTTGCACACTGCTAATCACTTCTTGTAGCTATATTTATTGTTTTAATATATAAATAGGTTTAAGACTTTAAATTTTCTTGTGCATATCCCAGAAGATTATTCCTGTAGATATAGGAATCATCCCCTTAAAGTTACACATGTAACAAATTGGATTCAATAAAAAATATGTCTTCAAAATAAATATTTTCTTAACATATAGCCTCAGTGGCGATTCTAGAGGGGTGGGAGCAAAATGGACCAAGCCCCCCAACCTTGAATTTTGGCTGGCCTCTTGGTTGCCACCCACCACTTTTATAATCTTCAAAAATTTATGAAACAGATTAGTCTCTAATTTTGATAAGATTTGATCTTCAGAACTTTTCCCTCTGTATTTTCTTTTTCATTTAGCTTTTTAAAGACACATGCAGAGACCAGATTGAAATAAGACAAACAAAAGAAAACAACCAGATATACAGAAACAGACATGTTGTTAGGGAGAGAAAGAGACTTAATAGTCATATTTTCATATCTGAAGGAAGACGTTAATTAGAAATAATGTCCCCAGCTTAATTTGTAGATACAAAGGCAGTCAGTGATTTATGGCCGAGTGAAAGAATTGGTCAGTAATTACACAGCTAAGTGCCCTCAGAGTTTTCAGAGTTCCACAATCACCACTGTATATCCTCCTTTTTTTATCCATGAATCTCAGCTATGATCATGAACTATAATTTTTGAGAATGTAAATTCCACTAAAATATGTTACAAAATTTCCAAATTGTAATCTGCAATTAAGAAAATGTCCTAATGTATGGAAAAGAAGACATCAATTTAGTTTAATACCAGAAGGATATGGGTTAATTATTCATTTTAACCTTTTATTAATAAGTTTAAGTCATAACTGAACATATTATTTCTAAAGAGAAAATATTTTTATAAATCCCTGTATGCTTAAAGATTATATTCTACACAATTATTTTTTGCTTGAGATAACCAATACACCGAATAAAATTTAAGTGGGTAGATTAGTATAGCTAAATTATATGGACATCTGTGCTGGCATTTTTTTAAGATCTTAATGATGTACACAATTATGTTAATATCTATTTTTATATTGTCTGCATTAATCTATATACTTTTATATGACATACTGACAATATTATAACACATGTTTTTAATAGGCTGTAAAATTGCAATATAAAATATATTTAGGTACTGAGTGTGCAGTTCAGCAATATGATATTTAACAGTTCTGGCTAGATTTTTATAAAAAAACAAATTGAAATTAGTTTGTTGTTCTTTAAAAGTAATTAACATTATAATGAATAAGTATTTGCACTACTCAAAATGAATTTCTCCCATTAAACATTTTGATTGTATTACATTCTAGAAATGTTCTGCCGAAAAGCTATAAAGTATGTAATAATTTATGTGCAATGAGAACTTTTAAAATTTAGTATGCATTTCATTTTTACTTAAAAAGATTAATAACTTCCTAGAAAGTCCTCAACATATCTCGATTATGACAATGGAACATGATATAATTTTGATTGAAAACAAAAATTATAAAAAAAATAAAGCAAAGAAAACAGAGAAACTTTTAAGATTGTAATGAAGCTTTATTCAAAGTGATTTGACCACTGTAAATATGTGAGGTTCAACCATCTCTTTTTATAGTAGAATGGCTCAAGGGGGAGACAACTATGGTTGCTTTCATCACACTCTCCTTAACTTTATTCAGTCATAGGTGATGTAGCCATTTAAATGATTAGACGTTTTGCAAACCTGTCTGTTTCAAAGCCTGCAGTGGATGTTGATTAGAAGTTTTGCTCCGTGAAAGAATCCACAGGTAGCATACTGTCAATGCTATCACTGGGAAAGTTTAAGAGATTAAAGGAAGAGTAGTCTTCTTATGCATGTGATACTCCTTCAGCAGGAGTCAAATCCCTGAGTGAGACATTTGATTGCCTCTTATCTGTGTGTCAAATTAAATCATAGTGTGGATTGGCTTCCAGCAGTTCCATCTTACTCACCAGAAAGTCATATTTGTTCTGATAGATGTGTCTTTTTAACAAAACAAAACCTAGCAGTGAGATCCATGCAGAAAAGAAATCCTGACAGAGTTTAATCTCTCGTATTTGAAGAATCTCTCATGCAGTGTTGCATTATTGCTAGCAAACAATAGAGGTCTGATAGCAGACAAGGAGTCAGGCAGCAGCACATTCGTGGTTTGCAGTTGCTAGTTGTATAGTCTTCTATATAATCCTATTATAATATTCACACAAACTGTTACCCTTGGGATTATACAGTGTGGTGCAATACATACCCATATTCTGCTCAATTAAGAATTGCTTCAACTGTCCTGACATATAGGATGTTTCCTGACCAGTGTGGATATACACTGGTATTCTGAAAATTGAGAATCCTCTGTCTCTTTTATAAATATTTTCATGGCTTCTGCTCTGATGAACTTAGGTCAGTCTTCACGCCTGTGTTCACATCTGTCTGTTGCCCTTTCTCTTTCACCCACTGTAGCTGGTTTGTCTTTGTCTTTACTCTCCTCCTGCCTAAACTTTTACTCTTATGTAGCTCCCTGCACATCAGTAGCAGTACTGCCTTCCCTGGGGTGAAATGATTAAAATAAAAGAAGCAGAGACTTTCTATGACCTTTTTAGCCACTTGAAATCAAAGTCAAGCTTTTAAAAGGGTTGCATAGCATTCACAAAAGTTCCTTGTTTCAGTTTGTAGCAACCAGGTTTGATCACTAAGCATGTCTGATAGTTCCTTCATAATCCTCTTGATATCTACAATGGAGAATGTTAGATTTTAACTACAGACCACATGTAGCATTCTAGTAATCTCTGGGTGACACAGCTCCTGCAGGGGAGCTTCAGTGCCCTTTACTGGGCTACAGGCCATTGAGAGGGCATCAGACACTGCATTCTCCTTGTCAGGATGGTTGATGATATCAGATTAAAAACAGGAAAGCTCAATTCTTCATCTGGCTAATTTTTCATTTGTTTATCTGTCTAGTCATCTTAGGTTTGCAAATGAATGCTACAGACTTTTGATCTATGACTAGTCTAAGGTGGTGGCCAATCAAGTACTGTTGCCATTTCTTAAGAGCCTCTTAAATTATATAAGCCTCTTTTTCTAATACTGAATGTTCTTGCTCCTGCTGTGAATGTGTTTTGGAGAAGAATGCCACTTGGTGGCCTGATTATCTCAGCGAGGCAGCAATAGCACACTCAGAGGAGTCTGTTTCTACTACTAGAGAAATAATGGAAATTATTGCTGCAATTGTAGACTTTCTAATACCTGTTTTTAGACCCTCAAAGACTTTGAATGTAGGAAGAATTAGAGGAAAAGTAGTAATTTTCTGTTAATGGTTGTATTTTCTCACAAAATGAGACAATTCAATGGGAATAATGCATGAACATACCCATGACTCGTTGTAAGCCATTGTTATTAGAGATCGGTAGTTTTCATACTTTAGCCATTTAGGATCTGAATGGTTAAAAGGACTTTAGCCATTCAGTCTAATACTCCCTTCGCTTATGACATATCCTAATAGGTTAGTAGTAATTAACCTACTAGGAACATTGATCATGTGTAAGTTTGCATTTTTCAACAGTGGTTATGAGATTGTGATCATTGTCAAATTTTTCATGGCCACACACTGTTACATTGTCTGTGTAAGCATTATCTTAATAATAACCCTTTGAAAGCTAGCACACCAGTTATGACCCCAAATGAAATTGGTAGAAATTGGTACAATTGCATACATTCTTTAAAAACCATGTAAGACTTGTCTTTTTGGCTTATTTCTCCCTGGTGATATGTGTCTTTGAGATGCAGAGTGCTAAAAATTTTGTATTTGTCAATTTCATCAATGATCTTGTCAATGCAAAGTAGTATCCAACTCTGTAAATTGGTTTATAGTATGTGAGTTGTCTATAACTGTTCACTTTTTGTTTTTTGTAGAGGATGTCATCAAGATGTGTGCCCTCCATGAATAGTAAAGGCATGGAGAACAAATTGATTTCAAATGTAAAGAAAACTGAAGTTTATCTTGTTCAGATTGTAACAAAATTATAAAATATAACAATGCTCAGCTACTTTAAAATAATTGATTATTCTTTTTCTTAGCATTTTTGCTATTTCCGATTGATTGTCTTCAGAAGAATATTTCCTAGATTTGATGACTACTGGTTTACGGTCTGTAGTTAAATTATTGAAGAGCAAGGGGTATTGTATATTTATAGCAGTCAAGCTGCAGATATCTAACACTAGTTTGGGGTTCAGGATGTTATGACTCAGTATTGCATTGCAGCATTACTAAGAGTTTAATATTATCAAAAGTTCCCTGTTTTACTTGTCATTTGACCAAGTAATAACCAACAATTTGTGAGTAAAGTGTTTGTCATAGTTATTTTGTTACAATAATATGCTATTTTATTTGCATTTGCAATGCCAGCATTTACAAAATTTTGTAAATGTCCTTTATTGATTAATGCATTGATTGTTACTCTGATTGTTAATTTTAACCAACAAGACAGCATTTGATACTGTATTGGTCACCAGCATCAACTGTGTTGCTGAATTGGGAGACAGAATTGATTGGTAATCCTTTGAAAAACGCTCTTTTTTCTTACACTTGAGGGATATCAACTTTCATGTAGGTCACAATGAATGGATGTGAGAATTGAGAGAGAAATAAACTGCTCAGGATAGACAAAAATTATGAAACTTTGAGAGTTCTAAGATAGGCATAGATAGGCCTAGTGTAGCTCCAATAATTTTATTTTGCATGTAAGATGAAGATCGTCTTTTGGTACTGTCTAATAAAATAGCCTGCTTGTAAGCTTTTTTCAGGTCTACAGTTTTATTTTCAAGTAGCCTTGATTAGACAATATTCCGTTAATAAAGGCATTCCATACAATATTGCCCTGGGCTTATTCCACTTGAAGTTGTAGTTCTGGCTTAGCATCTTCATTTCCTGTAGGGACTGTTTTGAATTTTCCCCGAGTAACCTTATAGCAATTAGGTGATAAGCAAAAATGGAGAGTTTTTTTGTTTTTTTTGGGTAAACATATCTTAAAAAATGTCAACAGGAATTTCATAGCCATTGCCAGAAGAAATATTTATGTAAATCTGCATGGATATATGATAAAATAATAAAGTAAGCTCTTCATTCCATGATATTCTCATTGATGAAGAAGAGTCTAGTCTGGAGACAAAGCTACTGAATAAAGATTTTGATTGGTTGTCAGTAGTATCTGAATAAGATGCATCTAGAGCTAAGCATTTGGGCTTCAGATACTAATATAATTGTTTTGAATTGTAAAGAAAACTGGTTAAACCTTTAAGATTGTAACAAAATTTTATTCAAAATGATTTTAATCATTGCTTTTTTAAGAGTGAAGTGGTTCAAGGAGGAGACAACTATAGTTACCTTCACCACAAACATTAATATCACTTCTTTAATGGTATTTACATTATTCGGACTATTGTCCTCATCTTTGTTGTCATTTGTACAATGTTTTGGCTTTTGTATGCTCCAGCCTTCTTCAGGTGCCTTTACTACAATCAGTGGGGTATCAGTGATTGTAATAAAGGGTTCGGTTTGAAATTCCTAACACCCGAAGAAGGCCAGAGTGTACAACAGCCGAAACATCATACAAATGACAACAAAGATGAAGACAATAATCTGAATGATGTAAATACTGTAAATACTACACTACTGGCCATAATTATTAGGCCACCCCAGTGTTTTAAAAAAATGATGCATCTCATACTATTTTTTAGTATTTATTGCCAAGTGAATAATTGCAAATGAAAATAGAATGGTTCTTTTGTTAATATTGCACAATAACATGTGCATCAAATGAATTTATAAATATTTAATAATTACCTATATTGCCGTTTCATCAATGAAAGAATGAAGAAAATTTAGGGTGATTTGGATGAGTTCATCTTTGCTTCCTTGCCTTGTAAAATTTTGCAAAGTAATAAAAACAAAAGAACCATTTTATTTTCATTTAGAATTATCCACTTGTGAATAAATACTAAAAATAGCATGAAATACATCATTTTAAAAAAAAAACAAACTTTGGTGGCCTAATAATTATGGCCAGTAGTGTACATCATCTCAGAAATATAGACAAACACTTCTTTAATGTTGTCTGCTTTTCATCATTCAGAGAGGTTTGAAAGAGAAGGTTATTACCATAAACATTTAGATTTAAATGAGTATATAACAGAAAAGAACTAGAAAGAGCAGTCAAAAAACTCAAATCTCAACCAAAGCAATACTGACATCATATGAACAATTAGCAAGAGATGATTATAAAAATGAGAAAGAATAGCTACAATGAACTTGACTGCTCTCAAGAGGGAAAATACAAAAAAATGAACTCAACTGCAATTAAATCCAAACTTAAAATGAAACAGGGCAGGTAATTCAGTATTTAAAAGAATCTAGTGAAGGTAATTCAGTATCTGGCATTTTAAAGACAAAAATTAAATCTTATTAATAAAACTGGAAAAATAACCCAGACTCTTAATCAGTTTATGCCAGTTATGAGGCCAATCAACCCTGAAAGATTCATTGAAACACATTCAGCAGGTCTTGAGATACCTTGACCATGGATAGACAGACAAACAAACACATGAACAAACAATCAAACAGACAAATGCAACTGAATACATTATGAGATAGAAAAATATTGATTTCAAGTTAAATGCTTAGACGTTTATTATGGACCCAAAATGCATTCTTGGCATGTTGGGGTAATAAGTAATGCATAATATTAAGTTAGATATTTAAATGCTGTAAAAAAAAAGAAAATTAAGAAACAGATATGGAATACAAGAAGCTTCTTCCTTGGTAATTAATAATACAGGAGAACATTAAAAGTTGCCATATAGACAACAAAGAAAAATATAATTAATTATTACTAACCAATTTCACAAAATTTGAATATTTTTATGAAAATATTCTAAGAGTATACTGAGAGCACTTTTTATAAAATTAATGAAATTAGTTTCCATGCAAAACTTGAAGATATAGCGTTCTGTCTTCTAAAATATTTTAATCTGGAAATTCTAATTTTTCAAGCAATTGTCCCATTTTCAGAATTCATTATCTGTAGATGAAAAATAATCATCCTGAAAACAGTAATACGTAAATGATGAAACAACTTCTAACTAACTTCTCAAATACTGACCTGAAATATTTACAATAGTCCATGTACATTTTTTTCCAGCAGTTGTCTTTTAGCAATATGTGATACATCTTACCAAAGCTTAATAAATAAAAGATCTTTAGTTGTATGCTTATTAATAATAAAGACAGAATTTTCTTTTCATTTTTTATTCAATGTTAAAAAACCTTATTTATTTTCTTAGTCATCAAATTTCCCTGAAGGACTTATCTATATGCAAATGTCAATTGTTTTTGCTTTAAAGCTTTATTATATGAACTATTATTCTGCTAACAGAATTAATGGTAAAAGTCACATGTGCTGAATTAGACCAAGGTCAGTTCTTTTGAAATCAGTTAAGCGCCATACGTAATGCACGCTTGGGCAATCATGTCTCGAAAGAGACATGACTGACTGGGCAGAAGATTATCCCACAGTAGGTTGCCATTACTTTCTGTGGTAGATTGGTTGCCAGCCAAGGCTATAGAACCCAATCTGTCTTTATTTAACCCATAACTGGAGGGAAGAGATGGATTAATACCTTTCCCAAGGGTATTTGCGCATAAATGAATGCAAGGAATTCAACTGGTATTCGAACTCTGCTCCCCGATTTATCATTCCAAGTCGATGACCACTGCACCACAATATACATCACAAAAGATGTAACTGTGACAATGTTTGGTTCAGTTTTCTCTGATGAGCTTCTTTGCCTGGTGCGTCAAACACACCTATTTACATGTGCTACTAGAATGGCACTAAGGTCCTGGTCCCACCCTTTTACCAACACAATAGTTAAATGTAACTGTCTCTTCTACTCTAACAGTTCCTTTTATTGCACTTCCTATTTGTGGAACTCTCTTCGTTTTGCTTGCTTCTCTGATATCTACAATCTCCAAAAGTTTAAATGCAACATCGACTCCCATCTTCTATCACCTTGATTTCCATCCATCTCATTCCTTTCTTTGACATCCTATATACTTTGTTTTTCTTTTTCTTTTCTCTTGCTGTGACCCCCTGTACACCAGTGGCAGTTCTGTCTTGCTTGGGGTGAAATGATTATAAACAAAAAATAATCAGTATATATTCTATGTAGTTATCTCTGTATAAAAATGATCAGTTCTTCATGAATTCTAAGAAAAAAGAATCTAAAATGCATCCCCTAAAAAATTAACTGTTTTACATGTATCTTATTTAATTTCATATCACTGTCCCATTTTCCTCAAAAGGACTACCAAATATCTCCCAGGTTTTATTTGCAAAGTTTGTTGGCTAGTTTTTACCTGTACTTGAACCTAGCCTAACTCTGTAATACTGTAATATAAAATGTGAATAGTTGGAGGGATTTTTATATTCTTCTTACCAAACTTGTAATTTATTTTTTTGAAAGCAAAAAACATGGCAAAAATGTCAAGACTAACTCTCCAGTCACACAGATATTTTTATTCTCCTTATATCCTTATCTCACATTTTTTTTTATTTCAAATGCAAAGAAAACTGATGTTTAACTCATTCAGATTATAACAAAATTATAAAGTAGAAACTCTTTTGATATAAATTCCAGCTACTTTAATATATTTTTAGTGTATTTTTCCATCATTATATATGAACTGAACTGAATGTGTTTTACTTTGTTAAATATCTTATTATAAATATAAGGTGAATATGTTTATTCCTTGTAAAATCTTTGGTAAGCATAATATCTTTTATGTAGATTCTTGATATTTACTAACATTTGATCAGTATGGTACAAGACCAAATAGGAATATGAAGATTGTTTTGCATCAATCTTCTAAGTGAGAGAAATTTACCTTGGATTAAACAACAAACACTAACGATGGTGAAAAATTCACAGCTATCTAATACATCAAACTGGTATATCTTTCAGATAAAAGTTTTGTTTGTAAAGTGTTTTTGAAGCAGAATAGTTGAAACAACTACTACATTGATTGCTGCAGATACTAGAGGATAAAAACCAGCTATTTCTTTTTTCAAAATGTAAAATTGAATAGCTATTGAATTAGACTTACCACATGTTCTAGTTTGATTGGATTGTCCTTGTTTGAAGGGTTTGTCCCAGGATACCACAAGTGAAATATCCATGAAATCACTTGAAAAGTCTTCTCAATCATCAGTTCCTTTATAACAGGTAGGTATTTAAAGGTAGTTGTTAATGATGAGCAGTAGCAATTCCAGGTGGTGGGGGTGCTTCTGACCCCCCCCCCCCCCACACACACACCTAGAATTGCTACTGCAACCCCAAATTTTGGATGGACCCTTGGTTGGCTCCTCCACTTTTATAAGTTTTGAAAATTTATGAAACTGATTAGTCTCTGATTTTGATAAAAGTTGATTTTTAACACTTTTCTCTCTGCGTTTTCTTTTTCATTTAGCTTTTTAATGACACATTCAGAAATCAGAGCGGACAAATCAGACTGTTCTGCTGGTACTGATGTTAGTATTAACCATTTGATTTTGTTTTGGAATTAATCTCTCTTGTGTTCCAACAGATTGAGAGTAGAAAATAGGGCAAGAATAGATTAGAACTGCACTACTGTGAATGAAAATTTAGTTGAGTTTGACCCCCTCCTTCTCAGAAAAATCTTGGCCCCTAAGTGTCCCTCCCCACTTTCAGAGTTCCACAATCACTACTGATGACAAGTCTTCTGAGGCCCAAGTAATCAATGCAGGTGCCATGCCCCCAGGTTCACTATTTAGTCCAACTGTCTTTCTGCTTTACATAAATGGTTTGTCTAATAGTGATGATACAATGGTATATGGATGCACCTACAAAATTCCAGGGGATGAGTGCCTGGCAGCTTATCTCTCCTATGATCTATCTCTAACAGTTCAGTGGGGGGAAAAAACTGGTGGGTCATGTTCAAGACCAAACTAGTGACATTCCATTATCACTAACCAAACTCTGAATGTTTACCTATCATGATGAACAAATTTGAGCACCTGTTGGTACTTAAACTCAACCTGAACCTCAAGTAGAACTCATACATTTGATCTCTCACTAAAGATACTTAAAAAATGGTCAGTTCTCTGTGCTTCTTCAGTAAGTAATTGGCTCCTCACAAAGGCTCATAAAGAAAAATTTGCAAATTTTGCACATTGCACTTTTGACTCCATTCCAAATATCTAGGGTAAGTGAGCTTGACTTTCAGGTTCCTCAAATGAAACAAATTACTTTTTTTAACAGAGCATTTAATAATGGTCAGTCAGTCAGTTAAGTGCCATATGTGTACACGCTAGGGTGATTGACTGGGCAAAACATTTTCCTGCAGTAGGTTGCCATTACTTTCTGTGGTACACTGGTTCCCAACCAAGGCTACAGAACCCAATTTGTTCTGCTATAGCTGGAGGGAGAAGAAAAAGATAGGAACAAAAACATTATTACTACTTGTTGATGCATACAGCAAAATATAGACTTATCCTTTTTTGTGCAAATCACATTTTGTTAAAACAAACAAACTCTGAATTCTTTAAACTCTTTACTAATCTAACTTTCTCTTAGAAAATTTTCACAGTTTAATAATTTTCATATTGGATGTTCTTCTGCTTGATGAATAAATTTTCAATTATTTATGCAAATGAGACAATTTTATTTTTTCAACCTTCTGATAATTATAAATTGTGGGGAGTTTGATTATGTTTGGCACAAGGCCGATTTGATAAACATAATCATGATCCCTACATATTCATAATTTCACCAAATTCCAAACTGGTGGTGCTCTAATAGATTTGAAAGTGCAAATATATATTTAATTATATTTAGTAGTTCTTTCAGTATTGATTGAGAACTGTGTAATATTGTAAAATCTTTTGTTTCACATAATTGAAGTGAAACATTTATTTTGTAATAAAAGTAATATATATTTATGCATTTTGAAAAGTATTTTGTCAGTGTTGAGTTATTTTCTATGTTGCATCCTCTTGAGCAGGGGTTGGCAACTTTTTTGTCTTCACAGGCTAGATAGAGTATTAATAATGGCTAGTAGGCCGGATAAAGGCCATAAAAGAATAATTATAGAAAATTACATATGCTAAAATTTAATCCCGAGAATTGACCATACTTAAAAATAATTTGTATTAATCACAGATTAATATAGGATAAAACATCATTTATTCAATTTAAAACACTGTTGGAATCATTTGTTGAAAAATATTAAAAATACATAAATTAATGGAAAACTTGAAAGTAATTTTTAGTGAAGTTCATAAAAAATTGCCTGATCTAATAAAGACTTATGCTAACAGTGATTTTACTTAACACTCATCATACTTAACTGAAAGTAAATAAATAGAAAACTTTCTTATTATTATGATCAGCAATTATATCTACATTAAATCTTTAAAATATCCTGCTCTTAAAATGTCTTCTATCATCAATTACATTTTTAATAAACTGTTTCCTGTTTTTTCATTTCTTGATCTAGTACTGCCTTCCTCATAAATATGCCTGCACCTACTATAGATTTGTACTAATTGAGTGTATACTAGGAAAAAGAATTTTATTTAGAAATATCATATAAATAAGTTTATTTTTATGAATGAAAAGGATACCTTTAAAGGATGCTAACATTTAATATAAAGAGTCTATCTATGGAAATCAGCCAGTCTATTTATAGAACTAAATAATAGTGATATAAAAAAGCTGAATTGTGAAACTTGGAAGTAAGTATATATTTTTTAATCTCTGAGCTATCAATATAGAATTTATGCACATTTAAAAAATAGGATTCTTGCTAAGTACATATATATATGTGTAAAAAAGCAACACAGCAGTTTCATGCCTCAAGCAATCTTCAAATCTATCTATCTATCTATCTATAGTTATCCGCAGACAGATATGTTTCACTGTATCACAGCTCATCAGTACGGTTAGACTCCGATTGCTTTTAACCCAGGATTGAAACCCGACCGAATTGGTGTCAGTTGGTGATTCTACCTCTGAGCTATGGGCGCTCAGTAGAAGAAAGCAGACTTTTTAGCACATATATTATCATTATATGCGCCCAATAGCTGACAGTGTTCTAATTCATTGCTGAATGAACAATGCGTATTTGCTAGAGTAGCTACTGTTTTTCAAAGTCTACCAGTCTTCCAGAGTGCTCAATCAGGCTGTGAGAGCATAAATATTTTTTAAAATATATATATTTTAAAAAATATACATTTTTTTCTCATCAGTAGCACAACTCTGAGCTTCATGCATAATGCAATCTTCAGGTGCTGGACTGGGACTGATTATTATATAACACCAGCACTCATTGTGTCATATATATATTATTTAAATGTTATTTTCAGTAGATACTTGTATTTGAGTAGACACTCCATCTTATTTAACAGTATATTTATTTATTTTTGTTTATCAGTCTGAATATTCAAGAAAATTATTTATCAGATTAATAAATAAAATCCCTTTTGTTACATGTGTGTGTGTGTGTGTTTTTTTTTTTGTTTGTTTGTTTGTTTGTTTGTTTGTTTGTTTGTTTGTTTGTTTTAATTTCAAGTAATTTCATCATCTGATTGATCCTCAAACATGGGCTGTGCAAATATGACTTTTTAGTTCTGCTTGGGGCTTACACATTCTTGGGCAGATGCAGCATATTTGGACTCCTCTTGCGGTAGAGGTTACTGTGATATTTTGCTGAATTTTCATCAGTCTTCATTGTGTGTTTCATACTTTTTTTTGCTACAGACACATGATGCAACACTTATTAAAGATGCCAAAAAAATCAAGCAATATCTTCAAGTTGATGTTTTCTTTCAAGCGAAATACATTGTAGAGAGCCAATCCCACTTTCTGAACTTAGAATACATTTGTTCAAAAAGAACTGGTTTACATGATTAGATGCAAACAAAGTTTCAGGTTTTATATCAGAGATTTCCTTCTCTTAGAGAGACGCCTTAATGGAAACTAGGGTGTCTCTCCCACCCAGTGTACACTGATCCCACAAGAGAATTCATTTACCTTTTCATAGGTATTGGTTTTAATCCTGTTGGGTGACTAGCTACTCTTCATACTAGAAAAGACTGATGGGGAAACCAGTTTAATTACCAATAACCCGACCATATCACAGATAGTACTGGGTTATATAGTACCAGAGTGTTGACATAGAGTGACATGATATTTTTAATCGTATCACCCCGAGCAAGGCGGTAATGAAGCACAGGGGGCTATATAAGAGTGAAAAGATTGGAAAAGAGAAAGCCGGGAACCACATCCTAAACAGGGAACAAGGGTTGAGCCTCTTCACCTGTTCAATAGATGTGGGTGGAGTGTGAACCAAGCGATAGATAGTGAACTGGGTGATAGATAATGTGAACCAGGCAATAGATGATATATATATATATATTCAAGTTAAAAAACAAGTCTACATTCGAAATAAAAACAGACTGAGCTGCTACTCTAAAAACGTAACTTATGCTCTAAAATGTGATGAATGCACAAAAGCATAAGTGGGGGCAACACAAGGCCTGAATAAAAAAGCAGCCCTGTACAGAAGTAATATTAAACTAGCCAATAACAAGAAATTATATGTCTCCAAACATTTACATAGATGCAGTGGAGGTAAATTTAGGGTAATGCCTATGTACCAAAATGCAGATTATGACACTCTCATGATGCAGGGGAAAATATTTATAAAAAAATACAAGCCTTCTCGCAACAAAACAACACGAAAAACCTAAGACACACACAGACACATGAAATTCAAACACAATATAAAACACACACACACACACACATGCACACTAAATTTAAATAGTATCCCCAAAACAATAAAAAGAACTAGATGACCCATAGAGTAGAACTGAATCAAAATTGCTGAAAACAATTTTGAAATATAAAGACAAAATTAAATTTTACAATTTATAAACTAGCGATTTCACAAATATGAAATCACAATAAATCTACACTTTAAACAAAACATTCATGGCTTCTCGCACTTTTTCTTATATATATATATATACACACATACACACACACACACACATGCACACACACACACACACACATATATATATATATATATATATGATGCGATGGACAAATTGTCATCTAAATTACACAAAAAAAAATAATATTGACATTTCATTTTAGCAGATATATTTACCAAAATTACACAAAATTTCTCAAAATACTCAAGAGTAAATTTATTCAATAAAACAGCCTTTGGCTTCAACCATTGCCTCCAAATGATTTCAAAATCTCCTGCAACTTATCTGGACAGTCTCCTTGTTTAAGTTGATAAATTTTACCATAATCTTTGCCTTCTGTTCATCTTTGGTGTTACAATTACATGGTCAGATGTAAGAGGTTATGCGGTTGCAGAAATTGTCTGACAGTCACGACTGGATTCCCTTGCCTGTGTTGCATTGTGCAGAGTCTGGTTACCAGATATTGGGTCTTTCAGCAAACTCTTCTTGATCCAAGGCAGCACTATCACATCAAGACACTTGATGTAGGCATTCGTATTAAGTCTGATGCTCTGTAGGAAGATGAATAAGGACATAACATTGCCTTCATTAGTGATCACTCCAAACACATTTGTAATAACCATTAGATTCATTTAACTCTTTCTGAATTCTCTGCATTGTCATCAGATTAATACACAAAAACTCCAAAATGTTTGTATTAGAGCTTCTGGCATGAATGCTAAGAAGTACAGCATGGCATTTCCAAATTTCTGGTGGAGTGAATTGTGTCATGATGCTCTTTTTCTCACAGACAGTGCCCAACTGACCCCGCTATAGTGTGCCACTGACAAAATCAAATACAAAGTATGCACATGCACAAAATTAAAAATATCAAATAGCGACAATTTACCCATAGCCCCCTCTGTGTGTGTGTGTGTGTGTGTGTGTGTGTGTGTGTCTATATATATATATATGTATATATAAACAGGTGGTGTCCATTGGATCTTGAGGTTAAAATACTCCGTAGGACGAGACGAAGATTCTGTAGACTGAAGATAGTAGTAAGCTTTCCATCATAGCTGCCTCACAAGATTTCAGTTTTATCTGTGAGGGGGATGAGAAAAGATCGAAGGTTTGGGAATGGTATATTCTTCAAGGAATACATAATTAATTTATTTGTTTGAACATTATTTTTAATTGATACTCATATTAGATTAGATATTTTATTTTAAATTAAACTGTATATTTACATATATATTTCTACCAACCTGATTATTTATGAGAAATTTTGTTAGAAAAATTTGGCAGGATTCGAATCTGCAACCCCTAACAACACAGGAGAAGCCACCAATTGATCTGATTAAACTTTCTGAATTTGACTTGATGACAATTAATATGAACAATACAGTTTAATAAATGAATTGATAATAAATAAGAAAAAATATTATTATTATTTTATTTACACTATTAGCTACAATAACTTTTGTATAAATACTTAAGCCCTAGTTAAAAAAAATATTTGGGCAGTAAATTAGGTTATAATAATGGCTAAAATTGACCTATTCTTATGCCTATTACATGTTGTAATGCTCAACATTACTTTAGGAAGCCAATATAAATTTATTCTATAAATTAAATAACTTCTATTCTTGAAATCATGATTGTAGTAGAAGTGTTAGAGACAATTCGTATTGGTTTAAATTTAAGCTTTAATGAACTCTGAATACAAGCAGAGTTCTCTTGAATGTATGCATTTAGGACAGATCCATTATTGGAGGAAATGGATCATATCACAATGATGAAAATAAAAAGAGTACTAAGAGGATCTAAAAAAAGAAATTGATTGAAGTTTATCAATCTGGAAAAGGCTATAAGAAAATTTCCAAGTGGTTTCACATACTCAGTTCCACTGTCTTATCCTTTGTTTTTAAATAAAAAACATATTATTACCAAATCAATACCTTTGATCTCTTTAGGAAGATTTCAATACAGTGTAAGTTTCAGTAAACCTGAAATCAAATATAAGGGATATCCAAACAGATTTGATGAATACTGGAAGATATGTCAGTCAGTCAGTTAATTACCATACATGATACACATTTGGACGATCATATATCTTTCAAGAAATGACTAACTAGGCAGATTTTTCCACAGTAGGTTGCCATTTTTTTCTGCAGTAGACTGGTTGTCAACCAAGGCTATAGAGCCCAATTTGTCCTGTTATTCAACTCATAGTTGGAGAGAGAAGAGATGGATTCATACTTTTCCCAAGGGTATTGGCACAAAAATGAATGCAAGATATGTATAGGTTTCAAAATTTTAAAAAACATCAAAATAACCAAGATTTTATGAATATGATGCATGAATAAAAGCCATCACTGATGAAAATTTATAAAAAAACTCAATTAACAAATGTTTTTTTTTTAATCACTTCAGTTATTTGGTCAAAGCAAAAGTGGAAATTTTACAGTAACACAATAGACAAAATTTGACTTTATTAATCAACATAGTCTCCTTCTAGGGTGATACACTTATTCCAATGTTTCTCTAACAATTTGCAGCCTTTTTTGTAGAATGATTTGTCTTTGGCCTCAAAATACATTGCAGTGTCCAATATCACTTTTTCATTGGAGCTAAATTTATTTCCCTGGAGTATACTTTTGTGGTCTGCAAACAACCAGTAGTTCCTTGGGGCCAGATCTGGAAAATAGGGTGAATGCAGAAGCAATTTGAAGAGCAATTCATGTAGGTTTGTTATTGTTGCGATCAACTTGTGGCATGGTGCATTGTCTTGGTGAAAGACCACATTATTTTCTTCATTTGTGGCCATTTTTTGGGCAATTTCTTCTTTCAGACATGCCAAATATTTGCTACTGATGCTTTTCTCAAGGTAATCAATAAATAAAATATCTTGTGCATCCCAAAATACGGAGGCCAAAACCTTGCCTGCTGGTATTTGTATCTTTGGTTGCTTTGGACAGCTTTCACTTGCTGCTGTCTACTCGGCTGACTGCCAATTTGACTTCTGAATAAAGTGGTAGATCCATGTTTCATCCATTATCACATATTTATACAAAAACTTCTTCAAAAACACACACACACACAGATACATACACGCACACACAGATACATACACACACACACACATACACACTCACACAAACAAACAATCTCACCATTTTGCTGATAACTTCTGAAGAGTGAACAGAAATTTGTCTCAAAAACTCTGAAGTTGGGATGGTGATGATAACATCAATCAACTATGTTGGAATCTTTTACTTATGTTAACTGTATATATATATATATATATATATATATATATATATATATAAATGAATAAGAACAAACAAAATAATTGCAACATTCAAAACATTAATTTAAAACAGTACACAATATAAAAATAAATCAATGAATATTTGTTATAAATTATACTTTAAAACATGTACAAAGTGTACCAGATTGTACATTTTGTTTCGACGTTGAAAGAACAATGTCTCATCAGGTAGTTAATAATTATGGTAATAATCTAATTATTACCACCATTATTAACTACCCGATGAGACATTGTTCTTTCAATGTCGAAACAAAATATACAATTTTGTCATAGCTTGTAGTTTGTACATGTTCTAAAGTATAATATATATATATATATATATATATATATATATATAGTGTATTGAGGCAGCAAATAATTTTCTAAACATATACTGTTAAATATAAGAGACAATGAATGTCTATTATGCTTAATCATGAGCCGTTCTAAATGTCATATTTTGGCTTTAATTTCAGTTGAAAATAAAGACAAAAATTCTCCAACATTTGGATAATTTTTTATTAATTTGGTTCTAAGCTTTCAGCTCACATGAGCCATCTTCAGAGAGGTTATTAAGACGGTAAAACAGTAACATCCACCATCACTGATGATTTTATTTTGTGTTGACAAAAGCTTAGAACCAAATTAATAAAAAATGATCCAAATGTTGGAGAATTTTTGTCTTTATTTTCAACTGAAATTAAAGCCAAAATACGGCGTTTAGAACAGCTCATGATTAAACATAACAGACATTCATTGTCTCTTATATTTAACAGTATATGTTTAGAAAATATATATATATAATGGAGTGCTAAAAATTCTTGGTCTAACCAACTTTCTAAAATCTAACCAAATAACAAAATTTAATTTAATCAGATTGAGAACTTTTCACACCTTCTCATACATACATTATTATAAAATGCAATAAATGAGATAAAAGAAAAGCTAGTCAAAAATTACACAAGAATTTTATCTTTTTAGGTAAAGCAATGACAGAGGTAGATGAAATCGTTTAACATTGAATTCATAGAATTGTAATATTTTTAAAAAATTGAATAAACAAAATTAAATGAGGTATTTGTTATATAATGCACATACCCACCCATAATGATAATTCTTAAATTGTTTCAAAAGATCTTTGTGAAGTCATAAGATTGGTATTGGTGTGGTTGAATAGTTAAAGTCATAAAAAATAACAAATCAGTTTCATGGTATGTGAAAGAACTGTCACATAGCTGAATGATTATATGCTACTACACTTGCTATGAAGCACATAGCTTGTGGCTAGACAAGAATTATAGCAGATGGTGATTTAGTCTGTTAAATTAGAAGAGTAAGACCTTCACTGGTGTGTTTGGATGAATGTAAATGAATAGGTTTTAAAAAAGCACAAAATATACATTTTCTTCATGGATATTTTTTTTCATGGATAGTTTTGCTATTCTAGAATCCTTTATAAAAGAAAGCTATGATTATTATCTCGTTCAATTTAATGATTATCTAACTTATAAATATTATTTACTTTGTTCAGTATCTCTCATAAGGAAGAATGTATTGAGATTATTTAATAATCAATATCATTTTTCTGATGCTATCTTATTTTCTTCTTGAACTATGGTTTAGCTGTGGATCTTTAAGAATTAAATGAACATTGTCATAAAAATTCATTTTCAGAAAGTAATTTCTACACTTTTATGTTATTTTTCAGAATTTTACTTTGATTTATGATAAATATCATTAACTGCAATTTTGATTTTAATTGGAAAAATATCATTGTCTTAAAATAGCTTGTGGTATTCATTCAATTATCTTAAAACTAATATTCTCATACTCTACTTTTCTACAGTTACAAATAAATAAAAACTAACTTTTGAAGCAGCTAACAAAAAAAAAAACATAATTTTTAAATTTAATGCCCTGTGTTCATATTTCTATGAATCATAAAAACACAGTTTAAATATAAAATGCTTTATAAATTGTAAAATGTGTTTGCATTTAAATCTGAAATATTTAATTCAGGAGTGAATTAAATATTTCAGATTTCTTCTGAATTCACTTAAATATTTCAAGTGAATGCAGAAGAGAATTTGATTCTGGTATATATCTGTTAAATTGTCTCATCTTTTTTTACCTTTTTGAATAACATATGTCCTTTTCAGTAAATATTTATAGTCATCTCATTTGTTAGTTAAACATTCTGAATATTGGAGATATTAAACTTTATATTTAAGCTTACAAAATCAATAAAGATTTGTATTTTTAAACATATTTTAAAGGTTTCAAATAGAAATGTTAAATTCCTCTAATTTTTCAGGTACAAGATTTATATATTAATATATTTTCAATAAAAATGTGAAAAGTAAAAAATACTTTCTAGCTAAAAAATATATGATAAACTTTGATATTGGCTAATGAAAGAAAAAGTAATTAACAAGACGTCTACATTTGATACAAAATTGGTCTACTGAGAAATTTAATCTAATTTCTGTTATACAATTTTTGCTATTTGTTTATACATTTTGCTAGATTAATATTTTTTTTAAATATCTATACTCAGTCTTTGGTCAATGATAAATGTTTTGTTTTCCAAACTTCTACATCAGAATTTTTATTCTTCAGTTTAATTAGTTTCTGCTTTTAATTTCAGATGTCAATACCTATTTTTTTATTTCTCATTAGAACATTATCAGTACAAAAAACTGTATTAAAAATACTTTGTTGGTTAATATTCAACAAAAATCATAAAAGCAAATGGCATAAATTTTTCCCTTAGACTAAACTGTTTCCCATCTATAAAAACCCATTCATATAATTTTTATTTGATATGTTTAAAATGAACACTAAAAAAATATTATTTCAATGATAATTTTTATATTTTTTCATATTTTAAAACATTATTCTTCATTCATATGCTTAACAATATATTGCTCAAATAAGGAAACTGTTTTTACACTATAATTTCAGTGTGATTTTCTTGTGCATTTAGTACATATAGATACAACATTTCTGCTTTAAAAAATAAATTTTGTTTTGTGATTTTTATGTATGATGGTTTCACAAAGAAAAATCTACTTACAAAGTTAATGATTTCTTATCGACCCTGAGGGGTGGTAATTGCAATATCTATTGCAATAGTTTACAATATCCAAAGATTTCTAAAGAGAATTGAACAGTAGTTATTACTTGATCCATGGACTGATTATAAGTTGTGTTTTAATCAATTTATCGCTAATATGTGGATGTGCAGTGGATATCGGCTCGGAACGAGAAATCGGAGAGGCGAGTTCGAATTCCAGTTGAATTCATTGCATTCACTTACACGCAAATACCCTTGGGAAAGGTATTAATCCGTCTCTTCCCTCCAGTTATGGGTTAAATAACAGGACAGATTGGGTTCTATGGCCTTGGCTGGCAACCAGTCTACCGTAGAAAGCAATGGCAATCTACTGCGGGATAATATTCTGCCCAGTCAGTCATGTCTGTTTCGAGACATGATTGCCCAAGCGTGTTTCACGAATGGCACTTAACTGACTGATTGATAATACACATGCTTATTAAGGTGTCCCAAAATTTCTAAGATATCTTTTTTTTTTTTTTGAGGAGAAGGAGGACTTTAAGACTTTTTCGAGACATGATCGCCCAAGTGTGTTTCACGTATGGCACTTAACTGACTGACTGATTGCTAATATGCCATATTTTTATTTCTATTTTGAAAAATAGGGACATTTTAAGAACATTTTTAAAAAGAAATATTTTGACTGTTCTAATATATAATTATTCAGTTATAACTTATGAAACTGTTTAGCACTTAATCTAAAAATGTCTTTAGAGCAGTAATTCAGTAATTAACATCAAATAAGCAAAATGTTTCTAAAACAATGTTTATACTTCATGAAATTCTAATATTTATTCTATATACTCAGGTATTAAAATAATGATACTAAATAAAATCTCTTTTGTTTCAGTTGTAGTCAATTAAAAATAGTTTGACATTTGTAATTACATTTATAATATTAACTTTTATTGTTCTTCAGGCTTATATTTATATTAATATAAAAAATGTTCAATTAACAAGCAAATACTAATGCTTTGAATCATGTCTCATTTTTGTTCTAAATTTGCAATGCTTGGCTATTCATTATAATTATTATATTTATAGGTTATTATTTTCATTGGATAACTGACAGTCATTCTACCTTCCATTTTGGTTCAGTTTTTTTATTTATTTTTTATACAAAGTCAAAATATTCTTTAATGATCATACAGCTAAATTGCTCAATCACCCTACAGCTAAATCACTCGATGACTATACAGCTAAATTGCTCAGTTACCATACAGCTAAGTCATTCAATGACCATTCAACTAAATTACTCCATGACCATATGGCTAAATCACTCAATGACCATATGGCTAAATTGCTCAATGATCATACAGCTAAATCACTCAATGACCATATGGCTAAATCACTCAATGACCATATGGCTAAATTGCTCAATGATCATACAGCTAAATCACTCAATGACCATATGGCTAAATCACTCAATGACCATATGGCTAAATTACTCAATGCCTGCACTTATTGTAATTATCTATGCTCTTGATATAATTAGTGACAGAAAAATAAATTGTATTTTTGTGTGTGTTGTGGATGAATTTCTGTCTCTGAACTTAACTATTGGTGATTTCATGTATTAGTTTTGGTAGGTTGTATAAATTTCTGTAAACTATATATTGCCAATCATCATGGAATAATCTAACTTTTCCTTTTGTTTTTACTTTCCTTCAATAACTGATTGAGCTCTTGAATATCTCTAATTGACATATTTAACATTCTCAGTAAGTGAATAGCATGCCAGATTTGTATTGAAGTATTATGAACAATTCGAGTAGTAGATACAGATAACTGTCACTAATATATTATGGCCAGAACATACCTTTTAATAATTATAATTAGTCCTCACTTTCATTTTCATTTCTTCCACAACTCCAGGCCATTACCACTTCATAATATCACCAACACCTTTTCATATTTTTCTTTATGCTCTATGGCTGTGGACATTGTTAAAAATGACTCCACAAACCAAATTGACCCTATACTTATATGTCTTTCAAAATGATATCAATGCCTAACAATAGAATATGTGGCAGGCTACGAGTGCAGTTTACAGTTTCAGTAGGACATTGTTCATGATATTTTTTTCTTTTTCATTTTTTATTTCTATTTCCAAGCAAGAAAAACAGGGTTCAGAAGTCAACAACCAGCCTCAGTTGATGCTTTGTTTTTTTTGTGTGTAGTTTGTGGTTGTGCTTGGTGGCCTAACTATGGTCTCCTGTGTATTTAATTTGAGGGCAACCCATGTCTTACCTGCTATCTTACCCACTTGCTCATGATGAGCTACTCCCTCTTCTCTCTCTCCCTCTCTCTGTTTTTGTCTTCTACATTATCATCATTGTCATCATAATCATCATCATCTACCCCCACTATGAGTGTGTGAGTATGTGTATGACTCAATAGGTTATGAATGGGCACAGACAGCTGGTTTCCTCAAAAGCACATTGCATTCTGCTCCCAGAGGTACACCTGAGCAGTTGTCTGTATGTTCACTAGCAGCCAGCATTGACCAGCTATCATCACTTGTCACACTGTTATCTCATTCACCACAAAGCAGCTTCATTTGACACTACAAATCTAAAAGGATATAGTTGGTTTTGCTTCCTGGCTGTTATTTCAAGAGAAAACACCATTTCAGTCACAGTGACAGCAACAGGTTTGTTTCTCTGAAAGTATCCTTCTTCATCTAGTTGTATTTTCATTCTGGATCCACAAAGTTGTGTGCTTCAAATCCCTAGGCCATCTTATTAAAATTATATATCTAATTTGGTAGTCCTTCTTTTTCATTTTCCAGAACAGTTCAAAACATCTTTGTCATGTTCTCTCTTGCATCATATTTAAATAATTCATGTATCTCATTTTTTTGCAGTTTCTTTGATTTGACTACATTCTTGTGTATGTGTAAAACATGCTTTCTGCTTCCCTAAAATGCTTACTTCAAAAGCAGACCAAGTTTGTCTACTTAATGACAGTCAAGAAGAAATCTATTCAAAAGTCATTTTTTTTTCCTTTTCCTAAGGTACTTTAGAAAGTCATTTTTTATTTGTTTGTTAACTTTCTATAAAAAGATATGTCATTGACAAGTTTACTTTGAAATAGGTTCCATAAAGAAAATAATGGAAGAAAAAATGGTTCCCACTATTTCATTCATACTAAGATATTTCTAAGCAAGAAATTCATTTTTTAGTCAACTTATATCATGAAATACTTTATCATATTTCCTGCAAAGTATAATCAAGTACATTTCTTTTATGACTAGTTTTCTCACACATTCTCTTTTTACATTTTAGGCATTAAATTTGTTTCTTTTCTGTATATACACATCTGTGCATGCATTTATACATAGAAATGCTATAGATGTGTGTGTGTGTGTGTGTGTGTGTGTGTGTGTGTGTGTGTGTGTGTGTGGAGAATTCTTCATTACTATATATTTTATCTAAAATTAAGTTAAAAGATTTAACCAAATCAGTTGCCCTTTTAAAAACTGTCATTGTTTCTAGAAATCTTTTCATAAGATATATACATTTTGTACAAGTCATCAGTTGAATTATTAACGTATGTAAATTAATTCTATTCAAGTTGGACATAATGCAGAAGATAATGTATTTATGCTATTTTCATGGATTGAATAAGTACATATTGGAATTTAAATCTGTTAAAGCCTATTTTAAAATAAGATAAGATTACAATATGCTTATGTTCAGTTTTTTGGTTGCAAAATATTATTTGTATTGTTTTAATGCAAATAACTACTTTTTATTATTTAAATTTAAGTTATTTTATGGGGTATCTCAATTGTTATTCTAATCATTATTAAGATTAAGGATTATATAATTTCTTTTATTAGCAATTCTGAACATTTTTAAAAAGGTACATTAGGAGTTAATTAAGAAATATTAAATTTTTATTAGATTGAATAAGAAATAGGTAGATAGTAGAAGTGATTTTTACGCAATTTCCTTCTGCAGTTTATTTTATAGTTTATGTTAAATTGAAAAGTTTTGGTTGACTGTCTTTTGTAAATTTGTGATCATGTCTGAGTTAAGTAGATAGAATAAAAAATAAGCATATTTTTCATTTAGAAAATCAGACAAAGAATTGTCATAATTTTTTTTATATTTCATTACTTTTAAAATACTCGTATTTATTAATAAAAATGATTTCCTTAAAGCATGTGGTAATTTCAATGTTTATTCATAAGTTTAATTAATTTTGGATAAAATCATGACATTGTACTTTATATCTACCACAAATTTAAACTTTAGAAATGTCACTTATTTTTCAATTTGACTACGGTTTGCCAATACAAATATATTGAGATTGTAACACAAATAATTTATTTAAGTACGTTTGTTATAATAGTTTCTAATAGAAGATATAAAAATCAGTCATAAAGATTTTGATGAGAATATCACTTAGTTTTTATGCATTATTGCTTGAAATTCATTTCAATATATGATAGGCTCTTGTGTTAAATAAAATAAATTTGAAGCATTAGTTTATAAAAACTTAGTGATATTCTCAGTTTTTAACTGTTTGTAAGTTTTATTTCTGTTCTTGTTATTTTTATTTAACTTTCTTTAACTATACTGTATTTCACTTATTAACTTTTTCTTAATTTGGAAAGATTAAAAAAAAACAATTACGACGTTCTTTGGTCTTGTTGATTAAAAATGATTCACTCAAATTTTTGTAAAATTAATTTGAATTTTTTCCATGGCTCTCTGTATTTAGACACTTTATATTATTGCATAGAACTAAGAAAACTTAAATTGAATGATTTTCTGAGATATGAATCCAAAGCATATTTTTCAAATAAATCAGTATAAGCAGAGAATAAACTGAGTTTTATTAAATGGTACACAGATGGAGAAAGAGTGAATGAAGTCATGACACAGATGTAGAAATCTCTGCATAATGAATCAATTAGTTAATAAAATATTCACTTGTACTTTTAAGAGATTTTGATGATGTATCTATCTTATACCAGTTGACATCTCTAGATAACCAAGAGAATCAAACAAATGATGTTAAGTTATAAGAAATCTCAGTTCTTTATCACTGAAGTAGATGATATTCATTATAGGAGGTTTGAGAATTCTTTGGGTACAGTTAAAAAATAATCCAACAAAATTATCTACTATTATGAATGTTTGATTATGTAAAATTTAAATTTGGGCTTTTCGTAAGTAGACATTTAACCTGTTTATAAATTTCATTGTTTTTATCATATGTTACAAAAAATGATGTATCTATCTTATACCAGTTGACATCTCTAGATAACCAAGAGAATCAAACAAATGATGTTAAGTTATAAGAAATCTCAGTTCTTTATCACTGAAGTAGATGATATTCATTATAGGAGGTTTGAGAATTCTTTGGGTACAGTTAAAAAATAATCCAACAAAATTATCTACTATTATGAATGTTTGATTATGTAAAATTTAAATTTGGGCTTTTCGTAAGTAGACATTTAACCTGTTTATAAATTTCATTGTTTTTATCATATGTTACAAAACACTATATAAATTTGAATTGAATCAAATTTTTTTAGATAGTTACTCTATTTTCAGAAAAAATAACTATTCCATATTCACATCATAAAAAAATAGTACAAAAATGTCTATAGAGGAAGGCATATTAAGCATAGAAATATTGTATATCTTTACTGTCACTTAAGTTGTCTTTATGCTTAAAGAAAGTCATTGCATTGAATGACTTTTGCAATTTGCAGACTTACTGAAAATTCTGTTTTAAATTTGAATGATTTTTTTTCTCATTTTTGTTACTGATAGCTATTTTAACTTGGTATTTGGGATTAAACCTCAGTTTTATTGCTCTTGTATCCTACTCCTTGAACCATTTTGTCTCTATATTTGTAATTCTTTCTTAATGTTATAAAATACAATTTTAAGTCTTTTTATCATATAAGTTCCATAAACTTGCTTTTTTTTCATGAAAGATATTGGATAATATATACTTTTTGGCTTGGATATAAATATTTTTTCTGACGAAGTATTATGTTGACTTAAATAATATAGAATCCATCTTTTTTTATTCCAAATTCAATGTTGAATCAAAACTTACTTAGTTTTCTATACTTTTTATACTGCATTTTGTTTTTCAAATTGTAAAATAAATATACATTTAAAAATAAATAACAAAATAAACTATTAAACTAGAAACTCTTAGAGATTTTAAGTTAAGCAAATCGCTGAGACTACATTTGAAATAAATCAGAATATATAATATACATTTGTGTGCCGACAAACTGTCTTTGATAAATTATAAAATATTTATATAGTTTTCATTTAAGTTTCAGTAAAATGACTATAATGATTATGGATTCCTGTTTCTCATTTTGTTATTGTGTGTTTGACTGACATTTTAGAAAGTTTTTGTATTCAAGACAAAACAATAGATATGTTGATTTGAATAAAATATTTCATAATTAATAAAAAATTTGTTAGTTATATGTACTTGATTAGGTAAATATGTGGATGGGTGTGAATGGGGCTGGTAATGGTTTTATGAGCACTTTGAGATTATCTTAGATATAAATGAAAAGGAATGAAATGATTCTATTAATACTACTACAATTAGCAAGATTAATAATTTTAAAATAGAAATAACTGTCGTCAACATCTTATAGCACCTCTCTCTCTTACTCTATGAATTTTTCCTAGTTAATAGCATTTTTAATAGAGACATTAATTAAGCATAGAATTAGATTGTTCAGTTCCTATTTTAATCTTTTAAATAATCAAATTGAAATTATTTTTATTTTTTAATGCATTGTTTAAAAAAAATGGATACAAAATTAAGAAGGAAGATTTTCTGACATTTACTGCATTCACCTGTATAAATGGGCAACTGCATATTGATGACTTTGTGAAAGGTAGGCTTGACTGGATACATGGCAATTTCTTTTATGAGAGCAGGAGAAGGGAGAAGAGATGCTCAAATGTGTCCAGCAAAGTAATTCACAAAAGACCCCTATTGAGATTGAATTGCATATTGAGAGAAGAATGCTTATTCGTTGAATAGCAGCCGTGCTGAGTAGCTTTATTGCATTACAAAATAAAGTGTTTGAAACTAGCCTCTTGGCTGATGAAACATGAATGGTTGAATAGTTATTAGGTGGAGAAACTGCGTTCACTCTATTATGTGCTTGGCTGATTGACATTGTAAATGCTCACCTCACACACGCACACATCAGTATAAATGCAATGCAACACCAAAACCTCTTCTGTTGCTTGTCTAGGAAGGGTTAAAAAAAGAATACATCCATTGCCCCCATAGAAATCCCAGTTAAAGATGAAGAATCAAAACAGGTGATGGGACATTTATAAGACTGCAGGAAGTAACCTTTCAGAGAATAGAAAGGATATACAAAAGAAGAGATGATATTAGAAAAAAATTTTATTTTCATAAATGCATTCTTTTTAAGCAATTCAATAATAATACTTGTTTTTATTTATTATGGTGTGTGTAATATGTTAAAATGATATGAGATTTGGAGAAGCTACTTTTAGATTTAGAAAAGATTATGCATTTGAGGCTATGAAGTTATTCTCAAATATATATGAACCAATTTCCTGATAATGAAAATAATTAACTTTGTAAAAATAATAGAATAGTAGTTAGTTAAATTTGAAAAGAAATATAATGTTTTTAGAATTTATTAATTTGATTGAAATTAAAAACTAATTATTCTAAACAAAAGAAAAGATTATTTCAAATTTTTATAGTAATTTAAAAAAATGTTAACTTTAAAGAATACTTATCTAAAATACCAGTTTAGTCATATATTGAATATTGACAGGTTTTAGATATTTTTGTAAAACTATTTGTGCATTCACTATTTTAAACATATTTCTCTTGGCTTATGATTTTTTATGTCCTGATTGTTCATTAACTGTGAGTAACAGAAATTGACCATATTTTTCGATAATCAATTAAATATAAATAATACAGCCAAAATTTTGAAGATTTTATCCTTGTTATAATAATGAGAAAATGAACCATTGGGGCTTCTTTAGTATGTTATATTTTAATAGACAAACCACCTCCATTCAAAATAATATTTTTTTAAATTGTTTGAAATTTTGTTTTCTTTTAAAAACAGTTTACAGCATCCAGTTTCCTGACAAGATAACTATTAATGTTTTTTGCTTGTCATAAAAATTCTTCACATTTTCAATTGCAATTGATAATTATTTCATGTAGTAATTACATTTTATACAACAAAAAAAAGTTTTTTATAAACTTCTATTGTAGAACTCCTAAGTATCATCTCTAAGCAAAGCTTGTAGAGCTGCTGATGCAGGCCATTCAAGTAGCATTAGATTGACTAGGATAAGTGATTTGGTTGATTGATTTCTGACACATTTGAAAGGAAAATAGAGCAAGAATGGCAACCATGTTTATTGAAGAACTGATTTTTTGATGTGTATTGTGGTGCAGTGGATATCAGCTCAGAACAGGAAATCAGAGAGCCAAATTTGAATTTCAGTTGAATTCATTGCATTCAGTTACACGCAAATGTCCTTGGGAAAGGTATTAATCTGTCACTTCTCCCTCCAGCTATGGGTTAAATAGCAGAACAGATTGAGTTCTATAGTCTTGGTTGGCAATCAGTCTACCACAGAAAGTAATGGCAGCCTACTGCAAAAAAGTTTGACCAGTCAGCTCTTTTAAGACATAATCATCCAAGCATGTATCATGTATGACACTTAACTAACTGACTGATTATTTATAACTATTTAGCAATTTTTTAAACAAGAAGCTCAAAAAAACATTTTTCACCAGTAACAGTTATGTTTGCAAACAATTTGGAGTAGACATAACTAAAAACCTGTATTGAGAAAAACACTTAGATTACATTTTATACTACTACAGAGGACTGAAATATTTGACAGAGTATGTTCAAAACAGGATGTGCATTGTGGTGCAGTGGATATCAACTCAGAATAAGATATCAGAGAGTTCGTATTCCAGTTGAATTTGTTGCAATCACATACACACAAATACCCTTGGGAAAGGTATTAACCCTTTGTTGCATATTGGTTACAATTATAACCAATATGCAACAAAGGTTAGAGAAAGGTTACAATTGTAACCAATATGCAACAAAGGATTAATTTGACTATTCTTTCCAGTTATGGGTTAAATAACAGAACATATTGGATTCTGTGGCCTTGGTTGGCAACCAATCTATTGCAGAAAGTAATACAGCAGAAGATCTTATGTCGAGTTGGTCATGTCTCTTTTGAGACATGATCGCCAAAGCTGGTATCACGTATGGCACGTATAACTGACTGATGTTCAAAATAATCTGATATAGTAAAACCCAATACAAGTTAGAATAAGAGCTAAAATCTGTATGATAGTACAGAGCATAGTGTTGCATTATAAAGCATTTAACACATTTAAAGTACATCATTTAAAAACAGTGGAAGTATTACTCATTTCTCTGTAACTTTATCTCATTTCATTAACCATCCTTGTATTCCAATTATATAAGATTATCTAAGGTGTTAATATATTTTAATATTGATTAATATTATATCAGTTTATTCTTAATCAGTCATTCTTTTATAAAGAAACATAATTTTATTTGTTTTTAACATTTCATATCAAAACATTTTGCTTAATTTCTTTCTGATTTTCTGATCAGTCAAGTTCAATTTATTCTCTAACTAGCAGTATAGCCCGGGCATTGCTCGGGTGTAATGAAAGCTTTAAAACTAATCCATGGTCCTGGAGCTCAGACTCTTTGGACGTTGGCATGAAAGACTAAAAAGCAATAGTTGTTTCCAGTTAAAGCAAAACCGTAGACTGAAAGAAAAATGAATGGATGTAAGTCAAATTTTGATTTCCTTGTATCGATATCAAATAAGTTTTTTTCTTCGTAAACTGAATTTTGAAGACTAAATAAGTCCTCTGAGTAAATGGTATCATGGCTGAGACTAAGAACTACAATTATACCTACTTAGAGCCAAACCCGAAGCAAGAACTAAAATAAAAGAGCTGAAAAAAATACAGACATACAGGCAGATAAACAGACACATACAAACATCTTGCTTTTATATATTTATATATTATCAATTTTCTGCACTATTGTAAGAACTGCAACCTTGAAACTTCTGAATATTGTTTCTTATGTTTTTGTCTATGAGTGTATCAAATTTGATTAAAATTGGACTCCTTCTATAACCTGATTTTTTCGATTATCGATTTTCGATATTTATTGGGGGTACCTCGACACAAAACCTAGCTAAGAATACTCGCAAACAACTGTGTAAATTTTCAAGAAAATCAGTTCAGCCAATTTGGATTCTATAGGTAACGGATACACGCACAAACAGACACACACATACACACACACACACTGACAAAGTTCCATTTATAAATAAGTTTAGATTAATGTTTTTTTATCATTTTGTATTGTATTAGTGATATAATTTTTTTTATCTGTTTCAGATTTTTGTGTAAGTATCTTGTGGACCAAGTCATCATCTGCTGGCCAACACCACTCATTTATGCCTCATCATCTAAGATTAAAATCCACATTTGCTCAGGTATTGGCTGTAAACTCTCCAGAAAATATACATTTCCATTCCTTTTGTGAATGAAAATTAAAACTTTCTTTTTATCTAATTACAAAACAATTTATAAAAAAATGGAAATTAGATTTTACTATGATGGTTGTATACAATAAGATTTATCTTTATACCAGAAATTCAAGTATTGGGAGACGGTCTTCTTTCTAACATTTCAAATCATTAATAAAATAAACTCATTTCAAATTGTTAAGAATTTGTTTTTTCAACATCTGTCATTGGTTTTGTCTGGACTCCTGAGATGAGGTAATATTTACACTATTTTAGATTTTTCGGACTATTGTCCATCTTTATTGTCATATTTACAATGTTTCAACTGTTGTATGCTCCAGCCTTCTTCAAGGGCTAGGAATTTCAAACCAAACATGTAGTTATCTCCCTTTAACTTAACTCTCTAAATTATTTGTTAACCACTACTGTAGCCTGGTATTGAAGTCACAATTGTTTGACTCAAGTCACTGGAACTAATTAACATCTATATTCACTGGATATAGATGTTACTTAGATATAGAAAATAACATAAAGAGTTAAGTTAAAGGGAGATCACTACATGGTAACCAGAAGTGGCATCACACATGGAATGAGAATGATATACCCCAGTGATCATAATAAAGGTTCTGGTTCAAAATTCCTCGCACCTAGAAGAAGGCTAGAGCGTACAATGGCCGAATCAATGGTAGTAAAGATAAGGACAATATTCTGAACAATCTATCATTGTTCTTATTCAACATACTTGGAAGAGGTAACATCTTAAATCCCTTGTATCACTCTTATTTTTTTCATTTGATAGTGCTTTTCATTTTAGCTTTTGGCACTTGGGATTTGAAAAGTAATCTTGCTGAGGTCTTCCAAAATACTTTCTTCTTATGTGCAATCATTTTACTGTTGACATTATAAGACATGTCTACCTCTGTGAACAACTTTAGCATCAACTCTCTTCGTGTATATTGGATGAGAATATTAGAATCTGAGGAGCTAAAAGAAATCAATAACCCACTTCTCTCAATGGCTTAACACTTTCTTCACAATAAATTACAGACTTTAAGAAAAATTACTACAAATTGCTTTTCTTTTATGTAAACTAACATCTTAATATGACTTTTGTATATACTTTGTTATCTGCTTCATTGTCATCAAGGTGTACAGCTGAACACTTTTACTATTTGTCCCAATATTCTATGCTGGATGTCTTCTGTAAGAAGGTGATAGCTTTTTATGTTGTAAATTGTTCATGTTCTTGACTCTACATTTTTGCTTCATAAGTGGCTATCATTTTTATGTTCTACAATCTTATTTTGGCATGTAACCTTATTGCTAATGTAGAATTCTGTTCTAGTTTTCCTTGATCTACTAAGATCTGTAACTTCTTAGTTGAAAGTTGGCTGTCATTTTTCTATTGAAATAGTTTTTATGTTTGTCTAGCATTGACATATTCAAGATCTATTTAAAATTTTATGTGTGATAACTTTTTTAATCTGGAAAATAAATCTTGAAGTACTCTACTTTTCTTATTCTGAATAAAACTGAAACCATTTCTTTTAGTATTTTTCTTACTTTCTCAGAAGTTTGTCATATTTATCTTTTTGGATCTCATTTGTAGATTCTTACTTTATGAAACTTTTTAATAATCCTTTTGAAAGTTTTTTTCTGCTAAACATGTTTCTCTTTCCATATACAGTCATTTTAACATTAGATTTCTGATCTTGCTAGTAAAAATTGTTTTATTGATTTACTATAATTTTTTACTTATCATAATGCACTAAGATCCTTTTTACTGTACCTCCTACTACACATTCATAACAATTTATACCATTTATAGTTTTGTATGTTTGTCTTTGGAAGAGTTCTTTCAGTTACTTTTTGATAATTCAAACAATAATATTTCAACAAAACCTCTAAAATATAAAATATACAGTTGAGAAGTTGATTTTACAAGCTCTTATTTAATGCATTGGATTAGAGTCAATTTGTTTTTTGTTTTTTTTGCTAGTATTTTTCTTATAATATTTTGTTTAAACTGTTTAAAACTTTAAACTTTTGTTTAAACTTGAGTGTCCCCACTTTTCACACAATGACATTTTGTGGATCTCGGCTATCATATTGAAAAAGAGTCATACTTTACTTGGGCTTACTATCATGGTTGGAATAATTGCATGTTTCCCACTGGTAGTGATAGGTAAAAACTAGGTCATCAAATGCATAATTTTAAAGTAGACCAGCTCTCTCTTCACTTGAAAGTTTGATGCAATCCAGTTTTCCTGTTCTTATTTCCACTCCATTTAGTTTTGTAAATAGTTAATAAATAATAATTATTAAATAACTAATTAATAAATATTTGTATTTTCTGACATTTAACATTTTTTTGAAGAATTTTGTGGTTAAATCAAAAACTTTTCAGCATTTTTCTTTAGTGTATTTAGTTTCAAGTTGATTATTAATATTAATATTACTTGGTAATATTTTACATCTAAAACTGTATTAAACATTTTTATACTTGACCAAATTCTATTTCCTGTCAGAATTCTTGTTTTGTTATTCTTTATAATTGAAAACAAAACAGCACATTATTTTGGATCTATGTTTTATTTACTATGCTCCCTACTCTTGTCTTTCATAGTTGCCATTGTTACCATTCTTTGTCATTACTAGCTATCCTGATTATTAGTTAGGATTTCAAAGCAACATATAAAGCTTCTGCAGATATTCTTCACAATTCAGTACTTTGGCTAGCTAGTATATTAACTACTAATGAACTCACTATTCTTTTTTCTCAATCATAAAGTCTAGTTTTCTGTTTGCATCTTTTTTTCATCTCCTACTTGTAACATTGCCAGCATTATTACCACTACATCATTATTCTTATTTCTCTTGTCAAGCTACTTTCAGTGATCTTGGAACAATACACATTTTAAGAATTGTACTTGTTCTTGTTCCATATTATCTTTTACTGAATCATTTTTTATTATTTCTTTCTTTGATATCTTGATTGACTTATATGATTGCAATATTTGTTTATAAACATTATACTGAAAAAGTTACAATAAAACACTAGAAGCTGTATTATCTATAAAATGAATAAACGTGAAATATAATCTTGAATGGAAAAATGAAATTAAAATATTCTTTCCTGTTTTATATAATTCTTAACATCCTATATTGTTTTGAACTTTAGTATTAAACTTTTCATTTTTTTTTTGTAAAAATCTTAGAAGTATTAGCATTGTTACATTAATACATATTACAAAATTACTTGTATAAATTATCTAAAAAGACACTATGTAAGATGAAATTTGAGAAAACCAGTTGGTTGTTTAAACATTTTATTCTGTTGTTAGAATAAAACATCCTCAGAATAACTGAAAAAATCTAAAGAAAAAATCTGAAAATGTTAAAAAAGGTTGAAAAAAAGTTGCAAAAAATCAGAAAATGTTAACATAAAATGTAAATATGGTGATTTGATCTAAGAAACCTTTTTTTATATAGCTATTTCACCCTAAGCAAGGCAGGACTACCACTTGTGCACAGAGAGTTACAGAGAGAAAATAAAGGGTACAAGGAATACTAAAGAAAGTATAAGATTTAGGTAGGTGGATGAGATTTAGGAAGGTGGACAGGATTTAGGTAAGTAGGAGATGATAATTGACATAGCATTTAAACTTTTGGAGATTGTAACGATAAGGAAAGCAAGTACATAAAAGAGAGTTTGACAGACAAGAAGTACAAGAAAAGATACTGATAGAGAAGAAGAGGTGGTTATATTTAACTATTTCAGTGGTAAATGATCATGACCTTGATGGCAATCTAGTAGCATGAGTAAATTCATGTGGTTAACGCACCAGGGAATAAAGCTTATCAGAGCAGAAGAAAATATTTGTAGAAAAGACAGAGGGAAGCCACATCCCATCTGTGAGACAGTGACTGAAAATAGGGTGCCAAGTCAGGACTGATTACATTGCAGATCCTCTTTTGGATTTTGTCGAGAACCTCGAGATGAATAACAGGAGCACCCATCAGGGCACCATGGAAAGAAGCTTGTCAGAGCAGAAGAAAATATTTATAGAAAAGACAGAGGGAAGCCAAATCCTGTCAGTGAGAAAGTGACTGAAGTTGAGATGGCAAGTCAGGACTGACTGCATTGTAGAACGTTCTTTGAGTCATGTTGAGAACCTAGAGATGAATAAGAGGAGCACCTGACCTGACTGAATATACCAACAGAAAGTTATAATGAGAGAATAAAACATGTATATCAAGAGAAAATAGTAAATACTTATAATTCAGATTATAATTAGAATTATATCATTTAAGAATTAAGAAAAATAGAATTTAATTATTTTAACATTTTCCTATGTTCAAATCTCATTAACATGTTCACAGATTTTATTTTTACGTTTTAATAACAATAAACAAAATTTCAAATCCAAACCTTTCTAAGAAACTACAGTTGCCATAATAATGATTTTTTTTCTCTTAATTTTTTTCAGTTGTTCTGAGGATGTTATTACAGAGTGAAGCATAAACAGATAATAAATGCTTTAAACATCCATCTGGTTTCCCAAATTCCATCTTACATAGATTAATATATATCTACAATTATTATATGAATAATCTTTAAGATTATCATTCAGCCTACCTATTCTTCTAACTGCCAAAACTGGTGCACCCAGTGAGGATTAGTTATAAATGTGAGTTCGATTCTCACTGAATGTCCAGTACTTTCAGCCTTGTGCCACATATAAGCTTTGATTAGAAAATCACCATATGAGTCTAAGAACAATTCAGTGTCTGTCTTGGCCAGCAAAATTACTTAACACAAACTAAAAAAAAAAAGAATGAGAAAAATTTGCATGTGTAAGTTTTTCAAAGATGTACAGGAATTAGTTTAAATCAACTTTGGACTAGTTTAGATTTTGCAATAGTGTTTATAATTTACTGTTAATTTTATGAGCAAACACTTTTTTCAACAAAATTGTTTTTAAATTTTAGGCCATTTTTGTTTAGTATACCAATGCCCAAATTTCTAAAACATCAAATTTGATTTTCTTAGCATCAAATATACAAGTTTTATTGCATTTTATGATACTACAGAAAATTTAAATTTTCAAAAAGAAAATGTGGATGTCTAGATTACCAAAAATATTTATTTAAATACCACTCCTTTAAGCCAAAGAATATATAGACCTAGTATTTATGCTGTCCAATGATTCCCAACTTTACTTAATTGTTTTTATAAACCAACCACTTTTTTAGTGAAACAATACATACCACATATTCAATGTTGTAATTGTTTTATTATTTCTTAATCTGAATTATATCTAGTGATATTTTATCTATGGAAATGTACATCTTAGACTTATTCAATTTAAATTTATAACAGAAAACTCTCTAATTCAAAGTATATAAGTAGAATCCTAGATATATTGAGGTTTTATGCCTGTAAAGATATGTAGTGTGAATTTAAATACTGGAGAATTATGTTTTTTTTTAATAACCTGATATTTCTATATAATAGATATTTTATATACATATAATTGTCTGAACTTATTAAGTTCAATAAAATATATACATATTGAAAATTTATTTTGCTTCAGAAAATGTTGACTCTTCAAAAAAAGTCAATTGGGTGCACCTAATGTCTCTAACAATTGTCCTGAACTTTGTAATTTCTATAACAGATTTAATGCATCAGCAAATTCTACTCGGGCTATAAAAGATAACATTTGTACTAATCTATACACATGATACTTATCGCTTATCGTATTCTAAAGCTATATTTAGAATTTATCATAATAGAACAGTAACTGCTTTTTCCTCATTCAAGTATATTCAAATGCATTGCATGATTATATAGTTTGCTTTAAATAGAAATTCTTTTGGTAGCTTCTTTTATTCATTAACTATGTACTTTCTATTTTAAAAAAATGAATATACTTTCTACAGTTAGATGAGATATTAAATATTTTAAAACATCCATAAAAATGTTTACTTATCTTTAACTTTACCTTGATTTTATATCACTTGATTTATGATAAAGAAAATTTAATATTCCACTGGGAATTTTACTTGTGTTATCATTATCATGGTGCATTGTGGTGCAGTGGAGATTGGCTCGAAATAAGAAAACAGTAGAGCCAATTTCGAATTCCATTTGAATCCATTGCATTCACTTACACACAAATACTCTTGGAAAAGGTATTAATTTGTCATTTCATTCCAGTCATGGGTCAAATAACAGGACAGATTGGATTCTATAGCCTTGGTTGGCAACCAGTCTACCACAGAAAATCTTCTACCCAGTCAGTCATGTCCCTTCTGAGACATGATCACCCAAGTATGACACTTAACTGACTATTATCATCACTAATAATAATAGCAGTAATAGGCACTTTTTTGTTTCTTGCCCAGTGGGTAATTATTCTAGAGAACAATTTTAAATGCAAACATGTTAGGTAATTATTTTTAATTTACAAAGTTTAATGATAAAAGATCAGGATATCTAAAAAAAAGTATTTTAAATGTGCCAACAAAATTGGTTTCATTCATTTTTCTGAAAGTTCTGTCACAATGATACAGTACTTTCAGTTGAACATCTTTTATTTACTCTTTTAATCAAGCTTGATAATAGTGATTGCCATGCTTAATAATACTGTTATTGTGTCTATGATTACTCACTTTGCTTCTACAAATGCCACTGAGCATTTATTGAATGAAAATGGACTCATATCTTCCCTATTTGTCTTGTTAATTATCAGAAACCATAAATAGATAATATCAGATTTTAATTTCTTTATTTAAGCCAGAAAGAATTTCATAGATATTTCAATGATTTTATTTTACAAATTATTTTATATCATTTTTTGCTAGACTATATTTTTTTTGCTTTCTTATATTTTTCTCTGTTTTATGGTTGTATTTAATGAGAAGTGATAATTCTAAAGGTCTGTAATTTCATGAATTACACATGAACTTGAAATTAAGTAAACTTTAGAAAATGTTGCACCTTTTTATCAGTTGATAAATGTAGAAAATAAATTGTTTCAAAATGTGAAATATTTTAGCAATGACCCTTTGCCTTAACTTAAGCTTGTACCAAAAGAGCTTTCTGCAGACAAATCTATAGCATTTATTACTTCTATCTTTAGTCCATTATTAATTAACAAGTTGCCCCTGCCTTAAAAAATGACTGCAAACATTTGAAAAGATTATTATACATATATTATAATAGAGAGGATATATATAGTCTTGGCAACATAATTATTGCAAAAAATAAAATAATAAGGCACTGTTAAACAGAAACACTTGGCAAGAGCTTTCATAACTAGTAGTAAAGTTTAATAACTGGTAGTAAAGAGAATAAACTGAGGTGACGCTGCCTCACCATTGTCTCTCTAATAAACTAAGCCAACATTTCCTCATCATTGTCTCTCTCCCTATGAGCCTGACAGGATATATACATATATATATATATATATATATATATATATAAACAAATTACTAGTGCCACACCATGAAAGCAAACACTTAAAGAAAAAAGGGGGATCATATTAAACTAAAACAAGATACAAAAAGTATCAACATTTAAAAAAATGTAAGCTGCCTTTCGTCCAACACTTTTTCAAACAACAATCGTCAGTAATTATTAAAACTAAGTGACTACCAAGAAGAATTTATACATATTTATTTAAATTTACTTATTTGAACATTATTTTTAATCTATACTCATATTTGAGTATCTGTTAAAAATAATGTTCAATCAAATAAATTTAAATAAATATGTCAGTTAATACTAATTTTGTAAATCTTCATATAATTTCATAACATATATGTGAATAAATAAATATAAGACGGTCTTTATTAAAATAGAGAGGATTTTTATTTTTATTTTTATTTCTATTTTATTTTTATTTTTATTTTTATTTTATTTTTATTTTTATTTTTATTTTATTTTATTTTTATTTTTATTTTTATTTTTATTTTTATTTTTATTTTTTTTTATTAAAATAGAGAGGATTTTTATTTCCAGTACAAGATTAGTGGAACTTTTTGTCAGAATACTTATTTTTGGGCTATAAAAGTTGAATCTTAAATGACACAAAGAATTTCTTTTGTAGTCAATGATCTTGTAAATTGTAATATAAAGCTGCATAAATAATCACTAAAAACTTCAACCATTTCAAAGTAGTATAGTGCTTGTTACACTTGATATACTTATTACATAAATATTGCATTCACATAATTCAATTGAAGTTTAGACTAAATGCTAAAGTTTAAAGTTATATTGGATAGGATAATCATTTAATATCATGAAGAACTAAACCTTTGTTTCAAGTTTTTTAATATAAATTTTATTTTTAAGTAGCCTCTTGTAATCTATAAAATCAATCTCTCCAAGCATAATCATGCAATTCTATTTGTGCAATGAAATGTTTAAAAGTAATGTTTTACTTACTAATTTTAGATTTGTTGTTTGTCAACAAATCATCGGCAACAAAGTGCCTCAAGGTCATGGACATGTTTTCAAGAATCAAATAAAAGACAAGGTAAATTTACTCTTTGTGGGATCTGGTCTCCTTTGCTTTCTAACTTTATTTTTGTGTGATGAATGAGGTTCTTTGGCATTAAAACAAATCATTAACAAACATAAATTAGAAATTAATGCATAATTTAATGAAAACCATTCATTTTTACCAGATGTTCACAAACAAATACACTTGTATAAAATTGTTCATACTGTCTGTCTGTCTGTATTTATTCTTTAGAGATGCATTATGTGAAAGCAAAAGTAGAGGTAATCAAGTTATATCATTTCTACATTTCACTGTCTTAGCTTGGTATTTCTTTTACTATTTCTAGTTTGATGTACTTTTGAATGCATTAAATAATTTTTACTAAACATATTTAAAAGAATATGTGCTAATAGAAAATAATTTATTTCTCTTTCTACTCTTTGAAAAAATTAATTCTCTCCTAGAATATCTGAAATGCAAAATTGATGAAGAGAATATATTTTTTTACTTTAATGCTTAGCAATCTTACTGAGAAAAGAAGAGTTTATGAATCTATCTCACTTGCAGAACTAGTGAAGTTTTAAGTGCATTAAAATCATTGTTTTGTTGATTTTTTTTTTTGTGTGTGTGAATGACAAATAATTTTGTCATTACCAATAGAAATGCTTATGGATGTGCATTGTGTTGCAGTGGATATCAAATTAGAATGAGAAATCAAAGAACTGAGTTCAAATTCCAGTTGAATTCGTTGCATTCACTTGCACGTAAATACCTTTGGGAAAGGTATTAACCACCTCTTCTCCATCCAGCTATAAGTTATAAGCAGGACATATTGGTTTCTATAGCCTTGGCTGGCAACCAGTCTGCCTCACTCAGAGAATAAAGGGGTTTGTATAGAGTTAACACCCTACCAGTAAAAATAACAAGTTACAAAATCATTGATGACCCCCATGTTAATCAGTGATGAGGGATCATCAATGCCTTATGATCCACTGGGAACGATAGGGTTAAGAAAAAGAACTTCCTTTTTTATGTATTAAATAGAATGAATAAAGTGCCAAATATTTGAATGTTATAAATGTTGTTTCAGTATTCATCTTGTCTTTACAAATCATTATTATGAGTTCTGTCTGAAAGTGATTAAACCATTTACAATTAACAAAAAAAGTGGCCTATCTACGATAATGGTATCTTAGTTGTCTTGAAAATACTCCCCTTGAGATCTCACATATTTACACCACATCCCTTCGACTTTTGAAAATGGGTTGAAAAGTTCTCTTGAGAGATCGCCATCAGCTGCTCTGTTATGTTCTTTGTAATCTTGCCTGCAGTATGAAATTTTTGTGTAATCCCTAATTTTTCAATTCTTGCATTAATAACCACCATTTTACTTTGAATGTAGCCCACTTGCATTCACCATTTTAGGATGTTCTGTTTGTTGAAGGCTTTCCACAACATAGATTACTTTCAACAAATTTTCAGCCAAGGTTGACATGTTGGTACCAAATATTTATCCAGGTTTCACTCATTGAATTACCCATAAAAGATTTTTAATTCTTCAAATAATTTCCATGAACAATTATATAAGTTTCAAGCAAAACTTGATGCATATTCACTGTAAACATGGTTGTAACACAGCATACGTGTTTATTCAATGACATTGCACAGTTGACTGAGTAACCTCAGAGAGAGTTTGCATTCAGTGCAATAATGTTCCCTCTGAGTCACTGCCAAGTTCCATCAAAGCTACACTCCTGTTGTCAAATAATTCAACATGGATGGATACTTTCCAAACAGTCCTTCAAGAAACAAAGGGAAGAGTAGCTTCTCTCATTACTTAGATATTAAGTGATTTTATTCTTTATTTTCATTCCAACTTATCATCAAGTACCAGGTACCACCACTAGTTTGCTGAAAAAAGAGCATACCATGAAAAAAATTCCCACGTTTAATAAAAACAAAATTTTGACATTAAAAAATTTGTTATTATTAAGAAGAAAGAACAAAATGTCTTTTGATTATTTAACTAAATTTTTTAACCTTTTCTAGCATGTTCAAAATTTTGGTAAAAGATCTTGCTATTTTTGTATCAGAAAAGGGTTGATTGCTATAAGAAATTTTAGTGTCTTTTTTGATAACCATAATAAATTTAAAGCCAAAGTATCTAAAATTCAGTAAAACATTAGATTATAGAAAACATTTTTCTAAAGTTTTTAAATTACTGAGTACTTAAAAATGATATAAAAAAGCACTCACATTATAGATTTAATTATTTTTTACAGATAAGGCCCCATAGAAAAACATTAGATAAACATCCATCTGTCATTCAAACTTCAACATCTTAAACAGCTACTGCTGTGTTCAAAAGAATGCATATTTTCCATGTTTTAAACTTAATGCAAATAATCTTTGTTTCAAAACAAATTGATTATGCTTTAAATATTCCTCAAATAAGGTTTCAGAAAAGTATATTTTATTTTTGGAAGAATTTTAAATAAAAAGAATTACATTTCAATAAAGACTGTAAAAATGGTGTTGAAATTAGATTTTTACTAAAAAATAAATTCCTTCAAGTCAATTTAAATTAGTTTTGAAATGCAGCAAAGTATTTTGCTTATTTGAAATATTAAATTCAATTTCTTAGCTTAAAATTAAAACTAAAATAAAAGCTTCATGAAAGACTTTTTCCTTATAAAAATTCATTTAAAACTTTAGGTGTTGCAAACCTTTGGAGGTACCTACCAAGAACTGATGGTAATATTTATTCTTATCAATTAATTAAATGGGAAGCCTTTATTTTTTAAACATAATTCTAAAATGAATCTAGTGTTAAGCAATTGAAAAATGTACCTCAATGAAATACAACAGTACAGAGACTTGATTCCTTCTCAGGTTACTCCTTGACTTTTGTTCTTTGGTCATAGGGAATGATCAATACTGTTCCATACAAATCCTACATAGAGTATTACAACATTTTGCAAATACCATAACTATATAATAAGTGTTTTGCTGAATTTCAAGGAACTTAACTGTATCAATATACACTACTGGCCATAATTATTAGGCCACCCCAGTGTTTTAAAAAATTATGTATATCATACTATTTTTTAGAATTTATTGCCAAATGAATAATCAAAAATGAAATAGCCATTGGAGTCACTCTTCAGAGGATTTCTTACAGACTTCATGGCAAGTGCCTAAACAAAACTTAATATAATTGCTAAAAACAAGTTATAACAGTAAACTTTTCAGACCAAATTTTTCATCCTCACCTGAAGAATGTGGAGATTTTATCAATGTTTAAGTTTTACTTTAATAATGTACTAGAGAATTCAAGTGTAAAAATAAAACAAAAACTAATCATGTAATAGCTAATACTAATTTCAATATATTTAGGTATTATACCATAACCTAAAAATCAATATAAAAAAAACTTGCATGTTTATATATATATATATATATATATATATATATATATATATATATATATATATATAAATTATGTTTTAGAACATGTACATTATTTTTTGATATATGTCCTCGACAATCATATGTTTGTTTCAACGTTGGGTGCCCAACATTTCTTCGGGAGGTAAAAGCAAAACTGAATTCGTCTGCTCCCTATATTTGGTTCATTGTTGTTGTGGGAGGTTGGTTGGGGTTATTGATAATGAAGGGAATGTGTCTTCTAGAGTTTTGAATTATATATATAAATATATATAATATGCATGTGTGTGTATTCAATAATGATCTCATTCATCACACTATCAAAGCCTCTCAAGCATTTTATTATTAACAAAAGTAATAATTTCTTGTATTTTTCTAACCTTTCTTTGTAGGATATTTTGAAATTAACCTGGATGGAATATTTCAATAATGCTTGATGTTATTTCCTGGTGGGGCCAAATCATATATATTTTGCCATTTACTATTTATAGAGACAAATTATTTTTCTTATGTTTTGAATAAATATTTTAATGTTATTTTTTTCCAATTTCTTCTGAGAATATGCAATCATAAGTAATGTTGATCTTAATAATAAAATTGCTCATCTAGTTAAGTGTATTGTGCTTGTAAGAAAGCTTTACTCAAATATCAGATAAACTAATGCATAATGAATATAGTAACACCATTTTCATTGTTGAAATCTTTAGATTTTAAAAATTGTTCTCTGTATTCTGTTTGGAATATTGAAGGTTGTTATATGTTAATTCTTCATTTAGAATGAAGGAAACATTTTCTTATGAAAGAATATTTTTTATAGAGTATTTCTCTATACATATATATTAACAATACAGCTGGAATTGATATTTTACTAACCATTATAAAACAAATATTTTTCTTGTGTTACATTGATATTACATTTTTAATTGTCCAAACAAGTTGACTTACTGAACAACTATATTTGTGCTTTCTACTGGTATATTATGATCTGTATTTTGTTTCTGTGAACATGTTTATCCTTTGATAAATTTTATTGGCTTGTTTAATTGTTTACTAATTCTAATTTTAAATGTATTTGAATGATTTTGTTATTATTAAAAAGAAACAAGCAGATTTATTGACAGCTTTGTGATTTAATATATCCTAGCAAGGATTCTTTTTGCTGATTTAACTAAATAATGATATATATCCCAGCAAGGATTCTTTTTGCTGGTTTGACTAAACAATGATATAAATCCCAGCAAAGATCTTTTTTGCTGATTTAACCAAATAATGATATATATCTCATCAAGGATTTTTTGTGCTGATATAAAAAAAATAATGGCATATATCCCAGCAAGGATTCTTTTTGTATATTTAACCAAATATATATCCCAGCAAGGATCTTTTGCGAATTTAACCAAATAATGATATATATCCCAGCAAGGATCCTTTTTGCTGATTTAACCAAATAATGATATATATCCCAGTAAAGATTCTTTTTGCTGATTTAACCAAATAAGGGTAAAAAACTGGTTCCAGTTTTATTTGATAATTTACTACTTCAAAAATAAATATTGCAAAAAATTCATTGATATGTTTACATAAAACTGTATATGTTCAAGCACATATTTTTTATGTATTGTTTCTTTTATATAAATGGTTGCATTTCAAAATTTACTTTCAGCACAAAAAGTAAGTATTTTTAATTTAGTTATAAAAGGACTTGCTTATTATTGAAGGTAATATTATATTTATAAATCAAAATATTTGACTTTACAAACATATTTTCAAATATTCATACAGACATTCTTTCTACTGACATTGGGAATATAACACACAGGATTTCCATGAAAGTGGAAAGATAATAATTTCTTACAATGACATTATTCTAATAAAAAAAGAGTATTTTTCTGATACTTGTATTTTGAAAGATTATCTGAAAAACAAGTCCACTTCTTGACGGCGCATTGTTCTCCCCTTGTGAACCAAATATCTTGTCAGAAAGTTTGCAGAGAGCAATGCTTTGTGTTACACCATGTATAAAGGCAATACACCATGTATAAAGGCAATCTGCTTATTTAGACAAATGCTCCATTTCTTCAGTTTTGTCAGACAAGTTCCATGTCACATGCGTGTTCAGCTCTCTACTTGCTGAATGTGATATCGACGGACAGTAGCACCAATTACTGAATTTATGTCTTTCAAACCATTCAACTCAAATCCCTCAAATCCTGGCTTCTTCTGGGTATTCCAATGCATTATTGTTTAGACTGGGACAATAGCATTTGGGTAATATTTCTTTAAAAATTCACAAACATTTTCACATCCTTCAGTCTTTGTCAAACTTTCTAAATCCCAATTTCCTTGATAGTAAACAGAAATACCTTTAAAAGTATTTGGAACATGAAAATAAAAAGTTAATGCTAAATGAATATTGTCAAATAGCAATTACATAATTGCAATTATAATTAATATATATTATAATTAATCCATAATGTAATTATAGTTACATAATTTAATTCTATACAGTGAATTTATTATAGAAAATAGTCAACGAAACAAAATATCACCAAATTCTGTTATTCTTTGTTGTTCCTATGAGTTTAAGTTGAAGATTTTCTTTTCACTTGTTTGCAGTTTAATAAAAAAACTCTGTGTGTGTGCATGTATATTTGTGTGTAAAGGTTTCTTACAACGCTTATTACATATGCTCTTTGGAAATCTAATAGAACTGCTTTGTTATTTCAATGGCAAAGACATATGTGTAACATGTACCTATAAATAAAGCAAAGAGTGTTTCTTTGCTGTCTCTGTGTTATCCTCTTCATTCCAACATTTTTATTAGTGTATCTGAAATAAACAAAACAAAATTGCAGTAGTTAACAACAGAAATTTTCATTCTATTCATTCAAAATTAGTGCATGTTGCTTTGCATGAGCATGAAAAATAATTAATACAATAGACCTTCTTCATTACTTCACACTGCATGTGTGTTAGTCATTAGTTACAATCTCTCTCTCACAGACATGCACATATGCACACACACTTTGCATACTTATTACGTAAAATTTGATATTATCTATTTTAATTTGCATGTACACATAATGATAATACTTCATTTGTGAACAGTAAGTGTGTTTTTTTATCCAGTTGTACCTATACACTAAATTAACAACTCCCTTCTACACACATTAACACTAGCTGCATGTGTGTTATCACTCTATTTTTACCAATCATTTTTTCTGACTCTCCACTAAACTTATCTTGCACGGTCATCCTTTAATCTTACTCTGAGAATACCAAAGTCAATGACCAAATGAATCTGACCAATGTTTTTCCTTGTGCTTAGACAAAGGCTGGCAGATGATGAATTAACATAGGAGTATCCATGATGAAGCCACTGCTAGTTCCCAACCCATGCCCATCCATTGGCATCTACTTCTTACAGGTAACGTCTCTAAATTTTGCAACAGCCACTCTTATTTTCAGCTAAAGCATTCATCCATATCTTGTAGAAAGTCTCCTTCAGATTCAATACCAACTAAAACAGAATTCAGTCATTTGACTTTCAAAATCCTTGGGAAATGGCGGTTTCAAATTTCGTTTTGATTGTTCGGACTAACCGCCCACCTGTGAATTGTGCCAAAACTGAGGTCTCTGACTTGAGTTTGACTCGGCCATAGCTGGGGACCTGGTCTCTTCTGGCGCTTAGATAGTTCCCTCTCTAGCACCATTTGAAATCAGTTTCCCAGGGTGGTATCACAACTGGTGCTACGTCCAACATGGAACTTCTGACACTTTGAAATTTGGTGTTTGTCACAAAAAGTATTTGCAAAATTCTTTAACATTTTTATTTCTGCTCTTTTTAAAATTAATAAAGTTCTGTTTGAAAACAACGTTGACTTTTTTTGCTTGATTTTCTTTTATATTATTATAGTAAGTTATTTTGTTGTTTCAGAAATTGACATTTAGAAACAACAATCAATTACACTGGTCAACACAATTTTTGGTGCCAAGAAAAAAAACATGTTTTATAGCTCATTTGATGAAGGCTGATTCCTAAAGTGACTGGAGATTTTTGAAGTTAACTACCATTTTTGTTGTACTGAAATTGCTCATTTCTGGAAAAAAGATCAATTTATGATCTTGATTGATTGCAACATTTAGTTAATAAAGATTGTAGAACCCCATCAATTTTCAGGTAGGCTAGGCATTTAATGTCAGTCACCTGAAATAAATGATTTTCATAAGAAAAAAAGTGTTTTTGAGTAAAAAGATTTTAAAGTAGATGTACTAAAATTTTCCATTTTATTGCTAAAATTCAATTTAACTAGTAAAGTTTATCAGTAATACGCTTTATCAGTAAGGTTCATTTTTTACATAGCCATCTAGATAAATTTCTGGATAATTGCAGCGATGTGAGTGATGAACAAGGAGAATCAGAATATCAAAGCAATGGAAGTGCACTACCAGGGATGATGGGACAAATGAATGATGGAACAAATGAATGATGGGACAAATGAATGATGGCTGGAGTATAAAAAAGAGACTTAAATAACATTGAACACAACAGACAATCAAGAAAAAGAAAATTTTTACCATAGTTCTTATATTCATGAATGTTTGATTTCTGCTGTTAGTTTATTAAATGATTTGATGAAGATACTTGTTGGTCTTGGTATATTCAATTGTATTATTTGTAAAGACTTAGGGTATGATTTATATTGAATAAAATAGTTTTTCTTAATAAGCCAACCAATATCTGTTGGTTTAAATAAATGAGGCATTTCTGTACAGCAAAAAACAATAGCTAACCAAGAAAAAGTAAGATCTTTTTCAGATTCAGCACTCTCAAATTAGCTAAAAAAGTTGTTTGGTGTCTCGACACCATTTCAAAATTTTTCTTTTTGTGTCATTTGTAATACACATATGGTTATGCTATATTTGATGAAATTTTTTAAAACTGGTGTTGTGATGTTTTCCTCAAGCTTCATTAAACTGTTTACTAATTTTGTTATTCACTTAAAAAAATGATTTATTAGTAGTCTTACATAAACTACTAATCAATTGTTAAAATGCATAGATAATTTCTTCTCTACACAGTTCCTTTGAATTAGGGATTTCAGTTCCAAAGAAATGATGAAATGCAAAGATTTTATACCATTATTTATTGAATCATTGCAGGTTTAATATGTTTTCAGCATTTTTATGTACAATTTCTAAGCCTAAAGGATAAAAATAAGAAAACTGGTAATTTAGGTGTGCCAAAAAATAGTAAACAGTTATAAACAAGTTCCTATTTTTACAAAAGCCAGAAGTTCTCATTTCTTACAAGACGTTTTGAATGTTAGAGGTAATCTTTAAAATAAGTAATTTATCTTTGTTGTAAAACAAAGTTAGATTCTTGGATATCCAAAATCAAAAAAATAAATAAATAAATAAATTAGATTTTTTTCTTACTTGTGTCAAATAAAATAATTTATTATTGTTTCTATTATTTTATATTAAAGTTTTATGCAATTACTTTATGACATCCATCATGAAAATTGTATCAGAGATTTTAACTAATTGTACATAACAGTCTCTTTAGATTTCCGACAATATCTGATTGGTTTATCTTTTGTATGCATACATTAAGCAGTTTATCTTTATCTGAAAATCAAAGTGATATATTAAGTATAGAACATTGATACTATATAATAACAAAGTATTTAAAGCACTGATAACAAAATATTTTCAGTCTTGGATTGGATATGTGAATCATTTTAAGCAAATTTCTTTGAAAAAGGCATGTTTTATACAAATGAATATATCTACATATAAGTGTAATTTTCAAGCAATCAATGAAATTCCATGTTTGTAAAGTCTATTGTGTCTATAAAATGTGAAAACATTTATGAGGTGGTAGTGTAGCTAATGTTTTTGCTGTTTAGGGTAACCCTCAAGTTTGATAACTATTTAAAACTTTATGGCATTCAATTTGCATGCATAAATCCAGAATGCAAAAAGGCAAGCTTGCCTGCTGGCCATCTTCTTGCAAGCCCCAATTTTAAACTCTTAAAAAAAATTCAGTTAATCCATGGGTAAAAGGTAAAAATTTCTTCTAAAAAAAGATTCAGTTTTTTATCTGATTCAAGCAACAACATTTTTTGACAGCTTGCAGGATGATTGAAATATCTTGCCCCTAGTTAGAATGTAACAGGAACATTTAACAGGCCTACTTAATAAGGATTGCCTTGGCTGAAGCCTAATTGTCAAAGGCATGCACAAACCTAATAACATAAAACAGATTAATTAACAGTGAGAGACTGATTAATGTCAATTATATTTATGTCAATTATAAAATGGATCAAAAGTGTTGCCCTATCCCACATTAGCTATGCCAATGTGGATAGGTATATTTTTTTTATAGTATTCATATTTTTAAATGGTGAGTCATTTGCCCATGACTAGAAAAATAGCTTAGCATGAGTAAAATCAGATACAAATATTATTTCTTGTTGAATTAATCCAACTCTTCTCCCTCTAGCTATGAGTTAAAGAGTAGGACAAATTGGGTTCTATAGCCTTGGTTAGAAACAAGGCTACTGTAAAAAGAAATGGCAACCTACTGCAGGAAAATCTTGTGCCTAGTCAATCATGTCTCAAAAAAGACATGATTGCCCAAGTATGTATCACATATGGCAATTAACTGACTATTGACAAGAATAATTTTCTACTTATAACATTTAAAAAATATAAACCAACTAATACAATAATATAATGATTTTCAAGTCTGTATTAAATTTAGTTGAATAGGAGGACCGATTGGGTTCTGTAACCTTGGTTGGCAACCAGTCTACCACAGAAAGAAATGACAACCTAGTCAGTCATGGATTGAAAGAGACATGATAGCCCAATGGAATACACAGTAAAACTTCTGTATAAAAATTTCAGTAGGTATTTTTTTAAACACATGAATAGACTTTAATTATGATAAATCAAATTTTTGTGAACCTTGTACATTTTATATATATATGTGGTTCTACAAAAGGATGCTGAGAATATCATGGACTAAACACATGTGCAATACAAAGCTTCAGAGAAAATGGAAACAAAATGGACACTTATATTTAGCATCAGATTTGCATTGTAGTGCATTGGATATTGGCTCAGAATGAGAAATTGAAGAGCTGAGTTCAAATTCCAGTTGGATTAATTGCATTCACTTATGTGCAAATATCCTTGGGAAAAGCAATCCAACACTTCTCTCTCCAGCTATGGGTCAAACGACAGAAAAGATTGAGTTTTATAGCCTTGTTTGGCAACCAGTCTACCACTGAAAGTAATGGCAACCTAACACAAGAAAATTTTCTGCCTAGTCAGTTATGTCTTTTTAGAGACATGATCACCCAAGTGTGTATCATGTATGCCACTTAACTGACTGCTATTTAGCATCAGGAAGAGATAATTGAAACTTTTGTGGCACATAATGAGGAAGTAGGGCTTGAAAAATTTGACACTCACCAGACATATTGAAGGCAGGAGGCACAGTGGAAAACTACACATGACCTACCTAACAAACTTGTGTTAATGGTTAGCAAAACAGGGATTTGAAGATATTGCAAAATAGAACAAAATTACTAAGTGCTACAAAGTACAAGATGTTGTGGAGAGGCATGACTGCCCACATTCTAAAGGTACATGGCACACAGATGAATATATATTATATATATTTACTCAAGCATGTGCACATACACCCAAGCTTGTACTTTTCCACAAATGCAATTTCTAACAGATAGTAAATGCTTTCATGCTTTCATGTATGAAGATTTACAAAGGGGTGTTGAAAATTAAACAATTCAGTCCACTTTCTAAATTCTGACCAGATGACCAAACATCTTGGAGAAGAAAGGCTTATTAGATGAGCCATGGACTTTTCAGCACCCTCATATATGCATTTTGGGTAGTATTGATGAATCCAAAAATATTCCTAGAAGTAGAAAATAGTAAGAAATTTTGAACGTCCTTGTATTCACCAACCAGCTTGACACATGTTAATTCTTTAAACTGTTCACATCTTTTACCAAATCCTCAAACTAGACAGACATCTGCTTAGCCTCTTAATAAGCCTTTATGGTTGTGCACCTACCGACAGCTTGTGATTAAACTTAAGCTCTGTTTGACAAGGAAACTTTCTCTTGAGACTTCCACATTAAAATACAGAGCATTTGTGTATGTATTCATAGACTTGACAAAATGCTAGCATTAATGACTAACATATTTATGCTCTTGAGTATTACAAGTTTTATCAGTAGACTAAGTTCATAGTTTTGAAGCTTGTTCTTAAACTTGCACAAATTATTTTCAGCCTTTCTGATAGTGTTCACGTGGATTCTTGTAAATATGTGAATAGATTGATTTTATAGATATAATCTTTACAAAAGGTTTCTTTTTTTTTACATGTTTTGATATGTATATTGAATATACGTTGTGGTGCAATGGATATTGGTTCAGAACGAGAAATTGGGGAGCCAAGTTCAAATCTCAGTTGAATTCCTTGCATTCACTTGCGTATAAATACCCTTGGGAAAAGTATTAATCTGTCTCTTCCCTCCAGTTATGGGTTAAATAACAGGACAGATTCATTTCTATAGCCTTAACTGGCAACTAGTTTATCGCAGAGAGTAATGGCAATCTACTGTGGGATAATCTTCTGTCCAGTCAGTCATGTCTCTTTCGAGACATGATCGCCCAATTGTGTATCACATATGGCACTTAACTGATTGACTGACATGTATATTAAATAACTTTGAAAGTATTTTAATACTTCCTATCATAGGTCTTATTGGTCTATTATCCATTAGTAAAGATTCGTGTTACTGAAGATGTATATAGTGCCAAATTGATTAAAAGTTATATATTTGATTTAATCCAAAATTTAAATGCAGATAAAGGACAAATAAAAGTACATGAATATAAAATGTTTTTTATATATTTTTGATATTGAATAGGTAAGTGCAACACTGAGATCCAAAGGCAGATTTGCATAGCCAAGGTTGCATTCCAGAAGCTGAGTAAAGTATTAAGAGACAGGAAAATTTTGCTGGAAACAAAGAAAAGAGTACTGGATTATTATGTGATATCTGTCCTTCAATATGGCAGTGAATGTTAAACAATCTCATCAAAGTTGAAGGAAAGATTGAAGAAATCCGAATGTGATTCTACAGAAGGATGCTGAGGATACCTTGGACCAAATGTGTGAGCAATGACAAGGTTTTGGAGAGGAAACCAATACTTAACATTAGGAAAAGACAGTTAAAGTTTCTGGGACATCTAATGAGGAAGGAAGACTTGATACTCACATGACAGAGAGAGGGAAAAAGAGACAGAGGAAAGTAATGTGTAACATACTTGAGGAACTTCAGCAAATAGATGGCAGAGCAGAGCTTGGGAGGAGTAACAAGAGAAAGTGTGTTGAGAGCAACAAGGGATAGGGAGATATGGAAGGCCATGATAGTCTACATCCTAAAGGGACATAGCACCTGGAAGAACAACAAGAATAGAGATTTTAGTAAGAACCATAAAATATTTAGTAAATATATTAGGCTGTATATAAAAATAAATAATAATAATAAAAAGCTCATATAATTTTTTCAAAAATACACATTATAATAATGAGGCCTTTAGTACAAGAATGTACTTTCTGCCATCTATGTGAAAATCAGTTTAGTGTAAGTTTTTCTATGTTAAAGTGGACGCTTTTAGCTTCTTTTAAAAAATTGAGTGGTTTATCTCAGATAGATAAATTACATAATGCTTTGTATAATAATAATTTAAAACAGTCAAAATTCTTTTCAGTCGTGAAGAATATAAATTCAAAGAAAACGAATGATGAATTTGCTCACTCAGTGTTTATGATCATCCAAAACTGATCATTGCTCTCTTTATTTTTGTGTTTTTTCTTTTACTACATTCTGACAACTACTTATAATAAGTCAGGAAGCTGGCTGATCTAATTTTCAAAATCTACAATATGCTTCTCTTTTAAATTAATTCATGGTCAATGTCAAAATATGAAAATTCGTACCATCATTATTATGAATATTTAATTTTCATCTGGATTTTGGGTGATCATGTCTTGTTCATGACATCACTGACTATACAGAAAATTTTCCTGCAGTAGGTTGGCATTACTTTCTCTGGTAGACTGGTTGCCGACCAAGGCCATAGACCCCAATCTGTCCTACTATTTAACCCATAGCTGTAGGGAGAAGAGATGGCTTAATAGCTTTCCCAAATGTATTTGTACATGCGTGAATGAAACAAATTTGACTGGAATTCAAACTCAGCTCTCCGATTTCTCATTCAAAGCCAATATCTATTACAACACAATGCACATCCATTCAACAACAATACATACTATTTTATTCCTTTATTTTTTGCCATCTTTGAAGAAGCTTCATATTTCCAGAGCTTGGTATCTTTCTGGGGAGATAAACTGGTCTAAGTGGTTTTTTGCAGGCAGACTTCCAGAGAATTGAAGTTCTTCCTGCTAAGAGAATTTTATGGGGGCTGAAAATAAATGGTAAGCCAAAGCTGTAAGGTCAGGTGTGTCACAGGGGGTATCTTTTCCAAACTGTATGACTATCTGCTGGATCTGAAAAGAGATCTGAAATCTGACATTGTCCTGATGGAAGATAACATTCTTCCAATTGGCCAATTTCATATACGTTTTGCTAATTGCTGCCTCTGATCAGTCCAACTCATAATAATACTTGTCTGAATACAATATCTGATTTTACAATTTTCTTCCAATTCCACAAGATACACAGCATCACCTTCTTTAGATGCAGATATTCTTTTAAGTGCTTAAAAATGGCTCAGTTTGTTACTCACATTGTTTCAAGTGATCCATTTTTTTTTCGTCATAGCAGTTCACATATCCAAGTGTTTTCAAATGCTATGTCAAGTACCTCTGCAATGTCTTGTCCCATGTGGCCTGGATTATTTTTAATCTGCATTTTGATTTGGTCATTATAAATGATTGCACACTGTCTTCCAGATCAACATTTTCACTTCTGAATTTAGCGATCACTTAAGATCAATACTCTCAGAACTATATCCCTAAATGGCACAGGTTCATTTTGTTGTTTTTTTTTTGCTATTTATACAACAACATTTTCTTTCTGGAAATAAAATAGCATTAAAGGATAAAAATGTATTACTTTCTTCCATGTTCACTTTTAATGCAAAAGCATTTAAAATTCATGATCTACACATAAATCATATAAAGACATGTTGAAATGTAAGCTTTCAGAATATGTATATATATTTCATAAATTCAGTTTCATGTAAAATCAAATCTCATTCAAATATCTGCTATTGTAAAATGCTACAATATTTTGTTTTGATTCAATACATTATTTGTAAATTAGTAATTTTAAGAAGTGTTACTGCACACAGGAAATGCAAAATGTGGAACCACCTGCTGTATTTTTTTTGTGTGAGTAAATTTCACAGTTGTTATTTATTTTATTTAGGGAAAAATGATTGACAAGAAATAAAATTCTGAACAATCCAGTTGACCTTAATACTGATATTGATGTATTTAAGAATTTCTAAATCCACTATTTTATCTAATTCTTGTTCAAAATATCTTTAATATATATATATATTGTTGGGATGCCCGCGCCTATTCGGCTATAATGGACTATTCCATTTCTATGTAAAGTAATGATGGCATCTACGCAGGTAGAGTGTGCCGAGCAGCCAATCAACAAGTCAGTCGTAGACTTCCGGTGACGACCCGGAAGTACCCATTGCTCATACTACGTCTTATGACGGTTGAGACGATTAACCTTTATTCTTGTATTGGATACTAATAACCTTTGTAAATACTATTTTCACGGAATACAACAATTAACCTATTCCTGTTGTTGAGTTATTTATTCTTACTCACGACATAACATATATATATATATATATATATTATTATTATTATTATATCAATAAATTGCAAAATTTACATTCTATTGAATAGCTATTTTAAGAAGATTCTTACTTAATCAACAACTATCAAAAACAAGATTTTAATAATTCAAACATAGTACAAAAATTACACATACCAGAAGGAGCCCAAAACATATCCCTACACAGGAAGTTAAAAAAAATGGGGGAGGGGGATTAAGAAAAAAAATCTTTTTAAATTTATCGTCCAGACATAAAAAAGGCGCAGAGACAGAGATTCATGACTCAATATTAGATGAAAACTTTTAGATTACGTCTGTATTTATTGATATAATATGCATAATATAATATGCATGTTTGACTCTGTAAATAGATAGTACTATTTCCATCGAGCCCTCCACCTAGATCATTTTTATTGGTAAAATTAATATTAATAGGATCTGGTTTTTAGAATTTTACCTATATACACTTCCTTTTTTGGATTAAATATATATATATATATATATATATATATATATATATATATATATAACTAAACTTAAAGTATTATAATTAGTACTAGTTAGTTTAAAAACACTAACAAGATTGTATTATTTTATTAAAAAGCTACAAATAATTAAATGTCAGACACAGAGAAATAGAAGATATTACATCTTTATTAATAGTTTTGATAACCAGGTCAAATAATACCAATAAACAAGTAAGGTGGTGGCAGCTTCTCCTGGTTTTCAGTAATTAAATAATTGACTAAGTATTATGAGTTTGAGTGAAACTATGATTCTGTATGTTTACTCATACAGGATTGATTATTGATAATTGTGAATATGCATAGACATATGTGTATAATGCATGCTGTGCACTCAAATTGTTAAAACACAAAACAAGCAATGACTTTCTATTCAGGCAACTTTGCAATGTTTTGTGTGCATGCACTTTTGAAGGTTAGCAGATGTGGGAGGAAAAGAGTGGATCAATAAGTTGATGTTGTGTTTGTGTGTGGGACTTGCAGCAATCTTGAGTTCATCAAATGAAGCTGAATGAAGTTCTGAAAAGGTGGAAAAGTACAAACTTTTGGCAAAGGAAAAGCACAGGAGTATTGAGCAAAAGAAAACTAGCACAGCCAGCAAAGATTGTGGAAAAAAAGGAGAGGAAAAAACATGACAAAAGAAGGAGCTTTTAGCCCTAGTGAAGTCTTGAGAAAAAAAAAAAAAGAAGGAAAATTATGATTTCACCTCCAATAAGCAAACAACAGTGTTTATGCAATGGAAAACAAACATGACTGACAGCCATAATGGAATCACTTAGCCATTTGAGAGTGACATCCCCCATAGTGTGGCTAACACTGAAATGCTACAAACAGGAGAATTATTTTTACCTCACAACTATAAGAAAAGAGGGATAATATTATAAAAAATAGCTTTGTGGCTTGAGAACTTCACTACTGTTCATAGAGTGGACAATATATTTCTTAAATCTGGCATCCAATTTTTAGTTATGATAGATGTTATTTACCAAGATGACATTTTGGATTTTATAACTGAACATCTTAATTTTTCTGATGTAATGAAAATTCAGAGGTGTTTAGTAAGAAGACTTACATCTTTAACTTATGGAAGCATTTTATTCCAAAATTTGATTTCCTTTAATAAATTTAATTAATAAATAATATACCAACCATCAAAATTAAATGACAGGCTTTAAAGTCAAAATCTTAATCTATGTATTTACGATATTTACATTGTCCAAACTGTTGTCCTCATCTTTATTGCCATATTCACGTTTCAGCCTTGTACAGCTTTCTTCAGGTGATATACCTTGGAATTAAAGCCAAACTCTTTATTTCATCCACCGAGGTAGATTGTTCTAGTTCCACATGCCATGCCTAAATATGACAATAAAGATGAAGACAACAGTACTAACAATGTAAATAGTTACAATATCTCATCTCAAAAGTACAGACAGATGTTACATCCGTGTGTTAGAAATGGAATTCAAAGTGAGAGGCTGAGAAGAAAAACTTGTCAATTCAAAGTCATGATGAGAAAATTAAATTCTTGCTGGATTATAAAAGAAATATTTTTTGTTTTAAAGGGGGCAATAGAATAAAGAGTGATCAACTATAGATTTGATATAAGAAATGTTTTTTTGTTTTAAAGAGGGCAATAGGATAAGGAATGATCAGCTATAGATTTGATATAAGAAATGTTTTTTTGTTTTAAAGAGGGCAATAGGATAAGGAATGATCAGCTATAGATTTGATATAAGAAATGTTTTTTTGTTTTAAAGAGGGCAATAGGATAAGGAATGATCAGCTATAGATTTGATATAAGAAATGTTTTTCATTTTAAAGGGGGCTACAGGATAAGCAGTGATCAACTGCAGAATTGACAATAGAAATGATTTTTTTTGTTTTAAACTGAGCCCCATGATGAGTGATCAGCTATACACTTGACCTAAGAAATTTTCTTGTTTTGTGTTTTAATGGAGGCAGTAGTATAAGCAATGATCAACAATATACTTGACAATAGAAATGTTTTTTGTTTTGAAGTGGGCACCATGATGAGTTACCATTTATAGACTTCCCATAAGAAATGTATTTTTTTGTTTTAAAAACTAGATATAAGAATGTTTTTTATTTTAAAGGAGGCAGCAAGATACAGAGTGATCAACTATAGACTTGACAACAGAAATGTTTTTTTATTTTTTGTTTTAAAGGGGGCAGTAGGATAAAGAGTGATCAACTATAGGCTTGACCTAAGAAATGATTTTGTTTTAAAGAGGGCAATAGGATAAGGAATGATCAGCTATAGATTTGATATAAGAAATGTTTTTTTGTTTTAAAGAGGGCAATAGGATAAGGAATGATCAGCTATAGATTTGATATAAGAAATGTTTTTTGTTTTAAAAGAGGCAACATGATAAGGAGTTGAAGTAGGGAGCTCAAGCAAAGTTTATTAAATTGGCCTTGTGTCAAACATAATCAAACTCCCCACTATTTACTCCAGATCAGAAGGTTGAAAGAATAAAACTTTCATTTGAATTATTAAATGAACATATTTATCAAACAGCATAACATCAAATTGTAGGTATGAAATTAGTAAGAGAAATTGTAGTGAGAGGTTTAAAGAATTAAGAGTTCATCTGTTTTAGCCAGTTGTGAAATTTGATTTTTACAGAAAAATGTTAAGTCCATGTTTTCAATGTGATGTATCAACAGGGTAGTAGTAATGTCTTGTTCCTCTCTCTGTATTTTGTTTATTTTTAACTGTTTCACCCCAAACAAGGCGATACTGCCACTGATGCGCAGGGGGTTACATAAGAGTAAAAGTTTAGACAGGAGGAGAATGAAGAGAAAGCCAGATCAGTTACAGGGGGTATCAGAGAAAGACAGATCAGTTACGGGGGGTGTCAGAGAAGGATGGGAACACAGGTGTGAAGATAGTTGTGAAGGTAGAGAGAAAGGAAAAGATATACAGGGTGATGTAGAAAGAACTGGAGTCAAGGGGATAAGAGATGGGTATTTAAATTCCTGGAGGTTGTAGCCATCAGGAAAGCAAATGTATGGAAGGGAGTTACACAAGTGCAAGAAAAGAAGCTGATGGAGTAGAATTGTTGGCTGCATGTGGTTGATCTAACTGTAAATGATATATATATTGTTGTGAACGGCAAGCATTTGAAGAGAAAGGAGGAGAAATAAAGAAAGTAACAGGAGGGAGAAAGTGAGAGGGTGCAAATGTAGGTTGCCGAAAAGGGACCTGATTATTTTCTTGCTACATTGTCTATTCTCTGTTCTCTGCTCCCTCATCTCTCAGACTGATAGACAGAAAAATGTGAAATAAGCAACCAACTCGGATCATGTGATCAGCTCAAACCAAACACGCATTCACTTTTGGCAGGAAGAAACAGGACATGAGTTGTTGAAAATTCAATTTGTTGTTTTCTGAAAGTTTCTCTCCTTTCATTGGTTAGAAAATAATTTACATTTGCTCACAAAATTTTCCTTGATCTTTTCTCAGTACTGAGGCAATCTTTTTTCTAATGGCCAAAAATAGATTTTTACACTTTGCAAATTTGCAAACAATGAAGAAAAGAAAATTATTTTTATTTTGTACTCACCCTAGAATAATCAGCTATAGATTTGACAAAAGAAATGTTTTTTGTTTTAAAGGAGGAAACATGATAAGGAGTGATCAACTATAGACTTCACATAAATAAATGAAAGTTAGAATTAAAATTTGGAATTTTACTTTCATCTATAAAATACATAATCATACAATTTTCTAATTGAAGAAAGAAAATTACTTAATCTCATTACTGACCTGGATCCTTAGAAATCTGTTCTTGTATGATAGAAGATGAAATTGGAAAAACTAGTGTTACAAATTAACAGATAGGGCAAAATGCATCCAGATCAGTCCATGAACAGTAATATGGTATCTTTAGTTCTTATTGCAGAGCAGCCAGAAGAAAGCTAGTTCTTAATGTAGAATTAGCAGTAAGCATTTGAGAGGGAAGATAAACCCTTGGCATTTAAGAGGGTACATAAAACCTTGGTATTTGAAAGGGTAGTTGGTGTTTTAGTACACTTTCACTTTTTAAATGAAATGTCATTTTTTAACAACAGATATATATGGGTATGGTGCAAACAGAGGAGCCCAAAATACCAATTACAGGTTGGGGATACTAAAATCAAGCAAGTATAAAAATTTAACTACTTGGGAAGTGTTCTAATGGAAGATGGAGAGCATGATATTGAGATTCAAAGGCAAATTGGCATGGCCAAGGATGCATTCCAGAAGCTGATCAGAGTATTAAGGAAAATTTCACTAGAAACAAAGAAGAGAGTACTGAATTGCTATGTGATATCTGTTCTTCAATATGGTAGTGAATACTGGACAATATCATCAAAGATGAAAGAAAAAATTTGAAGCAACTGAAAAGTGGTTCTACAGAAGGATGCTGCAAATGTCATGGATCAAGCATGTGAGCAATGATGAGGTTTTAGAAAAGATGGAAATGAAAAGGAAATTAATACTGAGCATCAAGAAAAGACAGCTGAAGATCTTGGGATGTGAGAAGGAAGGAAGGCTTGGAGAATTTGATACTTACAGGTCAGATAGAGGAAAAGAGAGAAAGAGGAAAGCAGTGAATAACATATTTCCCAGGCCTGAGCAGATGGATGGCAGAGCAGAGTTTGGGTAGGGTAACAGGAGAAAGCATGCTAAGAGCTACCAGGGATAAGGAGACGTGTAAGGCCATGATCATCTATGTCCTGAAGGGACATGGCACATAAAAAAAGAAGATTGTCCAGCCAAGATTGCATGAAGTGCTTGCAAGCCACTATCAAAATTTAACTTATTTTGGGAACAAATTGATGCACTAGTTGTTAGAAGTTTCTGGAGTACATGAAGAATATGAATTTCGAAAAATACCTATCAATTGTGCATGATAGAATTCTCTTCATATTTAATGATTATTATTTCAACAGAAATAAGCACACTTAATGGAATTTTATATTATACAGTGAATGCTGAAAAGACTCAAAGCAACAGAAATGTGGTTCTACTGAAGGATGCTGAGGATACCATGGACCAAACATGTGAGCAGTGACAAGATTTTGGAAAGAGGATGGAAATGAAAAAGAAACTTATGCTTAACATCAGAAAGATACAACTGAAGTTTCTGGGACACATAATGAGGAAGAAGCACTTGGAGAATCTAATACTCACAGGTTGAATAGAGGGAAAGAGAAACAGAAGAAAACAGTGCATGGCATACTTGATGGGCTTAAACAAATGGATGACAGAACAGGGTTTTGGAAAAATAACAGGATAAAATATATTAAAAGCAACAAGAGGCAGAAAGATGTGGAGGGTCATTATCACTTACGTCTGGCACATAAAAGAAAATACGACACAGCCATAGATTAAAAAATGTCAGTTTAAACAAGAAATTAAGCAAATCTCTTTATCAAATCTCAGTCTCATAATATATATTTTTAGCTAGAGTTATCATCTCTTCTCCCTTAATCTATGGGTTAAATAGCAGGACAGATTGGTTTCTGTATCCTTGGTTGACAAACAATCTACTACAAAAAGAAATGGTAACCTACTGCGGAAAACTTTTCTGCCTAGTCAGTCAGGGATCGAAAGAGATGTGTGTATCCCATATAGCACATAACTGACTGATCTCTTGCTTTAATATCATAAATATCACATTTCTTTTTCCAGTGTCTTTAATGAAACAGTTCCACAGCTTCTGAAATAAGAAGTGCAAAATTATTCACACCCCATATTAATAAACTGTATATACTCCCCAGATGTCAATATAGGTTTGTATCCATGCCTGTATATGACTATACAGATCAAGAATACTGTCTTTCAATATATTATTCCATATCTATTGCACATGTTGATGCAATATAATAAGTGAGGTATTATTCCATCATGTTCCCTATATGTTCATTCTATCATGGGAAGCATGTATCACATGTCACTTTACTGACCGACTGAATAGCAGATTTTCATTTATATAATGAAATATTCATAAATTGTTTGAATCCTTGAAAAAAGGGTCTTATTTAAAAAACGAAGTGCTTCTTTAATTTTGTCATCTCTCTGCACGAGTAGAAATGCAAAAAGTTGGAAAAACAGCACAATAAGTAATAGAATAAAGAAAATAAATACCAGCTTGACTAGAAATTGAAACTGTCAGCAAAATCATTCCAGTTATTTTTTTAAATTAATTAATTTTATTAACTTTTTTACTTCTTTTTCTTCATGTACCATATCCCTTCAGAACGTAGGCAATCATGGACTTCCACTTGGCTCTGTCTCTTGTTGCTCTCAATAATTTTTCTCTTGGTATCTCTTCTAAGCCCTGCTTCATCAACCAAATGGGGAAAGGTTAGACCTAACGTCTTGCACTGTTTTCCCCTGTCTCTCCTTCCATTTCTCCGACCTATGAGTATCAAGTTCTCCAGGCCCTCCTTCCTCATTACGTGTCCCAGAGTAAAAGAAATCATGTTATTGTACCTGTCATGACAAATTAGGAACCAGCTTAGCTAGTAGTCTACCTACCTTCAAAGCAGTTTGACTCCTTGAGTTAGCAAGAGTTCTTTTACTACAAATGAAAATGCGAACTTACCCAACATAGATACAGGGAGTCTAGTTCCTTAACAATAGTCCTAAAATGCCAGAGCAGGCTTTAAAGTGCAACTACTGTCATTTTTATAAAACCAACTAAAATACCAAACACAACTAAGAAGTTTTATTTTTTCTTATATAATTGTTTCACCCCAAGCAAGGCAATACTACCACTGATGCACATGGGGGCTGCAATGAGAAGAGACAGATGATAGAAAAGAAAACAGTATAGGTGATGTTGTAGAAAGGGTAAGAAAGAGTTAGAAGTCATGAAGACAGAAGATGGCAATTGACATTATGTTTAAACTTTTGTAGATTGTAGCTATCAGGGAAGCAAGTACAGGGAAAGGAGTTCCACAGGTATGAAGTGCAAAGAAAGAAACTGCTGGAGAGGAATTGGCAGTTACATTAGCCTATTTTGACGGTAAAAGTGTGAGACCTAGTGTCCAATCTAGTAAACTGATCAGGGCAGGACACCAGGGAATAAAGCTCATCAGAGTAGAAGACGTGAAAATACTTGTAGAAAAGACAAAAGGAAGTCACATTCAGTTGGTGAGAAAATGGCTGAAGGTGAGCAGCCAAATTGGGACCAATTACATTGCAGATCCTCCTTTTGGATTTTGTCAAGGATCCCAAAATGAACAGCAGGAACACTTGACCAGATATGACAACAGTATTCAATGCACAGACGAATGGTAGATTTATAAATGTGCTAGATGGATTCTGACAAGAAAAACTTCCTGGTTTGACATAGCAACCCAACCTTTTTAGCAGTAGATTTAGCTATTGATTCAGTGTATTCATTCCACTTGAGATTGGCTGAGACAGTATATATACTTGGCACTATTATAAAAAGGTTATATATAACTTCTATGTCATTTTAGAAATCTTTCAACTAAAAGTAAATAAATTCTTCTGTAAGAATAAATATAGCAATTAGGAAAAATGTTTTTTTTAATCATTTCTCCCCAAGCAAGGCAGGATCACCACTAGTGCGCAAGGGGTTACAGTGAAAGAAATGACTGGGTACAGGGTTATTAAAGAATGGATAAAAGATGAACATGGTTCCAGATGATAGATGATGGCAATTGACATTGTATTTAAATTGCTGGCGATTGTAACTATCAGGGAAACAAGTAAATGGAAGGGAGTTCCATAGAGAGGAAGTGTAAGAAAAGAAACTATTGGAGTAGAAGTGGTGGTTACATTTAACTATTTCAATGGCAAAAAGGGGTGGGACCTAAATGCCAATCTAGTAGCACACTTAAATTCACGTGGACTGGGGAACCATGAAAAAAACTTGTCAGAATAGTTGCCATGAAAATATTTGTAGAAGAGACAGGGGTAGAGCCATGTTACATGAGGGAGAATTTGACTGAAATCAAGATGCCAAGTTAAATCTCTATTGGAGAAAACCTGAGTACCAAATATGTTTCAGTGAATCAAAATGATTAATGAAGACGATAGCTTCAATCAGTATAATAATGACTTATCTGTGTCTAACATTTTCCAACTCTGTATTGCTGAGGTGGATACAATACACAGAGAAAAGTGGGCTGCATTATTTTTCAGCACAATATCCAATGCTAAACAGATATACGCAGAACAATACAATAGTTACAATAACAGACAAGACAGAACTTACAACATAGAGAGGAATGGTTTAGATCACAGTAGTTGCTGAAGTAATCAGTCTGAATATTACTAGAATGACACTTGAATATTATGCCCTTGAATGCTACTGTTCATTACTGGGCCATTCCACACTTGAGAGTGCTGCAGAGGTGTCAGCCACTCTACAACATGAACAAGGTTTAAATACTTGAAGAAACCAGTTTTTAAAACTTGTAAAGATGCACCAAGTTCAAAAATGGTTATTTCCAAACAGAATAAATATGCAGACTGCTCAAAATTCCAAATTATTCCTCTGTAATCACTGGTTGTCTATAATATCAGTTTAGTTTGCAAGAGTTGTGTTGAGGCTGAATTTAAGATTAGGATTGGTGACTTTTTCTGGGTACAGATTAATTTTGGGCAGAAAGAAAGTAAAAATATTGATGATAAGCACTCTCATCTTCATATTTCTTTCATATGACAGACTTCGGTCATGCATCTAACTCCAAGATTCAGTTCATTCATTTCATTCTCAGATTACAAATCATTCTAGGATTAGCTCCTTGTCTGCATTACTGTGAAAGCATCTAACAAAATATTTGACAAGCTATATCCAGAGATAGTTACATTCAAAAGCAGGACAGAGGCTTAATTTAGTCTCTGACAAACTTTCATGTATAAAGGAAAATGACATTAAAATATATTGCCACAAGCATCCTTTCCTTCAAAGACATCATGTCTCATTCATATCTGGTTGCTATTCTATTTCTGATTTTCGCAAATTCAGATTAACTATTTCATGTTGTCAGTATTGCTTTGTTAAAAACAGACATCACATTTTATCAACTTGGTCCAGAATTGGTTATTTTAAAATAATAGAGCCAAATAAACAATGTTGCTTTGCTCAAAATATAATTAATACTGGCCGTTGATCTCCAACAAATTCTAAGCTTTTTGAAGCTCTCACACTTTTATGCATGTTGTGGGACAGTAGATATCAGCTCAGAACAAAAAATCAGAGAACCAAGTTTAAATTTGCATATATGTAAAAACTCTTGGGAAGGGTATATATCCATCACTTCTCCCTCCAGCTATAGTTTAAATAGCAGAACAGATTAAGTTCTATAGTCTTGGTTGGCAACCAGTCTATCACAGAAAGTAATGGGAATCTACTGCGGGAAAGTTTTCCTGCTCAGTCAGTCATAACTCAAAAGAGACATGATTGCCCAAGCATGCATGTATGGCAATAAACTGATTGACTGATCTATATCGGTATCTAAGAGACTTTAAAAAATTAGCGAGTAGCAAAATTTTTAATCATAATAAAAATGACATTGTAAATAATTATAAAAAATTATCAGGGATAATATTAGATTAAGTTAAAGTTGCATTGGAAATATGATAAAAATAATAAATAAACATAAGAATAATTAGGTTGTAATCTAATATGCTCAATGGGGATTGGCTAGCCACCTTAGAAGTCATCATTGGGTATAAGCAGTCAGTCATAAACTAGAAACAGCCATTTGCAGGAATGTTCAACCTTTGCTCTCATATTGTTACAACCAAAAATATTTTATCATTCTCATAGAAAGTTTTAATGTAAGTTTTAGGATAAGGTACAGATCAATTCTATGTGATAAAGTAAAACATATAGATCTCTTTTTCTGGGCATTTGTGATATCATATATTATATATTCTTATACGATTAAATATTTAGTAAAAATTTGAACAATTCATTAAATTAAATGATCATAAAATAGTTTTATAAATATATGCAGACTGATAAACACAACAAAAAATAATTTAAAAATAATGAAAAATATATGGAATGGTCCAAAAGTAAGCGAACAGTAAATGATAATATCTATTTTGAGATTACAATTACACAATTATATTTACTAATACAATTATTCCAATGATAATTAGGTTTTTTTTTTGTACAATAATTTTGTACTATAATGCAAATGTTTTAATTTTATCAATGCAGGTGCTCAAAGTGTTGTTCATCACTATTTACACAGCTTTGAAATGCACTCCTCATGCTTTGACAAACAGTTCTGCACAAGTCTATTGTGTATTAATTTCTTGAAATGCATCTCTTATGTAATTTTTCAGGTAACCCACACTTCTTAGCTTTCGACTATAAACTTTGTCCTTGAGTCTTCCTTAAAAGATGAAATCCATTGGGGTCAAGTCAGGTGAAAGGTGCTAGGCAATTAATTGGACCTCTTCAGTCAATCAATTTCTCAGGAAATGTTTCATTGAGATACTCACAGATTGCTCCATCTTGTTGGAAACAATGAACACTATTATAACTGATAAACAAACCTATTCCATCTACTTTTGGGGTACTCTGTTTATTAGAAAAATATGTTCAAACTAAACAAGTAACTTACATATAAATCAATGGAAAAAGATGCCACCAGCTATAAAACTGTTAAAAAATATCTAAACTTATTTATAAATGGAACTTTGTCTGTTTGTGTGTGTGTGTGTGTGTCTGTGTGTGTGTGTGTGTGTCCGTTACCTATAGACTCTGAAATGGCTGAACCAATTTTCTTGGAAATTTACACAGTTATGCTATAAGCGTCTGCGAGTGTTCTTAGCTAGGTTTTGTGTCGAGGTACCCCCAATAAATATTGAAAATCGATAATCGAAAAAATCAGGTTATAGAAGGAGTGGTCCGATTTTAATCAAATTTGATACACTCATAGACAAAGACATAAGAAACAATATTCAGAAGTTTCAAGGTTGCAGTTCTTACAATAGTGCAGAAAATTGATAATATATATATATAAAAGGCAAGATGTTTGTGTGTGTGTCTGTATGTTTGTATTTTTTTCAGCCCTTTTATTTTAATTTTTGCTTCGGGTTTGGCTCTAAGTAGGTATAATTGTAGTTCTTAGTCTCAGCCATGATACCATTTACTCAGAGAACTTATTTAGCCTTCAAAATTCAGCTTACGATGAAAAAAACTTATTTGATATCGATACCAGGAAATCAAAATTTGACTTACATCCATTCATTTTTCTTTCAGTCTATGGTTTTGCTTTAACTGGAAACAAGTATTCCTTTTTAGTCTTTTGCGCCAACGTCCAAAGAGTCTGAGCTCCGGGACCATGGATTAGTTTTAAAGCTTTCATTACACCCGAGCAATGCTGGGCTAAACTGCCAGTTGAAAATAAGAAAAATTGTACATTCATACAGTTTAATATTAAAAAAAATATATTAAATGAAACAATACATTTTGTAAAACAATGCATAATTTTTTTAATAATGAAATAGAAATAATTAAACTTTGTAGAAAATCTATATTATTCTACAATAAAAAATTTTGAATAAAAAGAGACCAACATGTGATCTTTGATATTTTGATGGGAAAATATGATGAAGCCAAGGTAAGTGAATTAACAGAAATTTATATAATATATCAACCCACCCGACTTCCCTATTAGAACTGAGGCCAAACTGCACGACGTATATATTACCCCGACAGTAGTATCCAGAGTATATTGAATCCATAGCAAAATCTACTGCTAAGAAGGTTGGGTCACTATGTCAATCCAGGATGTTTTTACCACCTGAATCCATCCTGCATATATACAAGTCAACCATCCGTCCGTGCATGGAGTACTGCTGCCATTTATGGTCAGGTGCCCCTGCCGTTCTCCTCAGTGTTCTTGACAGGCTCCAAAGAAGAGTCTGTAATGTGATAGGTACTGATCTGGTGGCTCGACTGCAGCCACTTCCCCATCGTCGAAATGTGGCCTCCCTTTGTCTGTTCTATAAATACTTTCATGGCTTCTGCTCGGACGAGCTTAAGTCACTGATGCCTCCTCAACAGGTGTTTACTCGTGCAACCAGACTGGCAACTGGGTCCCACCCATTCACAGTCAGGTTAGCTAAATGCAAACGACAATTCTACTCCTGCAGCTTCTTCTCTCGCACTTCCCACCTGTGGAACTCGCTCCCGTATTCTTGCTTTCCTGACGGCTACAACCTCCAGAAATTTAAATGCAAAGTCAATACTCATCTACTAACCACTGGACTCTAGCTCTCTCCCCACCCCCGTATAACCTTCCCTTTCTCTCCACCTATGTATCTGTCATCACAGCTGCTTTCTCAGCTTTCTATTGTTCCTTTCTAACTAGTTTGTACTCCTCACTCTTTTCTAATTAATCTTTTTACATTTATGTAGCCCCCTGCACATCAGTGGCGTTTCCGCCTTGCTCGGGGTGAAATGATTAAAAAAAAAAAAAAATTAACTACAATAGTGAAAACAACATAGGATTATAACAAAATGATGGATTATTAATATTAAAAAATAGTTCAGAGTAATAGAAAAAAACAGAAAAGAGATGATAAAAATTCTAAAAATCTTAGGGTTTAAAATTAACATTAAAACAAATCCCAAAATATTAAATGTAACGTATAAACCATACAGAAAACAAAATAACATGCTTATATATATTAATTAATGTTTTAATCATTCCCCAGGTGTTTTTAAGCAAATACCTATTTATAAGATGTGAGCTGTGGTGTAATGGATATCAGCTTGGAATGAGAAATTGAAGAGCGAATTTCAAATTCCAGTTGAATTTGTTTCATTCACTAACACACAAATACCGTTAGAAAAGGTATTAATCTATATCTTCTCACTTCAGCTATGGGTTGAATAGCAGGACAGATTGGTTTCTAACAGCCTTGGTTGGCAACTGATCTACTGCAGAATGCAATGACAACCTTCTGTGGTAAAGTTTTCTGTTTAGTCAGTTATAACTCAAAAGATGTATGATCACCTAAGCATGTATCATGTATGGCAATAAACTGGTGACTAACCTATATCATTAAGTAAGACACTTTCAAAAAATTTGGTAGTAGCACAATTTTTAATCATAATAAAAATGACCTTATAAATAATTATCAAAAATTATCAACAGAGATAATATTAGATTAAGCTACTTTTGCATGAAAAATATGATAAAAATAATAAATAAACATAACAAGAATAGTTAATAATAATATAAATTAGAATATAAACAAAATTAATTTCAATAATAATAATAATAATAATAATAATAATAATAGCAATAACAATAACTTTAACAATAATAATATTTTGTGTATTATTAGAAATAAAACAAAATATCCTCTAGACAATAAACCAGCATTATAATTGATAAAGCTATGGTAACAATATTAAAAGAAGAAAAAAATTTATAGGGTCTACAGAAAAAATTATAGCAACTCCAGAAAAAACTTTAAAAGAAACCTATTGCAATGATAAATTTTTATCTAAGAAGCTATACATTTTCCAAGAATATATAGATACAGAAAGAAAAAATGTCCCTGCAAATATTAAATGGGAAAACATAAAAAAGGTATATCTTTGCAATATCAGTAGCAATAATTGCAAGTTATGTTAAAAAAAAAGAAAATAATTACATTTAAAAATCAAAATGAATTTCTCAATAAAATGAATGAGTTTTGAGAAAACACAAACATATTAACAAATACCTAATTTGCAATATAAAAGCAGATTAAATATAATAAATAACTATATTTACATATGAAAATAATGGGCAATTTTTAATAAGTATTACTATAATTCAAATACAACCAAAATATCTTGGGTAGTAATATTTCACAATGTTAATTTCTTTAAGTATAAAATAATTCTAATGCCAAAATAAATGACATATAAAGTGGAATATTTACAAAATTTTACAAAATTTTTTATGAAATGAATTGATTCTGACATATTTTTAATTTATTTGTTTAAACATTATTTTTAATGGCTACTAGTATTTGCGTATATGCTCTGTTTATATATATATATATAATTAAACAGTATATTTATTTACATCTACTAGTCTGAGTAATCAAAAAATCTTCTTAGGAAAATATGTGTCCTCTGACAGCATTTGAATCTGCGTCCCTTATGGGAAACTCTCATTAGATCTGACATGTCTTAGATTGCTCAACCGTGTAGAACTCATGATCAAACAAAGCCCAAAATAGTGCTTTTGAACACACATCTTCACAATTTTTTAAATATTCATATCTGCACTGTTTTTGTATTCTAATGTAAACAAAGACAATTTATTTACAAATTTTTATGAAATCAGTTACAAAATGAAGTAACTCTGAATTAACTTCGACATATTTTTAATTTATTTGTTTAAACATTATTTTTAATGGCTACTTGTATTTGAACAGATGGTCTGTTTTATTTTTATAATTAAACAATATATTTATTTACATCTACTGCCCTGAATAATCAAGAAATCTTGTTAAGAAAATATATGTCTTCTGGCAGAATTCAAACCTGTGTCTCCTGTGGGAAACTGTCATTAGATCTGACATGTCTTAGACCATTCAACCCTGTAGGATCCACGATTAAACAAAGGTTCGAATATTGCCAGAGGATGCATACTTTCTGAACATTTATTTTATCAATTATTCAGACCAGCAGATGTAAATAAATATATATAAATTATGAAAAAAAAAAACAGTGTATCTGCTGAAATACGAGTATCCATTAAAAATAATGTTTAAACAAATAAATTAAAAAGGTAGCATGTCACGGATCAAAAACATAGCTTTTATAATTATAAGCATGCCATATGTTTGATAAATTCAAAAAACTGAGATTAAATGAAGTAAAATTAATTAAAAATACAAGATATAAAAATAATTAGCTCAATTTCAAATGTATCAGATTGTTTGTCTGAAGAAACGCTAAACATATTGGGCATGATACATTGGTAGATCTTTGATGTTGGAAGAGTGCTCCATTGAACATTCCTGCAAATGGCAGTTTCTATTCTATGGCTAGGTACTCATATCCATTGATGCTTGTGTACTAGGGCTGCTAGCCAATCCCCATTGCAGATGCCTGCTCAGGAACATTTCTGTTTGTTCAACACTCACATAGCTCACCTGTGGTTTATTAAAGCTATGCTGAGTGGACCTTAGTTATAGTTTCTTGGAAAGAGTGCATTTCTAGTGTGAACAACAGACAGAACAAGGCCAGAACGCTCAAAACCTTGTTCATGATGACATGTGATTTTTTGCTAGTGCAACCATCAACGGGCCCTGTTTATCTAATTTCACTCACAAGGCTTGGGTTAACTTGTGGTACTTTTTTCAGACATTTTCCAAAGATGTTACATGCTGCGACCATCTTCTCCAGACTGATAACATCAAGAATTCACCTTCTTAACAAATTGACCATGGTGAGATTTGAACCAGGGCTTCATGGTCAGAAAGTGAACATTCTAACCACTCAGTCATGTGCCCATGCACAGTTTCTATAGCACAGATGAGACCAAATTGATGTTGCATTTAAATTTTTAGAGATTGTAGCTATTAAGAAAGCAAGGAAACAGAAAGGAGTTCTACAGACAGGAAATGCAAGAAAAGAAACCTGTTAGAGTAGAATTGGCAGTTACATTTAACTATTTCAACAGTAAAAGGGTGAGACCTAGATGCCAATCTAGTAACACACTTAAATTCACAAGAATGGGTCACCAGGAAAAAAGCTCATCAGAACAGTTTCCATGAAAATATTTGTAGAAAAGACAGAAGGAAGCCATGTTATGTCAGTGGGAAAGTGACTGAAGTCGAGATGCCAAGTTAGGACCACTGACATTACAGATCCTTCTTTGAGTTTTGTCAACAACCTCAAGATGAAAAGCAAGAACACCAGATCAGATATTGCAACAGTATTCAATGCATGAATGAATGGTAGATTCATAAATGCACAATATGGGTCTGTATTTAAGTAGATATTCTGTTTTTAAAACAGTGTCTGTTTTTTCTATCAACTAATACACTTGAGAAAATTTTATAAAGGAAGGAGGGCACATTTTCTTAATTAAATTTTCTTAAATACACAGGCCAAAAGATGAAATAAACACTGTTTGATAAACAGAGCCTCTACTCAAATGCAGGTATTCACTAAAAATAATATTTGAAGTAATATATATATATGTATGTATATTATTTCAAATGTAATGTGTGTGTGTGTTCAAGTTCTTCTTTCAAGTCATATTTTTTTATGATCATTTCACATCAAGCAAGTGCCACTGATGCACAGGCAGTTACAGTGAGAGGAAAAAGTAAAAAAAAAAAGAAAGAAAAATAAAAGAACAAGGTACATGGGATTTTGGAGAGAGGATAAGAGAAAGATTGGAATGAAGCAGATAGAAGTGAGCAATTGACATTGCTGTTAAATATTTAGAGATTGCAGCTATCAGGGAAGCAAATAAATGGAAAGGTGTTCCACTGGCTGGAAGCATGAGAAAAGAAACTGTTAGAGTAGAAAAGGTAGTTACATTTGACATTTTTGACAGTAAAAGAGTGGGACCTTATTGCCAATCTAGTAGCACATGTAAATTCATGTGGTTGGGGTACTATAGAAAGAAAATCATCAGAGCAGAAGCTGTGAAAATATTTGTAGAAAAGGCAGAGGGAAGTCACATCATTGAAGTCAAACTGCCAAATCAGGATCAATTATATTGCAGATCCTTATTTGAATTTTGTTGAGAACTCCGAGATGAACAGCTGAAGCACTCGACCAGATCTAGCAGCAGTATTCAATGCATGGCCAAATGGTAGATTTATAATGGACAAGAAGTATTCTGATTAGATTTCATAATTGGGCACTCTGCTTTATCTTCTCAGTTTTTATTTTATTTTTCAAGGGTACCCTTGAATATAAGGTTAAATTCAAAAGAACATTTACTTTTTGTTAGACACTTACAAAAATAAAACCAGTAACTATTAAATGATGGCAGGAGGGTGGATGTAGAAATCATCCATAACGGACATAACAGTAAAAAATTTCAGAACAGCCTGTGTTTCTTTATGAAAACATATTCCGTTAATTAGATCAATATTTCAGTACACTTGTACCCAGGCATACATGAACATATCTATTTTAACATCTGATATATAGACTTTTTTAGGAGAGGAAGTTGGTTAGTCATTATTAGAATTTTCTTGTCTTTATCTTTCTTTGATTGCCTTCCCATCATATTGCTTGATTTTTACATGTCTACCTGTCTCTGTTCATCTTTTAAATTAGTTATTATGACAGAAAAAAGTTGAGAAAAGGAAGTGAATAAAATTATGCAGATGATCAAAGGAAGATTTGTTTATGCAGCATTCTTGACTAAATATTTAGCTTCCTGGTTTTCATGGTCTTTATTTCCTAATGTCTTACCAAGAAAAAGGTAACCAGTTATACAGATTTCTATGGGTGATTTGGAGTCATACAAAGCACAAGTAGTCAGCTCTCAAAGATATTTTGCATGCCACAATTAGTGGGAGCATTCCTTTTTTTATACAGTTAATCAGTCAGTGAGTTCAGAGACATGGCACATAGAAGAAGAAGACTAGATTGTCCATTAGGTCTCATCATTTTACTGTTAATATGACTGAACTATCACCCGGTTCACACTCCACCCACGTCTATTGAACAGATGTAGAGGCTCATCCCTTGTTCCCTGTTTAGGATGTGGTTTCCAGTTTTCTCTTTTCCAATCTTTTCACTTTCTTTTTTTGCTTACTTTTTTTTTTTTTCTATTGGAGTAGATAGACTGAACTATCGCCCAGTTCACACTCCACCCACGTTTATTGAACAGGTGTAGAGGCTCATCCCTTGTTCCCTGCTTAGAACATGGTTTCTGGCTTTCTCTTTTCCAGTCTATTCACTCTTACGTAGCCCCCTGCACACCAGTGGCCTTACCGCCTTGCTTGGAGTGATGTGATAAAAAAAAACAAAAAAAAAAAACTACGTACTTCTCACCTCTGGAAATCTCTATGTTTTTCTAGTATACTAACACCTATATGGGTTATTTATTTCAAAGCATTATCTTCCATTGCATTCACAAGGCTTATTTAAAAGAATACTTTACTAACACCTACAATCTTCAAAAATGTAAGAGCAATATCAATCACCATTTTCTGCCTTCCCAAAGCCTGTTCTTTTATTTTGCCATCTCTTCACTAAAGTTTTCTCATATTTCTCTATCTTTTGCTCCCAGTAACCCCTTGCATTTTGCTTGGGATAAAATTATTTAATAAAAAAAAGCATTTATTCAAAAAACTGAATGTAACCCAAATTTCTAGATTTTTTAGTTTTCTGAATGCAAAAATAAAAATCAGTCAGTTAATTGCCATAGCTGATACATGCTTGGACAATCATATTTCTCTTAAGAAAATGACTGACTAGACAGAATATTTTCCTGTAGTAGGTTGCCATTACTTTCTGTGGCAGACTGGTTGCCAACCAAGGCTATAAAACTCAATCTGCCCTACTATTCTAACTATAGCTGGAGGGAGAAGATATGGACTAATACCTTTTCCAAGGATATTTGTGCATAAGTAAACAAAACAAATTCAACTGGAATTTAAACTCAAATCTCCTATTTCTCATCCTGAGCCAATATCCATTACATCACAATGCATATAAATGTAAATAAGAACTTGCTGCAACACATGCAAATTAATCCACTTCAAAAATAAGGTTTCTTTAATTATCATTATTCTACAAATTTTATTTTGAAAACTATTGAACATCCTTTGTGTGACAAAATGGCTGCTAAGTCTACCAGATTAAAAATTAACCAATTGCCAAAATAGCTTGTTTTCTAGCAATTCTAGTATTCTTACATACAAATACCCTTGGTAAAGGTATTAATCCATCTCTTCCCTCTAGTTATGGCTTAAATAATAGAACAGATTGGGTTCTATAGCTTTGGCTGTCAACCAGTTTACTGCAGAAAGCAATGGCAACCTACCTACTAATCTTCTGCCTAGTCAGTCATGTCTCTTTCAAGACATGATTGCCCAAAGTGTGTATCTCATATGGCACTTAACTGACTGATACTCCATAAATATTCATAGAAAATTATTTTTCAGAAAAACCCTTTTCCATGTCAGATGGGATACATTAGTTTTAAAACAAACTTCCAAATAATTTTTTATAGGTTTGCATTTAACAATGTCCCTCATTACATTTGTGGTTTTCTTTCTTTTAAAAGAAACTATTCAACATTTTCATTGATTTCATTTGCTCTTGAAAACTACAAAAAATATTCTGAGCCAAGTTAATTTTAGAAAATCCCTGAACATATTTAGAATTCTAAAGCATTTATCCTCCCTATAAAAATAACATTGTACATTAAGCAAACACTCTATTATGCTGATTTTAATTAGATATAAAAGCAATATGTTTTTCTAGCATACTAACACCTATATGGGTTCTATATTTCAAGGAATTATCTTCCACCACATTCACAGGACTTATTTAAAAACATACATAATATACAATACTCTTATAAGAAAAGTAATCCTCTTCTTCATTGCTTTTTATCTGTAGAAAAATATATATAAACTGACTTTTGCCTGGTTTACTTTTAATTCCTGATTTAAAGGAACATCAACATATACAAGAACGTGAATCATTTCCTTTAGTATTGGCATTTCTCTGTTGATTTAATAAAGATATAATGAGGAAGGTGGGCTTGAAGAATCTGATACTCACAGGTCAGATAGAAAGAAAGAGAGACAGAGAAAGCAATGTGTAACATACTTGATGAGCTTGAGCAAATCGATGGTAAAGTGGGGTTTGAAAGGGGTAAAAGAAGAAAGGGTGATAAGAGCTACTAGGGATAGGGAGATGTGAAAAGCCATGAGAGCCAACGTCTTGGCATGTAGAAGAAGAAGATACTGAATGAGGTTTCTCTTTAGTTGCTGCTTATAAGTCTATAGTGTTCTCAGAATCTTTTGTCAGACAATGATAAACAAATACACATAATTTTCCCACATATTGTGAATACTGATAAATTCTTACCCTTTATTTACTGTTTTCAATTATAATAGCATTGTGAAATGTAGCTAAGTAAAATATTTAGAAAATCACTTTGTTCTTATTAAGAAATCTATGAACAAGCAGATATATGTATTCCAGTCTATAAAAAGCAAAACTAAATCAAATATTGATCACAGTGTCTATTGATTAATAAGAATTGGCTTTGAAAGTTTATTCGATTTTAAGAAACAAGGGCTAATCAGAAAGTTTGAAAGATTTTGCTTCTAAGAAAAGAGATGCAGGATGTGAGTTTGAGTGGGTGAAATAATTGTTCATAGGATAATCACCAAGAGAAAAAAAGTAATCTCACCTTAAAATAGAGTTATACACTCCTTTTATTTGGAGAGATGTCAGAAAAAAAAAGACAAAAAAACAATCTTCATATTATAGCTTATTATTTAGGATTACTTGCTCTATTCAAATTCTATTTATATCATCAAAGCCCTTTATCTTTCTGCTATTTCTATGCCAAATTTAAATTTAATGAATTATAAGAATATATGAAATCTAGATAAAAGTCTTTCAAAGAGGAGTCTTCATGTTATTTTACAGACTTTTCAGCTATGAAAGATTAGAATTGAACTCATAACGGACAGAAGTTTAAAAAGTATAATGGAAGGTTTGACCTCTGTGTCAGGTCTTGAAGTTTTTCTTGTCAGAATCCATTTTGCACATTTATAATTCTACCATTTGTCTATGCATTGAATATATTTGCTATATCTGGTTGGGTGCTCCTGCTATTCATCTTCAGGTTCTCAACAAAATATAAAGAAGAATCTGCAATATAATCGATCCTGACTTGGCAGACCACCTTCAGTCATTTTCTCACCAGAGTGATGTGGCTTCCCTCTGTCTTTTCTACAAGTATTTTTATGGCAACTACTCCGACAACCCACTCTTTTATTATCAAAATGCTTACTATCAAAATAGTTAAATGAAATCATTTCCTTTATTCTGACAGTTTTTTTTTCTTGCACTTCCTGTTTGTGGAACTCACTTCCATTTCTTCCTTGATAACTACAATCTCCAAAAGTCTAAATGCAACATCAATTGCCATCTTCTATCTCCTTGATTCCCATCCATCTCTTATCCTTTCTTCAAAATCCTCTGTACCTTGTTTTTTCTCTAACTGTAACTCCTTGCACAAAAATGGCAGTTTTGCCTTTCTTTGGGTAAAATGGTTATAAAAAAAAAGAAAGATTTCACTGTTCTATTTACATATTACTGAAGAAAGATCTCAATGGAATTCTCTATCTGATTCAAGGTAGAAGAACTTTCCTATAAATCTTAAGATTGTTATCTATCATTTAGCAAAATACTAATTACTGATTTTAAAATATTTCAAAGAATTTTTTTTTGGAGATCAATAAAAGGAGAACTAGTGATATACTAATACAGTGAAGCCTCAGTTCACAAACTTGATCCATTCCTGAAGGCAATTCAATTTCATAAACTGAAACTATTTTCTCCATATGAATCAGATTCATCCAGTGGATTATTTATTTAAATTTTTTGCAGTGAAAGTTTCAATATAATATTAAGCTCAAACTTCCTAAAAGGTAAGTACCAAGAAGGCTTGAACAATGTTTCCCCAGTATTAATGTTTAATGCACTTATACCCACTATACAGTATCACTTTAGTTTTCTTTGGAGCCATGACTAAAAGCTAATGAAGAGAAGAAAAAGGTACAGTACAATAGAACTGAAAAAGAAAAGCACAGCACAACGTATGAATGTATACAATATGGTGGGCACTTAGAAATGATTCTGTTCAGGTTAACTCAGTACAGCTTGGTTCAGCAATGTTGTTCAAGAACCAAAATTTTGTTCAGTAACCAAGGCATTTTCATCTCAAATTTTCTATTCAAAAACTGATTTGTTCAACATGTGAGACATTTGAGAACTGAGGTTGCTCTGCATAAGTTAGTAATTTGGATTAGATGCAGTAATGGCATTTTTAAGTTTAATTAACATTGAAATTGCTAGAATTGTTAAAATAATTCCCAGTTGACAAAACAATTTAAATTTTAATGATTGATCCTATATGTAAATAAACCTTTACAAAAAGATGCCTTTGGTTCAAGTCTTTTCAAACCACAAAAGCAAATTCATTCAGAAGGAAAGTTTTCATCCTTTCTTTACAACATATTTGAATCAATACAAAGAATTGACAACGAAGAAATTTTCATATTAATCTTGTGATTATGATGTGCTTCATATCTTAGAGCCTGATAATCATAAAATATCAAATACCAACTCTATTATTATGAAGCTTTTTTCTTTCTTTCAAATTCAACATACAAAGAACTTTAATAAAGTTAGCTGACTGACAAGATCTTGGAAAACAACAGCAAATCTTAAATGATTCAAATAGTGTCTGTTTATGTTTTTGTTGTAGAGTGGCTGACACCTCTGAGGCACTCTTAATGATGAAATGGCCCATGATCTCAAATGGTTTATTTAAATAATAGCATTTGAGGTGTGATATTCAAGTGTCATTTGAGTAATATTTGGACTGATTTCTTTGGTGACTATTCAATCTAAACTCTCCTCTCTGTGTTGTATGTTCTGTCTTGCCTGTCATTGTAACTATTGTACTGTTCTGTGTATATCCATTTAGCATTGGATATTGTGCTGAATAATACCACAGCACACATTTTCTGTATATCCTATCCACTTTGGCGATACAACAATTTTACTCCCATTTCTTCCTAGTTCATTTTGTAGAAATTACTCTCAAGGCATACTCTAAATAATTCAGAAGAAATTGTATCCCCCTTGCTTCACTCCTTGTTCAGTTTCTATTTTGAGTCTTTGTGTAACTGAATTATTTCAATACTGTGTTACGAGCATGTATTTATATATAAAAAAAAATAATAATAATGTCTAAAAGGTTGTAGTAAGGGACTCTATTGAGTCTTACTTGCTGTTACAAGAAAGTTTTATTTCAGGAAGTAGTCGTAAAAATAAGGAAATTAGAAATAGAACATTTGGAAGATGCCAGAATATTCCAGTAAAATTGAGATAATTTTAAATGTTCTAGAAATATGCAAATTAGGTGTTAGCCCCTATAAAATATTTTTTTGGAAGAGAGTAGTCCAGTTGTTACCAGGGTTTGCTGATGTTATCAACTCTGGTTATTATTCAAGGATTTATATCCAGCCAAAAGAATCTGTAAGAAAAGTTGCCAACCAACTAAAACCTGAAAGAGAACCTCATGGAACTATATAGGTAAATACATATTTTTGACTCTTTCATTGACCATACTTAAAATTATTTTTTATATACTTATTTAAGGATTTCCAAAAAGTATAAAATTTAACTTTTTCGCCAACTTAACTGGGTAAAGATATTTGACACCTTACTTTCTCCTTCTCTCCTCGTAACACTTGCCAGTATTAAACTCTGTTTTTCTTTTCGAATGCAAAAACTGTATATTAGTAAATATTTTATTTGGTGTGTTTTATAAATGAAATATTTGTATGTGATTTTTTCTCTGAGTTTTGGTCAATCATTTTCTTTTCTTTTGTTACACTTAACACATAACAACTGTTATTGTATATATATTCCTAATAGCTTCTATATACTTTTTATTAATACTATAGGGAGCTAGATCATATTTATTAAATTGGCCTTGTGCCAAACATAATTGAACTCCCTACAAGTTAAGATATCATCATATCTTAACTTGGAAGTAATATAAGTGTTTCATTTGTATGCTCAAGTGGAAATTTATTTACAAAACAGAATCATATCAATTTGTTGGAAGTGAAGTTATTAACTGTGTAAATGTTCAAAGAGAAAGTGTAGTATGAAGTTAAGTAAATTGAGAGTTTGTAGTTGCAGTGAAATGTGTGTATACAAACAAAGATTAACAGGGTAGTTATAGTCTGTGTTCATTTCTTTCATTTTGAGGACAGCAAGAAAGTGAAAAGGAAGGAAAAGCAATAAAAGAAAATTGTACTTATCAACGTTAATTTTTATGTGTCACTTGAAGTGTCTTATTGTTGTTGTTATTGTCTTCTTCTTTGTTGATGGCAAGAATGGTGAAGACAAAGAAGAAGAGATAAAAGAAAATTGCATGCAAGAAGGAGAGGGAGAACAAATGTATGTCGATGAGACCTTATGTGTGGTTCAGCTGATTGAAATTTCTTTTGTCATTTCGTGATGGTGTCATATCTGATCTCTGCTCCCATCTGACTGATTCCACTTTCTTTCTCTACATATATATCAAAGAACTTTTTTCGCACAGGCTTGTTAACTTCTCTCAGTCTTGTACATCACACTCTTTCATTAGAAAATAACACCAGATCCAGAAATTTGGCTTCATCTTTTTCCTTCAGTATGGGGGTCATTCATTTTTCTTATTGGTCAAAATTAGATTTCATACTGGATTGCAAAATATGTAAACAGTGAAAAGAAGAGAGTTACTTTTAATTCTATATTCACCACAATACTCTGCTCTTAGAGCAAATTAAAGTCAAGTAAGTATTCTACTGAATCAATGTTTTTTCATAATCAAGAAGAGCCAAATAAATTAGTTATTATATTTGATTATTCATAAAAATGGAGAACTGGAAAAAGTTCAAGTATACATATTCTTAGGACAATAAAGTAAAAAACCATAAAAATGAAATAAAATGAAGCATAGCTGTTAGATGGAAAGCATTCAATAAAAGTAGAAATGTAATGAAAAAACAACCTGCCAATATGCTTAAAACAGTGTCCAATGAATGTGGAATGTCATCTATGAGATCTGAAAATAGATCGTCATTAAGAAAATTGTTTGAAAACAAATTTAGTAATGCAGAAAGATCAATAGAACAAACAATGCAAGGATGGATAAGATATAGAAAAAAGTCATCTTGGATCACAGAACAGATCAAGATAAAACATATAGAAGTGACTGAGCAGCAAAAGTTCAGGTAGGTGGGAGACATAGTTAAAAAAAATGGATAACAAATGTTGCAAAAGGTTATATGATTTGTTCTCAAAGTATAGCTAACAATAGGATAAGACAAGATAGATAAGATAAAGAAGGAACATATGGCAATGAATGCAAGACTCCCAGTTATCATAGTCAGTCAGTTAGCTAAGTGCCATATGTGAAATGCGCTTGGGCGATCATGTCTCAAAAGAGACATGACTGACTGGGCATAAGATTATCCTGCAGTAGGTTGCCATTGCTTTCTGCGGTAGACTGGTTGCCAGCCAAGGCTATAGAACCCAATTTGTCCTGTTATTTAACCCATAACTGGATGGAAGAGACGGACTAATACCTTTCCCAAGGGTATTTGTGCATAAGTGAATGCAATGAATTTAACTGGAATTTGAACTCGGCTCCCTGATTTCTCATTCCGAGCCAATATCCACTGCACCACAATGCACATCCAGTTATCATAGAAGGAACTAGAAAAGGTTTTTGTCCAGACAGTGGCCTCATGATAATATATGGGTGGGAGGAAGAAATATCTCTCTTATATAACTTTCATTAACAAAATGACTGACAAGGCACTGCACTTAAAAGAAAAAAGAAAATCAACCTTGATAACACTGGGCAACATGATTTTTAGTGCCAAGAAATAAAACATGTTTCTTTTTAACTAATTTGATGGTACTGAAAATTGCCTTAGATTTTCATGGTTAGCTACCATTTTTGCTGTACTGAAATTGCTTATATTTTGGAAAAAAGATCAGTTTACAAGCTTAGCTGATCACAACATTTAATTAATAAAAGTCATAGAAACCCATCAATTTTCAGGTAGGCTGAGCAATTTATGTCATTCATCTGAAAGAACCTATTTTCATAAGAAAAAAAGTGTTTTACACAACTTTAAAGTCTACTACTCAAGTTTCAACAAACATTTTTTCACAAGTCTCTTTATGCATTAATTTCTTGAAATGCATCTCTGATGTAATTTTTCAAATCACCAACATTTCTTAGTTTTCAACTATAAACTTTGTCCTTGAGTTCTCTTCAGAAGAAGAAATTCATTGGGGTCAAGTTAGATAAACATGCTGGCCACTCTTCGGCATATTAATTTCTCAGGAAATGTTTTATTAAGATACTCAGGGATTGCTCTTGAATAATGTGGAGAGGCTCCATCTTGTTAGAAATAAGGAACATATTCCACCTACTGTCTCCTACTTTTAGACCACCCTATCTACATATTTATATGTATAAGTGACCGGAGTCTAAGCCATACTGATGAGCTGTAATACAGCGAAACAGATCTGTCTGCAGATGACTATAGTATTTACGCTCTCACACCCTGATTGAGCACTCTGGAAGAGTGGGAGACTTTGTAAAACAGTAGCTACTCCGGCATTTATGCACCGCTCATTCAATAATGAATTGGAGCACTCTAGCTATTGGGGATGTTTATATGTGCTAAAAAGCCTGCCTTCTTCTACCAGATGCTCGTGGCCTAGGGGTAGAATCACCGACTGACGCCGATTTGGTCAGGTTTCAATCCTGGGTTAGGAAGTGACCGGAGTCTAAGCCGTACTGATGAGCTGTAATACAGCGAAACAGATCTGTCTGCGGATGACTATATATATATATATATATATATATATATATATATATATAAGAAAAATTAAGACAGACACGTTATTTCATTGAATCAGAAGTATAGGCCTATTTCAAGCAAACCATTGTCAGCTTCAGTCTTTATTTTACAAAAGATTTTACACGAATCAATTTTACATGAATTAAATATATATATATATATATATATATATATAACACAGATTATATATATATATATATATATATATATATATATATATAAATGGATATGTCTGTGTGTGTGTTTGTGTGTGTGTTTGCTTGTCTCCATTCTAACAAACCATACTCCTCCAATACACTTGGTCTGATTTAAACCAAAATTGGATCAATTGTCAGTCATGATATAACCCTTTAAATTAAAATTTTTTGAATTGATTTACAGGGTACATCAAAAATCATCAAAATGCTCTCCTCTGAGACATCTTATGCAAATTCAACCAAAATTGGTTGACTTGTAGATCAATGTCCAAACTTTTGATTTTTGCAAAAACATTTCAAATCAATGTGCAGGCTTTGTCAAAAATCAACAACAAATATAATTTTGGGTGGTCTTTTGTGCACTTTTATACATTTCTCCAAGATGCTTTATTCAAACTCAACCAAAATTGAGTCACTGCTAAATCAATTTTCAACACATCCATTAATCAACTCTATCCCTTACCTCTTCCCTCTTTTCATTTAAAATTCTAACTGACAACTTACAACTCTTATTTCACCATCTCCCACTCCACCTACATCTCACACACAATTCACCAAGTATAAGAAAAAGAATTTCCATTGCTCTCCACACTACCTGATGAGGCATTGTCATTTCAATGTCAAAACAAAATGTACACTTTGTAGTAGATGATAATTTGTACATATTCTAAACTATAATTTATAATAAATAAATAAATATATATATATATATATATATATATATATATATATATCATAGAAGTAGTACCAACTAATGGGTTGGCAGCCCACTGTTTGTAGTGCCTTATTTTCTTAAGAGTGGTCGATACTTAGTAGAGCATTACACATATTAATATTTTTATTATAAATTTATAATAAAATCATAGTTTAGTGCAACACAAGAGGTGTTGTGTTTTGGTACTATCTTACTAGCACCTCATCAGGCAGTGAAATATATTTTCTTTTTGGAAGCTTAAAAACAACACAATTTTATAAATTGAATGATCCATATGCAGCATTTAGAATTTAGATATTTAGCATTTAGCTCACCCACTAAGTCAACAACATATGTTTGACGTGCACTGTATTTTTAAAAAACAAAAAACATTTCCGTTTTGTCATTTGTCCACTACTTTAAGTTAACTTAAAGAAAATCCTGTAACTGTTTCATGTTGACATGCAATAACTTTTCAGACTTGTTAAATGCTACATATATATATATAATTCAATCTATTTTATCACTGGTATGGAAAATGTCTGGGTCTTAAGTCATTTTAATTCTCTATCCTAGTTTATCAGTGTTATTTCAGTCATGCCAACTTTGAAGTTTCATAAAACCATTATTGTGATCTCTTCACTCTTCAGGGTTTTTATATATATATATATATATATATGTGTGTGTTTGTGTGTGTGTGTGCATATTTAGGTAGCAAATTGTCTTCTAGAAATGTCAGTTTAAATAAATTACAAACATTATATCAGCTTATTTTTAATAAAATCCATTCATACACACAAATAATCTTTCATGTATTATAACTGAAAGATGTAAGAAAGGTGCTGTGACTTTTAAAGTTGATTTTATTTTTCCATTTCTCAAGATTGAAAGTATCTGGGAACTTGAGAAATGGAAAATAAAATCAAGTTATAGCATCTTTCTCACATCTTTCAATTATAATACACAAAAGTTTATTCATGAGTATGAACAGATTTTATTAAAAATAAGTAGATACAATGTTTGTAATTTATTTAATATATAAATATACATATTTATAAGGAATCAATGAATTCTTTATTCAATATTATTTTCTATTACTCTAAAGATTATTTGGTAGATACCCATGTTGGCACCCAGTTTTTGTTTTTTAAACTGTACAAGCCTGCTCTGTCAAGGGATTTTGAGAAAATGTGCTCTCTAGCAGTGTGTTAACCTATGTGGTCTTTTGAACAAGAGGATAGATATTCCTTCAAAAAGGTAATTGAATTTTGGTGGATTTTGGCACTTTCTAAAATATGCTGGATCATACAGTGGTTTCTCCTACATAAAAGAATTCAGATTTGTAATGTGCGTTGTGGAGCATTGGGTATCGGCTCGGAACGAGAAATCGGGGAGCCGAGTTCGAATTCCAGCCGAATTCATTGCATTCACTTACGCGCAAATACCCTTGGGAAAGGTATTAATCTGTCTATTCCTTCTAGTTATGGGTTAGATAACAGGACAGATTGGGTTCTACAGCCTTGGCAGGCAACCAGTCTACCGCAGAAAGCAATGGCAACCTACTGCAGGATAATCTTCTGCCCAGTCATGTCTCTTTCAAGACATGATAGCCCAAGCATGTATCACATATGGCACTTAACTGACTGAATGTGCTAAATCACATTTTTTATATTAAACCTCATGATTGCACAGTAGATGTAATTTACACTCTTTAAAAAAAAACAGGATATCTACACAAACATGGTTATTCATAAAATAACAGTTGTAAGAAATGTGTATGTGTGGGTGTGTGTGTGTGCGCACACTCAGCTTATTAATCACAAGTTAATTTTGCCCTAATATCAAAGTAACATCTAAGTAACAGAATACGGGCATAGTGGATATATCACTTGTTTGCTTATCTCCAGATTGGGTGTTCCAATCAGGGTAGGATTCAATTGTTAATTTTATGCAGCATTTTTCTTTGGTATTTCTAGTTAAGAACACAGAAACAATGAAACATACAGAAAAAAATTAATACTTTCTATCCTTATATACATTTTAAAGTTTCATGAAAGTCGATATGTTTCAGGAAAATGCAGATAAAATAATATCTATTTTTCTCTGTAAAAAGTAAAGAAGCCTTTTGAGACAATGACCTGTTACAGTTGGCAAACCTTTTTTTTTCCTATTCCTTACATGTACTAAATTACTATGCAATGTCTGCCCTTCAATATGGCAGCAAACAATCTCATCAAGGATAAGAGAAAGACTTGAAGTGGCCAAAATGTGGTTCTACTGAAGGATGCTGAGAATACCACAGACCAAATATGTCAGCAACAACAAGGTTTTAGAGAAGATGGAAAGGAAAAGTAAACTTATACTTAACACCAGGAAAATACTGCTGAAGTTTCTGGTAATGAGGAAAAAGAGCTTGGAGAATCTGATACCCACAGGATAAAACAAATTTATCATCTAAATTTCCTTTGCATGGCTTTGGATTTCAAACACCTGATCCTTCATTGAGTAACCTTTTCACCTCTTAAGTGGCACTTAGGGTCTTTATGGGTTCTTTCATCAGCCAACTGTCAACACCCAAATCAGATATTGTTCCCGACAGACATATAACTTGTTTTCATAAGCTTCAATCCCTGGGAGCATTTTATATAGTTTAACCCTTTTTACAAGAAGTTTATCAGTATATGTAATTACCAGCAACCAAACAGTGTCACACATGATCACCTAAATCCTGACAAGACACAGCACATAGAAGAAGAAGAAGAAGAAGAAGAAGGTCAATTTCATTAAAGCCACAGAGACACACTGCCCTTATATTAGGACTTGTGAAAAAGTAAGGATGTGTTAGCAGCTCACTCTTTATTTTTTCTTGCTTTAATTATTTCTATTGTTAAGAATGTGAGCAGGTGATATTGCACAGAAAGAAAATAGACTGAAACTTAGACTAATTTTATATACTTGGATCTTGTATATAATTTTTTTTGTTTTTGTTAACTCTTCCTTTTAAAAAAAAAATCGAGTATTAATTGATGTCAAGAGCTTCTTTATTCTATTTACAATATGCAAACAACTTTTTCATGGTTCCTCATGGCTGTAGGTGTTTTAAGTGGTATCTTAAATAGCATATCAGGATTTAGTTGATTGACATAAATGGGTGCAAAGAATATTATTCTTTTTTTTCATTGAGTGCAAATTTGATGAAAAGCATCTGTACAGTTTTGCTAAATGCATTGAAATCATCAGAATAAATTGTTTATTAAATTAGTGAGTGTAAATGAGGTTGACTTTGAGAGAACAATACAAATTCCTGAAGCAGTTACTTGAGAGAATTAATGAGCAATTCCTTGGGGTTTTATTTTATTTTACAGTCATGGACATGACTTACAATCCTGCCACTGTCCAAGTTTCCACTCTAATTTATTCATCTTTCTTATTGACTGGGTTTTTTTCTTTTTCTACTTTTTTTTTTTTTTTTAATATTTCTCATGTTTCAACACGATTCTACTGCAAAATGCTCCAACTTGGTTTGTAATTAAATTTTCCACAACCATTTAACATAAGAGCATCAAACAATAATTTTGCATCCTGTTGGAAATTTAATCATTAGTTGACTCTTGAATTTTCATTTTTTTCATCTTTCAAAAAATATTTATTCTCTTTTAAATGTTAAATTTATGTTTCAAAATTGAAGATGAAATATTGCTATTAAATTAAATATATTTTTTAATTGCAATTATTTCTGTAATTTGTTTACATTCTACTGAATGGAATATTCTGTCCAATTTTATACTATATGTATGAGCATGTCTGTGTGGATGAGTAATTATGAATATATATAATTCTATATGTGTGTCTGGGTGTATGTGTATATATAAGTGCATGTGTATATATATTTTGATAAATTATTTTACAAGAAAACATTAAATTCATTAATTTTAAAGCTTCTCATATCAAACGCACTGTGCTATAATAGAGGCTCTATATATCGAACAATTTTCTCCTACCATCAACCTTACATTATTTAACAGTGGAAGTAGAGTTTGAAAGTTTTTTAAAAAATAGACAGACATTCACACGATGCCCACCATGTGCATCACACATATCACACACAACACGTGCATTATGTGCATCACTTTAAAGAACTCTCCTTTTCAAAAAACACTAAAAACAGAACAAAATTACATTACAGACAAACATGAAGACATAATAACAACACTTGAATCATAACATCCTTGAAAATGGCCTGTGAAGAGGCTGAAAATGCTTGGAAAGTCAAAAGTTATGGAACATTTTTACAGTCTTTATCTCTAGCAAAAACGAAACATATAAGAATACTGGAAAAATTAAATAAAAGATTAATAAAATCTTGCTTGTCAGTCGTTTTTAATAAAAAATGTTTAAATGAAAGATTACTGCCCAAATATACATTGATATATATATATATATATATATATATGTGTGTGTATGTGTGTGTGAAATGTTATGAAATCTGTGACGAAATGGATTAACTCCAACATAGTGTTAATTAATTCATTTGTTCAGTTGTTATGTTTTTCTTTTTTAATAGATACTCATATTTGACTAGAAGCTGCTTTTTCTATTATTAAACAATATATTTATTTACATCTACCAGCCTGAATAATTGAGAAATCTTGTTAAAAAAATATGCACTCTCCGACAGGGTTTAAACCTGCATCCCCAAGGGGAAACCATCATTATGTCTGACATGTCTTAACCCCTCAACCATGCAGGATTTATGGTCAAACAAAGCCCAAATAGTGCTTTTGAATATACATTTTCCAGATTTTTAAAAGAATTCATATCTGCTCTATTTTCATATCCTAATATAAAGAAATATAAACAAAAACAATTTATTTTATGAAATTTTATGAAATTAACTCCAACATACTTTTAATTTTTGTTTAGACATTTTTTAATGGATACTGGTTTTTAACTAGACGTTATGTTTTTTCTATAATTAAACAGTATATTTATTTATATTTACTGGCCTGAATAATCGAGAAAACTTTTCCTAACAAGATTTCTCAGTTATTCAGACTACTAGACATAAATACTTACTGCAGTAGACTGGTTGCCAACCAAGACTATAGAACCCAATCTGTCCTGCTATTTAACCCATAGATGAAGGAAGAAGAAACAGGGTATTTGCATGTAAGTGATTGAAAGGAATTCAAATGGAATTTGAACTCAGATCCCCGATTTCTCATTCTGAACTGATATCCACTCTAGCAGAAAGCAATGGCAACCTACTGTAAGAAAAATTGCCTCATCAGTCATTTCTTTTTTGAAGCTTGATTGCTCAAGTTTGTATCATGTATGGCATCTCACTGACTGAGATATGAATAAATATACTGCTTAATTATAAAAACTGGAGCATTTACTCAAATACCAATATCCATTAAAAATAAAATGTCTAAACAAATAAATTAAATATATATATAATTCCAAGTGAAGAGGACTCAAGGTTTTATTATTTTAAGTGCCCTGACATTTATTTTATAATTAATTGTACATTGTGACATGGAAATTTCTATGTTTCAAGATTCTTATCATCAGGCAATGTTGCTATTGGTTGTGCAAATGATTTACATTTAAATAATAAAAACCTTTGGTTTGCTGTGCATGTATGTGGGAAGATATAAAATTTACATGTGTGTATTTTTTTGGCTAATCAGAGTGGAGATCCATTTTGGGATTTGGCCCCAAAGAACACATACTAGCCTAAAAGAACCAAGATTCTGAATTACAAAATATCAAGAAGAAAATGAGAAACAACTCCACAATTTTTCCCAATAAGTCATATCAATTCACATATAATAAAGAAAAAAGAGTCTATGGAAAGGTAAGGTCACCTGCAATATCACCTCATCAACCTTCTTAATGTCATCAGAAAACTCTTACAGTCTGTTATCAATAAGATGGTTCTTGATCATCTTAATAAAAACAACCTCCCAAGTGACATATGAATTTCAAACCACTAGGTTTGCTATCGATGTTTAACCATTATTGCACACAGAATCAGTGAAACATTCAATAAATTCATTGCAAGAGTAATTGCTTCAGATATTTCATAGACTACTAACAAGGTGAAGCATGAGGGTTGCAATAAAAAATTCCTATGGCATCTCTGTCAAGGCAGGAAAGTGAAGAGATGAAAGCAATACTCTATTTTTGGTCTGATTTGACTCTTGTAAAGATATAGCATTCCAGAAGAATTCTATCAAGGATGGAAAATGAAGATTGGGTAGCTCCAGCTCAGATATGGCTGCAATGATCAATTTTGATCTAATCTTACTCTTGTAAAGATGAAGTATGACAAAAGGCTTTATCAAGGCTTGAAAATGAGGACTGGATAATTCTGACCCAGATATGACATCAATGCTTCTTTTTTGTTTGATTTGACCTGGTCAGGTATTTCTTGAAGCAGTACAATGAACCATTTTTTTCAGCACCTTGGTGTATTTTTTATAAGAGTAACTTGCGACTAGGTTCTACCCTTTTACAGTGAAACCAATCAAACTTCTACTCTATTAGCTTCTTCTCTCATACTTCCCACCTGTGGAATTCCTTTTGGTATACTTGCTTCCCTAACAGCTACTATCTCCAAGAATTTAAATGCAATGTCAATTGTCATCTCTTATCTCCTTGACTTGCATCCTTTCCCTGACAACTCTTGTATCATGTTCTTCTCCCTTTCTACTTTACTCTCATGCAGCTCGCTTCACACCTGTGGTCTCATCTTTCTCTTATCCATTCTCTGACACCCACTCTAACTTGTTCCTTTTTCTCATCACTCACCTCTTATGTAACCCCTGCACACTAGTAAAGTACTCCCTTGCTTGGGGTGAAATGATTAAAAAAAAATCCTTATAATATTACTTCCAGTTTCATTTTTTTACATCCATACCACTCACCTCATTCAGTACCGCTTTACTTTGGGTGGCTCTTTAGCTTTGTATGGGGAAGAGATATATGTACCATTAAAAAAATATATCAGTCAGTTAGTTAACTGCCATACGTGATACACATTTGGGCAATTATGTGATTCAGAATTGATTAGAAAGATGATTTCCCTGCAGTCAGTCAGTTAAGTGCCATATGTAAAACACACTTGGGCGATCATGTCTTGAAAGAGACATGACTGACTAGGCAGAAGATTATCCCGCAGTAGGTTGCCATTGCTTTCTGCAGTAGACAGCCAAGGCTATAGAACCCAATCTGTCCTGTTATTTAACCCATAACTGGAAGGAAGAGATGGACTAATACCTTTCCCAAGGGTATTTGCACGTAAGTGAATACAATGAATTCAACTGTAATTCAAAATCGGCTCCCCGATTTCTCATTCCAAGATGATATCCACTGCATCACAACTCACATGTAGGTTGCCATAATTTGCTGCAGTAGATCGGTTCCCAATCAGGGCTATAGAATCCAATCTATCCTGCTATTTAAACCATAGATGGATGGGGATGTGAAAGATTAATACCTTTCCCAAGAGTATTTGCACATAGGTAAATGAAACAAATTCAACTAGAATTTGATATCTTAATCTGAGCCAAATTATTATATACTTATTAAGAAAGTTTGTGCATACAAATAGATATTGAACATTGACTTGATTCATTTACATATATAATCAGCTTTTAGCAACTTTTTAAAATATAAACTTTAGTCTTATTCAAGGTACTCAGTAAAGATTAAACTCACAATTCAGTTTCAATAAATTTCTTATTTGCCATTATAACATTATAATATATCCATTGTTCTGATCATGTAGGTATCAACTCATCTTTAAAAGTAGCTATACCGACATCTAGTCTATTGTAGTGCAGTAGATATTGGCACAGAATGAAAAACCAGAGAGCCAATTTTAAATTCCAATTAAATTCATCGCAAATACCCTTGGGAAAGGTATTAATACATGTTTTTTTATCCAGCTATTGGTTAAATAGAAGAATAGATTGGGTTTTATAGCCTTGATTGGCAACCAGTCTACCACAAAATATTTTGCCCAGTCAGTCATATCTCAAAAGAGACATGATCACCCAAACATGTATCATGTACAGCACTTAACTGATGGTATCGGCATAATATAATCTGAATATCAATTTAATAGCGGCTGGTTTTAGTTTTCAGAGAAATCCAGAGAGAACCGAATCCTCAGTCACCCCCTTAGCTACTCTCACATTTTGCATGCAGAGGAAGCTCACCTGTCTTGATTAGGCTGGAGGATTATAGTCATTAGAGCTCTGTGTAACTTACTGTCTCATCTGAGACAGATCAGTCACAAATGATGAACTTAACTGTTTACTTGAAAATTTACTTGATAATTAGTCTGCATTTGAGAACATCAAATGACCTTGTAATTCAAGATGCCACTTGACGCCTTTTCTATTTTTCATTTTTATAGTTGCTGATGAATGTTGGGTTTAATCTAGAAGTGAAGGTCAGCATTTAAGTGTTTATCTTAAAAAATGAACATGTGTCTGTGTAAGTGTCTGCTTGTAACTATTGAAATATCACAAATGATCTCAAACTTTGTTCTATGCAATCACTTAGGTATGAGAATAACACGTTTTAGAAAGCCTGAATTCAGCATAGAGAACTTGAAATATAACACTATAAAAACCATTAAAATATATTTGTGCGTGCATATGTGCATTTGTGTGTGTGTATGTGTGTGAATGCATGTGTGTGTTTGTGTGTATTTGAGTGTTTGTGTGTGTATGTGTTTGTGTGTATGTTTGGGTGTGTGTGTCTGTGTGCATCTGTGTGTGTGTTTCTAGGTGTATTTGTGTGTGTACTTGGGTGTGTATGTGTAAATATATATGTGTGAATTGCTTAGGTGTGCATATGTTTGTGTATGTGGGGGGGGTGTCTTGGCTTTCCTAATGATAGTCCTTTTCTTTTTATCTCTCTAAAATTTATGGTTAAGATTAACCCTTTGCAATTAACTGCCTTGCTTGTTGTGATCAGTCAGTCAGTTAAATGTCATACACGATACACATTTGTACAATCATGTCTCTTTCAAGACATGACTGACTTGGCAGAAGATTTTCCCACAGTAGATTACCCTTATTTCCTGTGGTAGACTAGTTGCTGACCAATCTGTCCTGCTATTCAACCCATAGCTAGAGGTAGGAAAGATGGATTCATACCTTTCCCAAAGGTATTTGTGCATAAGTGAATCAAACAAATTTGACAGGAATTCAAACTTGGCTTTTGAATTCTTATTTGGAGCTGATATCCATTACACCACAACACCTGTGGGGGTGATATTAATAAATACAAACAAAGATGATGAGTTATCATGGAAGCTGAGTCATTTTAATAAATTCTCCTGCTATAATCCAGATTAAACTAAACAGATTTGTTGATCACACAAAATTGCTACATGAAATATTCTTTCTGAAAATTTAAAAATTCAGAACATTGTTCTGGGGTCCATGTTGAAATTCCATTGAAGTAAAAGATTTTATATAGAAATGAATAAGAGTTATCAACAAGCATATAGCATTATTTGAACACTTTGGAGAATCTGATATAGCATTATTTGAACACTTTGGAGAATCTGATATAGCATTATTTGAACACTTTGGAGAATCTGATATAGCATTATTTGAACACTTTGGAGAATCTGATATAGCATTATTTGAACACTTTGGAGAATCTGATATAGCATTATTTGAACACTTTGGAGAATCTGATATAGCATTATTTGAACACTTTGGAGAATCTGATACTCACTGGGTGGTTAGAGAGAAAGAGAAATTGGGAGAAACAGTATTGGACATACTTGACAGGCTGAAGCAAATGGATGGCAGAGTAGGGTTTGGAAAAAATACCAAGACAAAAGATATTAACAGCTACAAGGGATAGAAAGATGTGGAAGGCCATGATTTCGTATGTCCTGAAGGGTCTTGATATATAATAGAAGAAGTAATAATAAGGAAACTTTATTAAATGAAATCATATACTTTATGGAAGAGGCCATCTCTCTAACATAGTTATACATTGAAAAATAAAGATTAAATTAATTGTGTATATATATATATATTCATAGAGATCGGTGTGAGTTTGTAACCCTGGTTTTCACGCTCTTGCAATCATCAGACAAACTCTGACGATCGCAAGGGCTTGAAACCCAGGGTTACAAACTCACACATATCTATATGAATATGTCAGCTCTATCACTGATATTGAGCACTTTCAAATAAGTACCACACATATATAATATAGAAATAATATAATATATATAACAAATTGCATATTTAAACTATTGCTCGGTTCACACTCCACCTACGTCTATTGAACAGGTGAAGAGGCTCATCCCTTGTTCCCTGTTTAGGATGTGGTTTCCAGCTTTTTCTTTTCTAATCTTTTCACTCTTACGTAGCCCCCTGAGCATCAGTGGCATTACCGCCTTGCTCGAGGTGATATGATTAAAAAAAAATATTTATAATTATATACATACACTTTTTACACACACACACACACACACACACACACACACACACATATATATATATATAGGATAAGAAGGACTGGAGCCTCCTTCACAAGAATTTACTCAAGCAACCAGACTGGCAACAAGGTCTCACACTTTTACAGTTAAATCAACTAAATACAGCCATCACTTCTACACCATCAGCTTCTTTTCTCACACTTCCCACCTATGGAACTCCCTTCTGTATACTTGCTTCCCTGATGGCTACAATTTTTAAGAACTTAAATGCAATGTCAATTCCCATTTCTTATTCACTTAACTCTAGTCCTTCTCTGGTCCTTTCCCCATCACCCCATGTATCTTGTTCTTTTCCTTTCTCACTCTACCCTCGCAACTGTTTTCACATCGGTATTCCCATCCTTCTCTTGCCCTTTCTCTGACACCCCCTGTAATTGGTTCGTCTTTCTCTTCTCTCTCCTCCTGCTTAAACTTTCACTCTTCTCTTATGTAGCTCCCTGTGCACCAGTGGCAGTACTGCCTTGAATCAATTTTTTAGAAATTAAAAAAAAAAGTCAAGGATTCCTTAGGACCTGGCCTGTTAAATTATTTCAGATTGGATTAGATAAAACCGTGTTTTATTATAATGTCTTGCTTACCGTTAGTTAATCAAGTCAGTTATAGAGTTTAAGCATATCTTAGCATATGGTTCTGATATTGATTTTTATGATAATCTTTCTTTTTTTTGTTCTCCTTTAAATGTAATTTGCAGATGTGTGAAGTGGTTGGAGATACTTATATTTATATTTATATTTTAACATGAAATGAGAAGGAATAAAAAAGTGTTGAGACTCTATCATTTACTCAATTATTGATTACTTGAGTTGATATTTACACCACCTGGGTATTGAAATTTCTTCTTGGTCTTAGACAACTATAAGCAGTTGTTTGTGGAAAAAAAACCTAGATATTCATTCCTAGGCTCAAACCCCAAATAACTGGTTGTGAAATTTTTGTAATAGAAAATTCACAGCACCTAACCAATTTGCCTATTATCATATACAGAAGTTTCCTTATCTTTACTGTTTTTTATTATCAAATTACAACTATGTACTTTCCAGACTTCTTTAGGTATTTGAAAATGTAAGGACTCCAAGATCTTATTTTTATCAAGTTCACTCTGGGCAAGGCAGTGAAGCCACTAAGATACAAGAGGTTACTGAGTTTGGAAGAATTAGAAGACAGAAACAAGAACAAAAGAAGAGCAATCATGAGGACAGTAGATAGCAATTGACATTGCATTTACATTTTTGCAGATTAAAGTTGCAGGAAACATGGAGCTGGAAGGAAGAGATGGATTAATACCTTTCCTAAGGGTATTTGCACATAAGTGAATGCAATGAATTCAACAGGGATTCAAACTCGGCTCCTCGATTTCTTGCTGTATCTTTGTACCTCTTCAGTCAGAATAGTAGTGTTATACACTCCTGATCAAAAATTTAAGACCACTTAAAAATCTTTAAAAAGAAATTTTTTTTTTACAGATAGATTTTAAACTCCTCCCACTTAAGGTTACCAATACTACAATCTAAAAGGTTATGGAAACAAAAAGCTACATTATAACCTACATTGGTAACCTTAAGTGGGAGGAGTTTAAAATCTATCTGTAAAAAAAATTTCTTTTTAAAGATTTTTAAGTGGTCTTAAATTTTTGATCGGGAGTGTATATATATATGTGTGTGTGTGTGTGTGTTTCACAGCTAAAGACACTCATCTTACATTTTTTTTAATTTTTATTTTTGTTTAGTGTATGAAGTTCTATGCAAAAGTTTGGGAAATTAAAAAGACAGAAAACATTACTGACTCTAACACCTGGTTTCTACAGTTTTCATTAAAATAGTTCATTTGGAACCTATGCATTGAGATGTGCATTGTGATGCAATGGATATCGGTTTGGAATGAGAAATTGCAGAGCTGAGTTCAAATTCCTTCGTTAGCAACCAGTCTACTGCAGAAAGAAATGGCAACTTACAGCAGGAAAATCTTCTGCCTAGTCAGTCTTTCATCATATGAGACATGATCACCCAAGTATGTATCTGACTGACTGATACATTGAATTCATAGTAGCAGTAAAGGTCTATACTAAATTAGGTTAAATTTTGTCTTAACTATGTTTATCCCCTTATACTCTTTTACATGATTCTTTTTTTAAAGTGGGAGAATTCTTCTTCTATGTGCACTGTCCCTTCAGGATGTAAGCGGTCATGGCTTTCCACATCTCCTTATCAATGGTGGCTCCTAGCACACCTTCTCTTGTTACACCATGCAACTCTCGTTCTATCATCCACCTGATTAGGTCCTTCAAATATGTTATCCGTTGCTTTCCCCGTCTCTCCTTCCCTGTATCTATCCTGTTAGTATCAGGTTCTCCAAGCCCTCCTTCCTCATTGCATGTCCCAGGAACTTCAGCTGTCTCTTCCTGATGCTCAGTATTAGTTTACTTTTTGTTTCCATTATTTCAAGGACTTCATCATTGCTCACATGCTCGATCCATGATATTCGCAGCATCCTTCTGTAGAACGACATTTCAGTTGCTTCAAGTTTTTTCTTCATCTTTGATGATATTCTCCAGCATTGTGGGAAAATTAAAAAGAGTAAATATATATTTTTAAAAATAAATTTAAAACCAGCACAACTTAAAAGTATCAGCTGAAATTATTAAATTATTAACAATTCTGCTTATTTTCTTATTATAATAAAAATTCCCTCTATCCAAGAATTAACCAATACAAAAAGCCAATGAGAGTTAATAATAACTGAAATATTTATTGGTGCATCTGAAAGAATTTTAATTGCTCTTCCATTTTTATTATTCAGATTTTTACAAAAGTTTCCAATGAAAAATTGGTCTTCAAGTCCGTATTCAGTTTAGTTGAATTAGTTACATTTACTTGCACACAAATACGCTTGGGAAAAGTATTAATCTCTTTTCCCTCTAGCTATAATTTGAATAGCAGCAAAGATTGGGTTCTATAGCCTTGGTTGGCAACCAGTTTACTACAGAAAGAAATGACAACCAACTGTAGAAAAATCTTCTGCCTAGTCACTCATGTCTGGAAAGAGATATGATCACCCAAATGTGTATCATGTATGGCACTCCTAGATTTTGAAAAAAAGAGCTCTGGAAACTTTTGCATATCCCTAATAATATACTTATGCATATACCTAATAATTTACTTTTGTATATACCTAATAATATACTTTTTTTATATACATAATAATAGTTATAATACTGATATTTACTACATATATATATATATATATATATATGCATTAAATGCTAATAAAAATTATATATTTCTTTTTACTAAAGAAATTTTTTTTTAAATTTATGAATGTTTGAAAATTCAATATCTTCTTTTAATTGTTATGTCTCATCTGGATGTGGACGATCATGACTCCCCACAGTTTTTTTTATCCATTATCTTTGCAATGTTTGTCTTTTTACTATCCCTTTTGCTCCTTGTTCTGCACACATTCTTAAGCTAGATTACTCTGTTTCCTCTTTAAAAATTATCATTATTTATATGTTATTGCATTCTCACTGTTTTTCCTGTACATATGTCAAAGGATAAACATTTATGAATATATTAGAAGGTGGATCAGCAAGTCCATAACCTGATACAGTTATTAGCTGAACTTTGATCCTAAATGTTCAATCTATATGATTAATATTCAAAAATTAATATAATTGCATGGAAAATAAATTATAATAAAAGATAAATATTTGTTATTTAAAAATGTTTTCTCCAACATTATTTCTTGATGTGCCTACGTCTGCTTATTAATATTTGATATAAATACAAACAAAATATAACTGGGTATAAAAATGTTTTCAAATCAGTGTAGGTAAATGTTTGTATAATTATAAGTCTATTTTTTAATTTAAAGAGAGAGAACACAACTGTATATATGTTAGTTTAACTATGCAAGCATTTCTGTATGTGAAGGTAGGTGGATTTGTTTATATATGTTCATTTGATAAAGTACAAGGACATCTCTATTGAAAACAGACATGCATTTAGAAGGTATTTCAATGTAGTGTAATGGTTAACAAGCTTGTCTTTTTAGATCAGTTATGACTGAGTAACAAGTTTGGTTCTCACTAGGTACTCCATACTTCTGACCTTGTGGTTCATCTAAGCAATACTTATTAAATTGCCTCCAGGCATATATATACTAAGTGACTAAATTGATGCACACTTAGATATCTGGTACATATATATATAGTCAGATAGGCATTTACATTTTTTTTTTTAATCATTTCACCCCAAGCAAGGCATTCTACTACCACTATTGCACAATGGGTTACATAGGGGAAAGTGATGAGAAAAAGTGGTTAGTTATAGGAAATGTTGGAAGGTGGGTGGTAGACAGATGAGGATACCGAGGATGGGGGTTGGGTAGATAGGTAGAGTGTTTGAGGGAATGGATGCGAGTTAGTGTGATAGATGTCTATTGATCTTACATTTAAATTCCTGGAGATTGTAGCTGTCAGAGAATCAAATATATAGAAGGGAATTCCACAGGCAGAAAGTGCAAAAAAAGAAGCTTTTAGAGTAGAAATTGCAGTTACATTTTATCTGTTTCACTGTAAAAGGGTTGGACCTAGTTGCTAATCTAGTATCTCTTGCAATGAACTTAGTTCACTGGTGCCCTAGGGGGCACCAGTGAACTAAGTTCATTGGAGCAGAAGCCGTGAAAGTATTTATAGAAGAGGCACAGGGAAGCCACATCACGCCAGTGAGTGAGTGACTGCAGCTGGGCTGCCAAGTTGGCACCGTTCACATTACAGATTCTCCGTTGTATTTTGTCAAGGACCCTGAGGAGAATAGCAGGGGCACCCGACCAGATGTGGCAGCAGTATTCAATACACAGGCAGATGGTAGATTTGTAGATGTGGAGGATAGACTCAAGTGGGAAAAACTTCCGGGACCTGCACAGAGGACCAACTTTCATAGCAGCGGATTTAGCAATGGATTCGATATAGTCATTCCACTTGAGGCCAAGAAGGCATACTGTTTTACTCTCAGGGAGGCAGGCCTGTTCCATGCTAATGGGAGATAGGAGTGATTGTCTATGATGGTTAATTGATAGCAGCTTCATTTTGGAAGCATTAAAATTTACAAACCATTTCTTACCCAGTCAACCATGGATTGGAGATCTTTCTCAATCTCAGCAGCGAGGTTCGCTTTATTGCCCACACTGAATTTTTGATTGAGGTGAGAATAAACTGTGGTGTCATCGGTGTACATGCCTACTTGAGATCTTATAGCATCGGGGAGATCGTTCATGTAGATCAGAAAGAGCGTAGGACCCGTGTTTGTATGGTAGTTTTAGGAGGCATGTCCATTTAATACTACCTTCAATGTGTGATTAGAGAGTAATGACTGGATTAGGTCAAACAAATGTCCAGTTATATCATAGCTCCACAGTTTGCATAGAAAGCCAGCATGCCAGACTCTGTCGAACGCTTTGGAAATATCCAAGGCAACGGTTCAAGCTTTGCCATTTTTGTCGAGAGTCTCATATATATACTCAGTGATGGTCATTAGCATATCAGCAGTACATCTAGTGAAGCAAAAACCATACTGTTTGTCTGGGAGGAGCCTGTGGGCTGTGAGATGCTGGACCACCTCGGCATTGATAATGGCTTCGAACACTTTGCCAAAGATTGGAAGGAGGCTGATAGGGCGGTAATTAGCGGAGTCCAAGGGTTCTCCTGTATTCTTAAATATAGGAACTACAGAGGAAGACTTCAACAGGCAGGAAAGCAGGAAGCAGATAGACAGGAGTTGTAGAGTTTAGAGAGGACAGAGGAGAGTTGAGGGGTACATTTCTTCAAGACTATGATTGGGATTCCATCCTCTCCGCTCACTTTATGGGGGTCAATTTTAGAGATTATGTTAGAGACCAGCAAGGGGGTAATGTGGACATCATTCAGTTGAGCCTCAGTTCTAGGTGGGAAGTCTGGTGTAGGTACTCCAGACGAATCCAGTCTCGAATTGGTGGAGAATCTGTGAGCAAAGCATTCAGCCTTGTCTGTTGAGGAGGTGAGGACCTCAAATTCATTGATTAGGTTTTACTCTTTGAGGTTTTACTCTTGTTAAGCACGCTTTTACAGAGTCCCCATTAGTCTTTGGCACCAAACTTACAGGATGCTATGTGTTGCTTCATTCTGGCAGCAAACAACATCTTTGTTAAGTATCTTTTTACACTTATTACAAGCTGAGGTGAAAAGGCGCCTGTTATGGTCTGACACATGGCTTTGAAAGAGCCCGAAGAAATGATTCTGGTTGACAATGGTGGCCGAGCAAGCAGGCAAGAACCAGGGAGACAAATTTGTATTTAAGCTGGAATTTCCTGGCTGGGATAAAAGCATCGATGCCAGCCTTAACCCAAGAGGAGACCCCAAATGCACAGTCTTTGACGGGAAGACTAAAAATGTTGTTCCAAGGAACGTCACACAGGAAGTTGCGGAATTAATCCCAGTCTGCTCTTTAGTAGCAGTAGGATATTCTGCTGGTCTGGGTTTCTTGGGTAGTGTGGGAGTAAAATGAGATGTTAACAGAAACTACGGTGTGGTCAGAGTTTCCGAAAGGGCAGAGCTTATTGACAGTGCAAGAGTCTGGGATGGAAGTGAAGCAGAGGTCTAGTAATGAGTCCTTTCCATTAGGGTTATTGGAGAAATGCATAGGGAAATCCACTACTTGCATAAGAGATTGAGTGATTTAAAGATTCATGGTGTGGACACCAGCAAGGGATGTGTTCACTGACATAAACACCAAGCCCATGCATATGGATGTTGGAGTCCTTCCTGAAGAGGGGAAGGTAACCAGGAACATAAAACTCAGAAGAAGGGATAAAAGGGTCAAGATTAGTTTCACATAGAGCTAAGATATCAGGTGAGTTAGTTTGAAGGAATGATTCTACGCTGTAAAATTTAGTGCAGATACCTTATATGTTTGCGAAGGAGACGCAGACAGGTTTGGATATTTTCTGACTAGCTGGTTTATATATAGTCAAGTAAGGTTTATATATTTTTATTTTGTGATTAAATTTTAAATTTAGCACATTTAAACACAAGCAACATGTTCTGTGATGTATATCTTTTAATGTGTATGTACACACACACACACACACATGCACGCATGCACACACACACAGACATATTACAGAAAATTTATACATTTATATCTAATATTTTAAATTAATAAGAGTTATAAATTTATATGTTTTGGACTATGTGAATGTATGTCTGGATATATGCAAATACAAACACACTTACATATATATATATATATATATATATAGTCATCCACAGACAGATCTGTTTCACTTTATCACAGCTCATTAGAACAGTTAGACATCTGATTGCTTTTAGCCAGGATTGAAACCCAACCAAATTGACGTCAGCTGGCCATTCTACCTCTGAGCTATAGGCACTTGGTAGAATGAGGCAGACTTTTAGCATATATATATGCGCCAGTATATATATATATATATATATATATATATATATCTACATATATATATCTACATATATATATATATACATATATATAAATTGTGTGTATTTTGGCAGCATTTTTTCATTAATGCAGGTTTCATTGAATAATATAGACAAGTTTTGTCTATTAATTTTGTGTAGGATCCGTTCATACCGTCTGATATACTTGATGGTGATATCGTTGAAAGACAACAAAAAATCACAGTAATTGTTGATTTTTTTTATCGGGTCTAAGCTTTCGGCTCACATAAGCCATTATCAAAGAGTAAATATAACTTGTCTATATTATTCAATGAAACCTGCATTAATATATATATATATATATATATATGTATGTGTGTGTAGATATAGATGGCGAGGATAATTCAACAAGATCAACTTAATATGAAATATTAAGTGTTAAATGATATAGAGAGCTCAATGGATGTTATCCAGAGCAATATGATATTTACAAAGGAAAACTCAACACATCACTTAGATTGGTTATAAATTATAATTCATTTCTATGAGCTAAATTAGCTCATTTCATCAGACCACACAATATTCGTTCCATTTGGTACAAACAACTTATCACAAGAAAAATTACCAGTACTTATAAAGTAGATAGAAACCATGGGACTGTGTCCAAGGTCAACTGACATGTGGCTGAATGTGCAGGTAAACTTAAGATTGAATGGGAAAAATTCACCTGAGGATAGATTCCAGGAATATATTTTTATTGAATGGAATGAATATTATGTTGTCTGATGAAATGAGCTTATTCATCTCATAGAAATTAATTATAATTTATAACTAATCTAAATAATATGTTGAGTTTTCCTTTTCAAATATATATATATATATATATATATATATATATATATATATATATATATATATGTATATATATTTAATCGTATCACCCCGAGCAAGGCGGTAATGCCACTGATGTGCAGGGGGCTACGTAATAGTGAAAAGATTGGAAAAGATAAAGCCGGAAACCACATCCTAAACAGGGAACAAGGGTTTCTACTGGCGTATTGCTAGTTCCTTTCTTTCTTTCTTTCTCTTTCATCAGCCATATATTAGTATGTCTACTTTCCTCCCCTCTGCCGTCCATAATTTGACTCTCATGGGTCTCTCATTGGCCATCTTGGTGTGACCAAAATTCAAAGACCCTCGTGTCGTGTTGGAATTCTGTTTTGTTTAAAATATTCTTAAAGTAAGTCTCTTTTTTTTTCTGCCTAATTTTAAATTTAACGCAAATATACATTCATATCTAATATTTTAAATGGATAAAACTTATAAATTTATACAAAACACACATTTATTCATACATATATATATCTATCTATGAGCTGTGATACAGCGAAACAGGCTAGACACATCCACTTGCTTCTGGCTGGGATTAAAACTCGACCGATTTGGTGTCAGTCGGAGTCACTAACCCCTAAGCCATAGGCGCATGGAATCAGAGAATGGAAATTTTAACATGTTGTATATAAGTAGTGAATACACACGCCAGTCAGTGAAAGAACTCAATTCATTCCTGAAGAGTATTGCTTATATCACAGAAGTGGAAACTGTTTCTAAAATTTTCTTCTCTAGAGAGCTCAATTTCTTTTTATAAGTGCTCTAACCGTAAGAATAATAATTATTATACAGTCACAATTGTATTTACCTACATCCAGTGTCCTACATGTCCTTAATTTGCATATATAATATTATGCACGTATGCATAAGAATAAATATATGTTTATATATATATGTGTGTGTGCGTGTGCATTTTTGTACTTTATATATATATATATATATATATATATATATATATATATATATATATAGATATATGTATGATATTATTAATAGCCACTGACAGCTGTCCATCACGGTCTGCATTCCCAGTCTATTTGCTGAGCTAAAAGATCGATAACCATCCAGTGGTGGGGGAGCCAATACATCCCAATATGTTCATATATCTCACCCCCTGCAATATGAGCTTCATTTCAGGCATTCTATTCCATAGTAGTGAACAGCAAACATTTACTTGACACTGTAGAAACATCCTTAGATTGTCATATCTCCCACAAGGCAACTTCTGTGCTTCAATTTAGCATATTATTATACTCCTTGTCCTCTTTTGTTTTTGCCAATGCACTGTAGATTTTGGAGACATTATTTTTACTGCTATTCATATTGTGAATCTATTTAACTGAGAATTTTGATAGTATTATTTATTGCTATTTTTTATATTCAAAATAAATGCTACAAAGCTACACTGATCAGTTTCAATATAATAATGTACTACTAATAATATTAAAATATATTATTACTAATAAGAAAATACAATACTTAGTAATAAAAATACAATGCTTAGTAATAAAAGCTAAATACTAACATTATTGAAATAATAATATTAAGAAGAAAAATGTTTCAGTAGACTGAAAGTAGATTTGAAATAAAGTGAAAAGATATATTAATTATCCCACTTTTGCCAGAGACTTGGTGAATTTGTGGAACATGGTAACTGTCATGCCTGATTTTATTGGAATATTAGAAATTGTCTTAAAAATCTGAAAAAAAAAACAAGAATAAATGTTGTACATGGACTTTTCAGGAAGAGTTGGAATCATCCAGACAATGGTATTATGGAAAATAACTATAAGAGTACGAGAGTACTGAGGAGACTCGCTATCATAGTGTAGATTACCAATTGCTATTGATTTGATCACTCACCAAGTAAGTAATAATAATAATGATGATGATGATGATGGTGATGATAGCAGCAACAACAATTATAATATTAATGATAATGTTAATAATAATGATGGTGATGATGATGATAATGAAGATGAAAGCAGTAGCAGCAGCAACAACAACAATGATAATAAAAATGAGGATGATACTAATAATGATGATGACGATGATGATGATACCAGCAGCAGCAGCAACCCCAACAACAATGATAATAATAATGAGGATGATGATAATGATAATCATGATGATGATGAAAATGATAGCAGTAACAGTATTGACAGCAACAACAACAATAATAATGATGGTGATGATAATGATGATGATGATGATGATGATGATCATAGTAGTAGTAGCAACAACTGCAAAAATAATATAGATCATGATGATGATGATGATGCTACTAAAGTATACATGAATACATGAAAGAAGTGCAACCAATTCAAGAAAAGGTTATCCACGTCAGGGACATTAACATTTTTTCTAAAAACAAACTAGGAACCTTAAAACAAAAGGTAAGAATCTTGGGATCTAGGAATGGAATTTGGCTTTGGGAAATGTGCAATTCTGGATTTGAAGAAGCCTAAAAGAGAAGCAACAGAAAGCTCGGACTACCAATCAGAAAATAATCAGGATATGTAAAGAAAAGAAGTGTTACAAGAACTTGGATAGTTTGGAAGAAGATAATAGAAAATAAGATGAATGAAAATTAGTTAGTTAGTAAAGAATGATAAAATATTGGTTAATAAAGAATGATAAAATATTGGTTAGTAAAGAATGATAAAATATTAGAGGCTAAAATACTCTGCAACATAATACTAATTAAATATATATATATATATATATATGGATGGTTACCATTGGGAGAAACAGAATCTTTTTTAAATTGAACAAGAGAGAAATGACTAAGACATAGGATCACTGTGCAACTGAGCACCTGACCAGTTCCCTGCACATATTTAGGTTGAAAGCCAGATAAGGATTCATTCACATGTAGTGTGTTTTAAGCTTGTAAACCTGGCAGAGCCTGTTCCTCTCCAACTTAAATCTCTAACTGCAACTGGTTCTATATACCTATATAACCCAGTACTATTTACTGTATTGTAGAATCACCAGCAACTAAACGGATTCCCCATGAGACTTTTCTGAAGAGGAGGTGAATAGACACCCAATAGGATTAAAGATGATACCTGCCAAAGTGCAAACAAAAATTATTCTAGGATCAATGACCATCAAAAATAGTGTGTCACATAGCTATGTATGCAGCTAATGTGGTGATGATATAGTATCAGTGGCAGAGGGCTTCCTAGAATGAAACTTGAACCAGAAAACAAAAATAACTATTAATAATGCATAAGGCTGTTTACCCAAGAGACTGTATTTCTGAGCTATACATAAAAAGAAATAGAGAGAAGACTAGTTAGCATTGAATTTTGTATCAACTCTGGGATCAAGGAACTCAGCGGATACACAAGATAGAGCCAGGAAAGACTTGGAACAGCTAAAAATTGCACTAAAAATGCAGATATATGAAAAGAAAACCAGAAAACACAACAAAACCATAAAAACAAAACAATCATTTAGACACTGATAAGCAATGGCAAAAAGACACAAAAATGGCAAGCAGTTGTACTTCAGAAGATATTGCAAGAACACAAAACGGGAAAAAAGCAGTTTTATAGACACTTCAGAAAATGTGGAAACAACACAAAAATGAGATAGAAAACATTTCTATAGACACTTCAAAAGATGTGAAAAGATCACAAAAATGGAAAGAAAAAAGTTGTATAGACACTTCAGGAGACATGGGAAGAACACAAATATGGTAAAGAAAAATTGTATAGAATTTCAGAATGTGTGGAAAGAACATAAAAATGGAAATAAGAACACTTGTATAGACACTTCAGAAGACATGTCAAGAACACAAAAATGGGAAAGAAAACCATTATAAACATACTTCAGAAGACATGGCTAGACCACAAGAATGAGAAAGGAAACAATTGATTAGACACTTCAAAAACAATGTAAGAACACAAAAATGGGAAAGAAAACAATTGTATAGACACTTCAGAAAATATTCCAAGAACACAAAAATGGGAAAGAAAAGAATTGCATATATATTTCAGAAGACAAGAACACAAAAATAGGAAGGAAAACAATTGTACAGATACTTCAGAAGACATGACAAGAAGACAAAAATGTGAAAGAAAACCATTATCTAGACATTTCAGAAGACATTGCAAGAATACAAAATGGGAGGGAAAACAATTGTATACAAACTTCATGGTAAGAAACAAAAATGTTAAAAACCACAATTGTATGGATACTTTACACAATTGGGCACTTTTGGAGTATATTAGGGAATAGCTGATAAATTGACATGGATATGATTAACAGAAAATTTTAAAAAAGAAATAAGTTATCTTAATGTAAATGTCATGAAAACAAATTATGCAAATGATTGATTAGACTCAGGAGAGTAGGAAAAATAAGTTGGACGGAAATAAAAATGAAATTGTAAACTCCCTAATAAAAATATAGTAAATTAGCTAGAAATAATACAAAAACGGACATAAATGGTAGGGAAAGGTAGTTCCACATGCCATGCCTCTTCCAGATGTCTCAGTATCAGCTTTCTCCCTTTAAATTAACTCTTGAAGATTTTGTTTACCTCTGTTATAGGTGAAATCACTGGATTCAACCAACACTTTTATCCACTGTCCTTGAGGGTCCCATGACAATCTACCCCAGTGGACAAAATAAAGGGTTCAGTTCAAAATTCTAACCACCTGAAGAAGGTTGGAGCATCCAAAAGCCAAAACATCAGAATATGTCAACAAAGATAAGGACAACAGTTCAAACAATGTAAATAGTTTAAATGAAAAAATTCTTAAGAAATCAGATACGTTTTATTTCCAGTATTATTTAAGACACTTGTGGTGCAGTGGATATCAACTCGGAATGACAAGCTGGGGAGCCAAGTTCAAATTCCAGTTGAATTCCTTGCATTTGCTTGGGAAAGGTATTAATTTGCCTCTTCCCTCCAATTATGGGTTAAATTTCGAGACATGATCACCCAGAGTATGTATCATGTACGGCACTTAACTGACTGAATAAAATTAAAGTCTCTGTTAAATTAATGGGGAAAATAGATATTTGAAGAATACATCAAGAACACCTAGACACTGCTTAATGCAGCAAAAATATTGCCGAAAATGTTGAAATCCAGAATTTATGTGACTTGATATCTCATATTTTCTATCTTAAATATGATAAGAAGAAAAGTTATTATACATTAAACCATAAAAATAAAAACATTAGTCACATTTAGATCATAGAAAAATGTTAATTGCCATGCCTGATACACACTTGGGCAATCATGTCTTTTTTGAGACATGGCTGACTAGGCAGAAGATTTTCCCACAGTAGGGTACCATTACCTTTTGGCAACCAACCCAATCCATCCTGCTATTCAACCCATAGTTGGAGGGAGAAGAGCTGGATTTTTTCCCAGGGTATTTGTGTGTAAGCGAATGAAACAAATTTGACTGGAATTCAAACTCAGCTCTCCAATTTCTTATTCTGAGCTGTATTCCTTAGACCATAATGCACATCCTATAGTAAGTGATCACAAATGTGATGTCAGGTGTATTTGATTACCAAATTACATTGCTTTGAACTAAAAATGACCTAACCAGAAAAGTAATGAATCTCAACAATTCTAACCAGGACAGATTTTGGTTAGTTTAGATTTGATTGCACCACATTAAGAAAAAGATATTTCATTGTGTGCATTTTGATAGATAAAAATTGGAATCTAATTTGAAAAGTGTATAAAGCTAATAATTTTTTTTTCAATAAAGTAAAATCAATAAATCTTCAGTATAGAAACACAAACAAAGCTTTTGCAGATATGGTTAAGTCTTAGAGTTTGGAACTCATGTTTTTTCCCTTGCTGTTGGATTAGTGAGTTATATATTTGAATGCTGTTCATATAATTTTAAAATCCACAATGACATTGAATGTTGTTTCAATGTTGAATCTGTATTTTGAAAATCTTTAAAATAAGCCAGTCTTAATTACAATGAAATAATAATGATTTCATTCTGCCAAAAAAAGCCTATTACCCAGGAGCCATGTATCTACTTTTAATATTAGTAATTTGTTTGACAAGTAAACAATATCTAATGTGAACAGCCCAAGATGTTAGATAACACATCACTCAATAAGTTCCAGACCTTACATATAGATGGCACCACTAATAAAAAATCCATATGATTTTTATGAAGTACTAACCTTCAAATGGCATGTAACAAAATTTCAGCCCAGTTGAATCATTAGTTTACAATTTACAGTTATTTAAATGAAGCTACAGTAACAAATTTTCAAAACAATGGAATAATCTGAATTTCATGTGTTCATAATGCATTGCTTTCTAATAGGAAAAAATACTGTTTAAGCAAAGCAATAACTTGATAAGCATTATTATTATTTGTCTGCACCAGTGAAAACAATGGTTAAGAGGTGGCATACTGACATTAAATGTGGTTGATCAGACACAAATGATGCTGAATGCTTAGATTGCCCAAAATTGGCAGTTGTCCCAAAAAACACAAAAAAAATCTACAAACTTGTTTTAGCCAATTGTAAATGGAAGTTGCGTGAGATAGCAGAGGATTTGAACATATCAGAAGGCAGTGTATTCACCATTTTGCACAAATATTTGTCAATGAGAAAGCTGTGTTTAAAGTAGGTGCCATATTTATTCACAGTCGATAAAAAAAACAACAACACATCAACGATTCAGAGCAATGTTTGTAACTGTTTCAATGCAACAACAAAGAGTTTTTGCATAGATATATGACAATGGATAAAACAGGGATTCACCACTTCACTTCAGATTCAAATTGGCAGTCAGCTGATTGGATAGCAGCAAGTGAGAGCAGTCCAAAGTGACCAAAACATTAACATCAGCAGGCAAATTTTGGGATGTGCAATATATTTTGTACACTGATTATCTTGAGAAAGTAATAACCATCAATAGTGAATATTATATAGCATTATTGGTGTGTTTGAAGGAAGAAGTCATCAAAAAATGGCCACAAATGAAGAAGAAAAAAGTGATCTTTCACCAAGACAATGCACTATGTCACAAGTTGACCACAATGATGGCAAAACTATATGAATTGCTTCTGCATTTACCCTATTCTTGAGCTCTGGCCTCCAGTGACTACTGGCTGTTTGCAGACCTCAAAAAATGCTCCAGGGAAAGAAATTTGGCTTCAATGAAGAAGTGATATTGGAAAAAGAGGCGTATTTTGAGGCCAAAAACAAATCATTTTACAAAAAAGGCATCAAATTGTTAGAGAAGCATTAGAATCAGTGTATCACCCTAAAAGGTGACTATGTTGATGAATGAAGTCAAATTTTGCCTAAAAGTTGTTGTTTGATTATTTAGGCCCAGGACTGATTGAGTGATGTGTTAATATAAAAATGACACAATTCATTGGTATCATTTGTACGGTCAATGCCTTCAAAGATAAGTGCTTGTACATGCACTATTGTCTGTGAAAGAAAAAAGAATCATATTATACCAAGTGCTAATCTGTGATAACCAAGACATTAAATACAGATAAACTGATACAGCAACAATTCTTATGAATGCTTTATATGTAAAGAGAAAAAAAGGTTGATAATGACAACTTTTACAGAAATTAGTTTACTTTAGTAAAAGATGAAGTAAGTAATTTTTTGGAAAAAGGTTAGCTTTCTCTTTAATAACATCTATATCAACCAAGATGAGAACAATAGTTAAAAATAATACAAAGATATTGAAAATTACTTATTGCATAAATAAATACAAAAATTATGAAAAAGTGGTACAAACCCACTAATATAACCAGTTGTCAAAACCATCTGACACTGAATATAAAAGGCTCCAAAAATACTCCACTAATGTTCTTCAGGACAGTAGCATAGTAGTATAACAGTTGGTTATACATATGTTATTATCATCTAGTGACCATGAGTTCAATCCTTGGATCTGGTAGTGATGCACCAATTCCTACAAGACGGTACAGTAACTGATTTCACAGGATATATCCAAATAATCAAAAGATAATCCATATCAGCCAATCTATGAACACCTGATAATGACCAGAGGGTACTTGGTCAAAATGTTGTGTCTATAATAACACCTATATAAACCAAGACGAGAACAATAGTTGAAAACAATACCAAGATATTGAAAATTATTCATCTCATAAACAAATACTAAAAATAAGGTCAGTTTATTAGAATAATAGATTTTAGAATAAATAAAAAAAGATGGACAGTTGTGTTTATGTAACATAACTTGTAGCTACTTTTTAATATCAGTCAGTCAGTGAAGTGCCATATGTGATACATGCTTGGGTGATCATGTCTCTTTAGATTCATGACTAGCTAGGGAGAAGATTTCTTCCACAGTAGGTTGCCATTTCTTCCTGTGGTAGACTGGTTGCCTACCAATGCTATAGAACCAATCTTTCCTGTTTGTAAGCCCATAGCTGGAGGGAAAAGAGATGAATTCATACGTTTCCAAATGGTATTTGCACATAAGTGAACGCAACAAATTCAGCTGGAATTCAAATTCAGCTCTCCAATTTCTCATTGCACCATGACACACATTTTTTTAATCTAATCTAAACTTATTTATAAACGAAACTTTGTCTCTGTGTGTGTGTATGTGTCTGCATGTATTACCTATAGACTCGGAAACAGCTGAACCGATTTTCTTGAAAATTTACACAGTTGTACTATAAGCGTCTGCGAGTGTTCTTAGCTAGATTTTGTGTTGAGGTACCACCGATAAATATCGAAAATCGATAATCGAAAAAATCGGGTAATATAAGGAGGGGTCCAATTTTAATCAAATTTGATACACTCATAGAAAAAGACATAAGAAACAATATTCAGAAGTTTCAAGGTTGCAGTTCTTACAATTGTGCAGAAAATCGATAATATATATATATATATATATAAAAGGCAAGATGTTTGCGTGTATGTCTGTTTATATGTCTGTATGTCCTTCATACAAATCCACAATTTTTATCTGATTCTCACCAAACTTCACACAAATATTCTGAGTCTGAGCTCCAGGACCATGGATTAGTTTTAAAGCTTTCATTACACCTGAGCAATGCTGGGCTATACTGCTAGTATACTATAATGTAATTCAGTGATTTTGAATGAGTATCTTTGTACTCATTTTTTGATGAACAGAAAAATGAAACCAAAAAAAAAAAAACAGTAGAAAGACACATAAGCACAATTAAAAAATTGTTTTGCATATATACTAATTCTGCATTGTATCATGCCATTGAAATTAAAGACCAGTTGATCATGAATATTCTTCTTGATTAGTTTAAAATTTCTGACTCTGAAAAAATAAATAAAAACTTAGTGTCAAATTTTCACTGGCTTGATTGGGCTTCTATTTACTGTTCAATATTGAAGATTACAAAAATTAATACTAATTACCCTAACTGAATATTTTCATCCAATATTTACAATGACTTGCTTCAAGTCAGCTCCTTGCTTTCAATTAATTTTTTAGATGTTTTCTTTGTTGTTGAATCAGCAGCCAACTGAACATTTGCTAATTTTTCCTCATTCTCTAGTCAGTGTAGCTAACAATCTGGTCAGTTTCAAAACTGCCTTACTGTTTACCAGAAATGTACTTGTAGCCAAATAGTATTTCAAAAATAAATTCTAATTTCGCAACAATCTTCTTCTAAAAGACTAGAATTAACAATGATACTGTTAATATGAGGAACAATGATGAAAAACAATTGCAAATGATTTTATAACCCAACTTGTGTGATTTTTATGTGTAAATATATATGCTCGCTAAAAAGTTTGCCTTCTTCTACTGGACGCTCGTGGCCCAGAGGTAGAATCGCTGACTGACACCAATTCAGTCGGATTTCAATCCTGAGTTAGGAAGCAGTTGGAGTCTAACCGTACTGATGAGCTGTGATACAGTGAAACAGATCTGTCTGCAGATGACTATAGTATATATATATATATATATTAGTCATCCATATAGAAGCCTGTTTCACTATATCACAGCCTGTCAGTATGGCTAGACACATCCACTTGCTTCTGGCCAGGATCAAAACTCGACCGATTTGGTTTCAGTTGGAGTTGCTACTCCCATATATATATATATATATATATATATATATATATATATATATAATTAACATTTTTGTCATTCCCAAAACCTGAAACCAGCCATGCCATGACTAAAGTTTCATACATGTAAGTGCAATCATCAGTTTGCCAGAATACCAGGCTAAACTGCAGCAGACAAGTGTAAGGTGGTAAAAACACAGGGGTGTTGGCATCATGCAATCCAATAAATAAGTGATAACCAAACTTGGCTAAGGTGTTAAAATAGCCATTAATTCTTCAATAGAGGAGGGAAAAAATATCCTTTAACGGGAGAGAGATTTAATTTCAGTATAAAAAGTGCTCACGGAAAAGCCAAGATAGTTAAAGCATCTGATGGGAAAGCATATCATAAAGGCAACAATAGAGAAAAAGTCTAAAAAGCACTTTATTCCATCAAGACACTCAACACCCCAACTTAACAGAGCTTAACAATTACACTTATGTGTATGAAATTTGAGTTGTGGCTGGTTTCAGGTTTTGGGAACAACCAAATTGTTAATTATGTTTAGCTCTAACACTTTGTGTGGTATTGAGTACTTTTTTATTTTGTTGTATCTTTAGAAGTTTCTTACTACAAGTTCCCTGTGTGTAATATATATATATATATTATTTACACTGTTCAGACTGTAGTCCTCATCTTTATTGCCATGTTTGCAACATTTTACAAAAGAATGCTGAGGTTACTATGGACCAAGCATGTAAGTGATGACAAGGTTTTGGAGAGGATGGAAAGGAAAAGCCAACTCATACTTAACCACAGGAAAAGACAGCTGAGTTTTCTGGGACATGTAATGAGGAAGGTGGGCTTGGAGAATCTAATACTCGCAGGACAGAAAGAGAGAAAGAGAAAGAGTGTAAAGCAGTGAGATACATATTTGATGGGCTTGAGCAAGTGGAGTGCAGAACAGGGTTTGTGAGAGATACCAAGAGGAGAAGTGTTAATAGTGATGGGATAGAGACAAGTGGAGGTCCATAATCGCCTACATCTGGAAAGGACACAGCATATAAGATGAATGATTACTATGAGTCATAAAAAGATATAACTTTAAAAGAAAAATAAGATACTAAGTTATGGAGTAATATGAATACAATATTGGAAATTGTGAAAAGTTGACTATGTTTCTATTATTTTATTTTATAGAATAAGGCAAAGGATTCTTAAGTCATGACATTCTTAAGAAAAAGCTTAAAGAATGTCATGAACAAACTTTGAGAAAGATTAAAAGAATGGTGAACAAAAAAAGTGGATTGGTCAGCAGGAAAATATTTGAAGAAGCTTTTTTTAAAGTAAACAGTGAGAAAACTTAAAATTTTAAAACATTCTCTAATGTTTTTAAATTTAAAATAAATTGAAAATAATAAAACTACTACGTTTATATAAATGTAACAAAGAGAAACACATAAGTTCAGAAAAAAATACATAAAACAGATTTTACAAGAGTAATTTTAGTGATAAATGTAGAGTTAAAACACGTGGGTCTAATGGGAGGATTTCATGTATATCTTTTCTACAAATATTTTCATGGCTTCTTACCATCAATATAGTCAAATATAAATGCCACTTCTACTCTAGAAGTTTCTTTTCTCGCATTCCAGCCTGTGGAAATCCCTTCCATATGCTTGCTTCATAATAGCTATGATCCCCAAAGGTTTAATGCAATGTCAATTGCCATCTTCTATCTCCTTGATTCCCATCATTCCTTTAACATTTCTTCAGTACCCCCTGTACCTTGTTTCTTTTTTTCTCCCACTGTAACCCTCTGCACACCAGTGGTGGTCCTGCCTTGCTTGGGGTGAAACAATTATAAAAAAAATAATTTTAATATATTAGGACCATGAATAAGTTCATGCTATTTCCCAACAGATTGCAATTTGACAACACTAAGCTACATGATGCAAAATGGGTGAAAATCTACTTGGAAACGCTTAAATAGGGAGTCCTCCTCCAACCGCCATATTCATTATACATTGCTTCATCTAATTATCACTTATTTCAATTGGTGGCACATGATCTGACAGAGCAGCACTTTCAGTCTTATGAAGATGCCAAAAAAATGGGTGGACACGTAGTTAGCCCCAAAAGACGTGCAGTTTTCTGATGTGGAATTCAAAGGCTGCCAGAAAAGTAGTGGCTAGCAATGGACAATACTTTCAGTAGCATGTTTCTTACTAGTTTTTCAAAATAAAACATTACTTTTTATGAGAACCTATTCAAGGTCCTAATAGTTAACCAACAAAACAGAACAAGGAGAATAATGTCTTGCTGGTGTAAAACGATTATAAAAAAGTTTTTTTTAAATATAGTTAACCAACAAAACAGAACATGAGGAGTAATGTTTTCTTCACATATTTGTGGTAGTTAACTTATAGATCACTTCAAAGTTGATGAAGGGTTCCAGATTAATGCACATGAATATTGTTCTTGACCAAGACATTTTTAGAGTGGCACAAGTCATAAGCAAGAAGCTTAAAGCTAAAGAGGAGATTCAAACAAGACAATACTTTTTCACATTTTACAAAACTGACAAGCTATTGGCCACCTTGCCAAAAAAGTTTCAAAGTGATCAAATTAATGGAAAGGCCCCAAAACACTCCAGATATTAATCTAATAAAACAGAAAACTTGTAACCTGTCATTAAAAGATATATATATATAAAACTAAAATATAATATCCAAGCAAAGAAGCTATTTGAGAAACAATAAATACAAACTAATACAAGTAATATTAAAGTTGAAACCATTAAAAAAGGGAATCAGTCTATGACTGAAAGACTGATGAGGTTTATAAAATATTAATAATCATATTGACATTAATTTTTTATAATCGTTTCATCTCAGGCAAGACAGGACTGCCACTGGCATGCAAGGGATTCAGTCAGTTAATTGCCATACATGATACACACTTGGGTGATAATGTCTTTTTCAAGACATGGTGAACTAAGCAGAAGATTTTCCCACAATAGGTTGCCATTACTTTCTGTGGTAGACTGGTTGCTAACCAAGGCTATAGAACCCAATCAGTTCTGCTGTTCAACCCATAGCTGGAGAGAGAAGAGAGAGATTAATATCTTTCCTAAGAGTATTTGTGGGCAGGAGGTTACAGTGAGAGAAAAAAAAAGAAACAAGATATAGGGGATGTCAAAGAAAGGATAAGAGAAGGATGTGAATCAAGGAGATAGAAGATGGCAATTAATGTTACACTTAAACTTTTAGAGATTGTAGCTATCAGGGAAGCAAGTAGTTCCACAGGTGGGAAATGCAAGAAAAGAAACTGCTAGCATAGATGTGGTTGTTACATTTGACTATTTTGATAGTGAAAGGGTGGGACCTAGTTACCAATCAAGTAGCATTTGTAAATTCCTGTGGTTGGGACACCAGGAAAAGAAGCTTGTCAGAGAAGAAGCTGTGAAAATATTTGTAGAATAGACAGAAAGAAGCCACATCCCATCAGTGATGTAAAATCGAGCTGCTAAATCACGATCAGTTACATTGCTGATCCTCCTTTGGATTTTGTCGAGAACCCTGAGTTGAATTGCAGGAGCATCCAACCAGATATGGCAACAGTATTCAATGCTCAGGTGAATGGTAGATTTATAAATGTGCAGGATGGATGTAAAGAATTTCTTGGCCCAACTAATAAATTAATCAGATATAAGAGGTATTCTATTAATCAACAGGAACCAGTGTTTCAGTATACTGTGGCTGTAAGTCATAGAAGGTTACAAGTCAAGAGTTAATAGGCACAATTTATGAGGATATGTGGGCAAGATAACAGTTAACCCTAGACAGGTTAAAATAAATGTTTCTACGGCTTATATCTCTTGGAATATTTTGTTAATCAAATATATGTTTATTTTTGGACTGATTTCTAAACAAGCATTTATGCTGCACTTTGCATAATAAACTTGATTTCCAAAACAAGTTTTTATTAATATCTTTTTTAGAAGGATAGGCATTATGAACTGAAACTTGCACAAAATATTGCTAAAAAATAAAAGCACATTCTGAAACCTTAACCAACATTTCTGTCAAATAATATTGACAAAATGTTCAATAGAAATGCTCTAAAACTTAGCTAGAGCTGGAGTGAGAAGTTGCAAAAAATAAAATGGATAATTCAGCGGTACATGACAAGCACCCACAACATTCACAAGCAACAGCAGAATAGAGTATGAATCCATACTAAAAACAAACCAATGTAATATACCAATCTATTGTAAGATCCAAAGGAAAATATATATAGAAATTATGGAAGATATCTAGAAATAGAGAAGATACTCATACAAGACAATATTTAATAAAAGAATATGCAAATACCACAATCATCTCAAAATATATATGAAGCTTTAAAAGCACAAACCAAAATATACCAAAAATAATGCGGAAAATAAGAAAAACAGCACAAGCTTACAACAACACTTCAAAATTATGTAACTTTTCACTGCAGGAGAGAAGAACAATTAACTCTTTCTAGAAACTTCAAATAAATAATAAGAATTCATTTACAAATGCAGGCAAAAAAACAAATTTTTACTACACTACCTCCAACAACATCACAATGCTTTAGACTAAATAGCATGCCAAAACCTAAATTTTTTTCCTTTTTTTTTAATCATTTCACACCAAGCAAGGTAGTACTGCCACTGGTGTGCAGGGGGCTACATAAGAGAAGAGTGAAAGTTTAAGCAGGAAGAGAGCAAAGAAGAAGATGAACCAATTACAGGGGGTGTCAGAGAAAGGGCAAGAGAAGGATGGGAATAGCAGTTTTGTTTTAGAAGCATTAAAATTTACAAACCATTTCTTAACACAGAGTGGAGATACTTCTCAAGATCAGCAGTGGGAATATCTTTGTCTACCTTACCAAATTTCTTACTGAGGCAGGAGTAAATGGTAGTGTCATTAGCATACATACCTACTTGGAATTTGATCACATCAGGGAGATCATTTATGAAAATCAGAAAGAGCGTCGGTCCTAGGATAAGGGACACCCATGTTCATGTGGTAGGATGTGGAGGCATGTCCTTTTAAGATGACCTTCATTATGTGGTTTGATAGAAAAGATTGGATCAAACCAAGCAAGCATCCAGTGATACCATAACCCCATAGCTTGCGCAGAAGGCCAGCATGCCAGATACTTTGGAGATATCCAGGGCAACAGTTTTAAACTTATCAGACAATATGAAAAAACTTTGCATAAAATAAATAGACAAAACTTGCCTATATTATTTAATGAAACATACATCAATGAAAAAATGCTGCCTAAATACACACACACACACACACACACACACACACACACACACATATATATATATATGCAGACAGTCCTGTTTTACTGCATCACAGCTCAGCAGGATGGTTAGACATCTGATTGCTTCCAGTCAGGATTGAAACCCACCAATTTGACACCAGTTGGGAATTCTACTCCCTAGCAATCAGCATACATCATAAAAAGGCAGATTTTAGCATGTTATATACACAATGTAAACAAATACCAGTAGCCAAGACTGTTTAGTTTATTCCTGAAGAATGATAAATAAATAGTGGTTGGTAGCTACCATTTTTAAAATTTACCATTTCCCCAGAGTGCTCAATCAATATATATATATATATATCACTCCTCTCCTAATACAGTGTTCTCAAATATTTGAGAATAAAACTTTGGCACTTCATGAACAAAAACAACCCAACATAATATTGTGCAGTATTTGCCAAATCTTTAAATTTGTGTTTTTTTTTTTAGGTTTATTGACAGCATTAAATAGGCAATTTTCAATATGTCATAGGGGAAAAGAAAACATCTTACTGCCCATAAACTATTCTCAGACAGGCAGTATGGCTTCCGCTTTACCAGGTCCACAGGATCCTGATCTTCATAAATGATCTCCCAGATGTGATCAAGTCCCAAGTAGGCATCTACGCAGATGATACCACAATCTACTCCCGTATCAATAAGAAATCCGGCGAGGTGGACATAAATAACCTCACTGCTCATCTTGAGACGAATCTACACTCAGTGGTTGACTGGAGTAAGAAATGGCTTGTAAATTTCAATGCTTCAGAAACAAAACTGCTATCTGTCAAACATCACAAGCAACCTCTCCTGCCCCCCATAAGCATGGGCAAAGTGAGTCTCCCTGAAAGCAAGATATTGCACCTCCTCAGACTTACCCTATCTTCCAACATCAAGTGGAATCATTGCATTGAGTCAATAGCTAAATCCACTGCTAGGAAGGTTAGGTCACTGAGTTGGGCCAGGAAGTTTTTTACGCCTGATTCCATCTTGCACTTATACAAATCAACCATCTGTCTGTGCATAGAATACTGCTGTCATATCTGGTAAGGTATCCCAGCTGTTCATTTCAGTGTTCTCAAGAGGCTTCTAAGGAGAATCTGTAACATGATAGGTCTGACTTGGCAGCTCAACTCCAGCCACTTTCTCATGGGAGGAATGTGGCTTGCTTCTGTCTATTCTGCAAATATATTCATGGCTTCTGCTCCAACAAACTTAAGTCACTGGTAACCTGCCACTAGAATTTACTTGTGCAACCAGACTGGCAACAAGGTCCCACCCATTTAGAGTTACATCAATTAAATGCAGCCATCAATTCTAGCAGCTTCTTTTCTCACACTTCCCACCTGTGGAACTCCCTTCTGTATATTTGCTTTCTTGATGGCTTTAACCTCCAGGAATTTAAATGCTGTGTCAATTCCGATCTCTTATCCACTTGACTCCAGTTCTTTCTACATCACCCCATATATCTTGTTCTTTTCCTTTCTCTCTGTCTTTGCAACTGTCTTCATACCTGTGTTTCCATCCTTCTCTTGCTCTTTCTCTGACACCCACTGTAACTGGTCCGTCTTTCTCTTTACTCTCCTCTTGTCAAAGTTTTTGCTCTTATGTAGCACCTGTGCATCAGTGATGGTACCACCTTGCTTGGGATGAAACGATTAAAAAAAGAAATTTAGTGAAACAATAAATTTGTTTCTAAAACTTATTAAATGTTACAAAATTAACAAGCAATAAGTTCCTACTTTTTTAAAACATGTAATATCTATATGTGGATGTGCATTGTGGTGAAGTGGATATCGGCTCGAAACGAGAGATTGAGGAGCCGAGTTCGAATTCCAGTTGAATTCATTGCATTAACTTACGTGCAAATACCCTTGGGAAAGGTATTAATCCATCTTTTCCTTCCAGTTATGGGTTAAATAGCAGGACAGATTGGCTTCTATAGCCTTGGTTGGCAACCAGTCTACCGCAGAAAGCAATGGCAACCTACTGCGGGATAATCTTCTGCCCAGTCAGTCATGTCTTTTTCGAGACATGATCGCCCAAGCATGTTTCACATATGGCACTTAACTGACTGAATATCTATATATTAATACCATAGTACCTATATGTGTCATGTTCTAGAAAGAGATATGAATGCACACACAGACACAAAAGATTAAACATAGGAATGGCAGATGATGTATACAAATACACATGATAAATGAAAGAAAATGTTGAACAGGAAATATAAAACAAAAAGAGAATTACTTTAAAATATATTATTAAATTAAAGAGAGATTGTATTATTGTACTTATAGCATTTTGTGCTTTAAATAATAATTTCAAGTCTTTGTTTGCTGTCTTCTTGATTCTCCTTTAACTAAGAAAAATACTTTTCATTTGTACATTTTTATATATTTTATCCAATCGGTCCTTCAATTCTTGCTGTGAACAACACAGCAAGTAATAGTCTTTATAATAACTACCTAGGTACCTATGTGCATCACACTTTTACTGTAATGAATGAAATTATATTTCCAGAGAAAATCATTGTAATGGAAGAAAGAATAAAACAGAGAGAGGCAGCAAGAGAACAGCAGAAAAGAAAATGAGAACAATTATGAGCAGAAGAGAGACAAGCAATCTATAAACATATTAAAGAATGAAGGCAAGCAAGGAAGAATGATATGAACGAAGAAGAAAGAGAACGTTATATTTATGATTGTTATTGCAATATTTTGTTGAAGTTGTAAAGTTCAAATAATTAATGATGCAAAAGAGGAATTTCTATGGATATTTTATTGCCATAGAATTTGTCATGGACTTATTCAATCATTAACAAAAGAATTAAGATTCATCAGAATATTAAAATAAGAAAACCATGAAATTTTCACAGGTTAAATCTAGTCATTAAAAAATCTTCTAAAAAGACCAGCTCCTTCTTAAACAAAAGTCTTTAGTAACTGCAACCAGAAAGTCTAATATCTACAGATAAAACCTGAAGAATAATGCTGCTGATTCGGAATATCAATAAACTATGCCAAACAGCTGACATTTACTGATAAACTGCTGTACAAACTCCCACACTTATGCAATGCTTTTGAAGAGCATTATAAAGACTCTAAGTTGTCTGTTAATAACTTAATATTTTATATGACAAACTCATATCATATCATGTGAAGTGGATACTCTTCTTAAAATAGGGCATAATATTTTGAATCAAACAGAAATAACCATAAAAATTTTCTGCATAAATTTTGGCTGCATCCTGTATTAGCTTATAATTATGATTGTAAAAACATAAAAAAATATAGGACCAACATTAATTCTCTCCTGCACATGAAACTGCCCCAGTTAATAAAAAAAATAGCTCAGAGTGCCATTATCTGTTCTACTGACATTTTATTCATTGAACCATCAGTATATTTTAAATCTCTTAAAAATGATTATCATTGATTTATATTGTATTTCAGTCATTTAGTTCATTTTAGCCTTCTTCAGTTTATATCATTGTGGGAAGCTTCAACTCTCTTCCTAATATCCTAAACTAAGTCAGTCAGTTCCTCCCCAGCGGACAAGGCTGAATGCTTTGCCCGTAGATTCTCCACCAATTCGACACTGGACTCGTTAGGAATACCTACACCAGACTTCCCACCCAGAACTAAGGCTCAACTAAATAACATCCACATTACACCCTCACTGATCGCCAAGATAATTGCACAACTTGACCCACACAAAGCGAGCGGCGGTGACAGAATCCCAGTCATAGAAATAAAGAAATGTGCCCCAGAACTCTCCTCTGTCCTCTCTAAACTCTATAACCTCTGCCTATCTGCTTCCTGTTTTCCTGCCTGTTGGAAGTCCTCCTGTGTAGTTCCTATATTTAAGAATTCTGGCGAACCCTCAGACCCCGCCAATTACCGTCCTATTAGTCTCCTTCCGATCTTTGGCAAAGTTTTCGAAGCCATTATCAACACTGATGTGATTCAGCATCTCACGGCCCACAGGCTTCTCTCTGACAAACAGTATGGGTTTCACTTCACCAGGTCTACTGCTGATATGCTAACGACCATTACCGAGTACATATACCGGGCACTTGACAAGAATGGTGAAGCCTGAACAGTTGCCTTGGATATCTCCAAAACATTCGACAGGGTCTGGCATGCTGGCCTCTTGTGCAAACTGCGGAGCTATGGGATAACTGGACATCTGTTTGACCTCATCCAGTCATTCCTCTCTAACCGCACATTGAAGGTGGTATTAAATGGGCATGCCTCCCAAAACTACCAGACGAACGCGGGCGTCCCTCAAGGTTCTATCCTAGGTCCCACGCTCTTTCTGATCTACATTAATGATCTCCCCGATGCCATTAGATCCCAAGTTGGCATGTATGCCGATGACACAATAATCTATTCTCACATCGATCAAAAACCAGGTGTGGACGACAAAGCGAACCTCACTGCCGTACTTGAAAAGGACCTCCAATCCGTAGTGGCCTGGGGTAGGAAATGGCTAGTAAATTTCAATGCTTCTAAAACGAAGCTGTTATCAACTAACCATCATAGACAATTGCATCTACCTCCCATTAGCATGGGACAGGCTAGCCTCCCAGAGAGTAAAATACTACACCTCCTTGGCCTTACACTTTCGGCAGACCTCAAATGGAATGACTACATTGAATCCATTGCCAAATCTGCTGCTATGAAAGTCGGCTCTCTGTGCAGGGCCCAGAAGTTTTTCCCACCTGAATCTATTCTACACATATACAAATCTACCATCCGCCCGTGTATTGAATATTGCTGCCATATTTGGTCGGGTGCCCCTGCTGTTCTCCTTGGGCTTCTTGACAAAATACAAAGGAGGATCTGTAACGTGGTTTATACTGACTTGGCAGACTGGCTGCAACCACTCTCTCATCGGCGTGATGCGGCTTCCCTGTGCCTCTTCTACAAGTACTTTCATGGCTTCTGCTCCGATGAGCTTAGATCACTGGTGCTGCCTAAGCATGAATTTACACGAGATACTAGATTAGCAACTAGGTCCCACTCTTTTACAGTTAAACAGATAAGATGTAACCGTAAATTCTACTCCAATAGCTTCTTTTCTCGCGCTTCCCGCCTGTGGAACTCCCTTCCACAAGTCTGCTTTCCCGACAGCTACAATCTCCAGGTGTTTAAATGTAGGGTCAATAGACACCTCCTATCACTCTAACTCCCAATTATTCTCAGAACACTCTCATCTAACGAACTCTCATTCTCGGTATCCTTACCCGCCTATCACCCACCCTCTGACATTTCCTATATTTAATCATCCTTTCTCCACTCTCTGTAGCCCCCTGCACAGTAGTGGCAGTGACATGCCTTGCTCGGGGTGAAACGCTTATAAAAAAAAAAATCGCTTAGGCGATCATATCTCAAAAGAGACATGACTGACTAGGCAGAAGATTATCCCACAGTAGGTTGCCATTGCTTTCTGCAGTAGACTGGTTGCCGACCAAGGCTATAGAACCCAATTTGTCCTGTTATTTAACTCATAACTGGAGGGAATAGACGGATTAATACCTTTCCCAAGTGTATTTGCACGTAAGTGAATGCAATGAATTCAGCTGGAATTTGAATTCGGCTCCCCGATTTCTCATTCTGAGCCGATATTCAATGCACCACAATGCACATCCTAAACTAAACTAAGTATTCTATAAAAACACATATACATATTTGTTTTGATAGTCATAATTAGACATGGTATAATGATGTTTATTGAAATAAGCCAACAAGTACAACTTTCACCTACCCCTGTTATTCTCTTTGGCACTGACATCATTCAATCAGTTAAGCACCATACGTAATACACACTTGGGTGATCATGTCTCAAAAGAGTTACTAACCAAGGCAATAGAACCCAATATGTTCTGTTATTTAACCCATAGCTGGAGGGAGAAGCAGTGGATTAATACATTAATACATTTACATGCAAATATCCTTGGGAAAGGTATTAATCCAGCTCTTCTCCTTCCAGCTATGAGTTAAATACAGGAGAAATTGGGTTTTAGAGTATTGGTTGGCAACCAGCCTAACACAGAAAGTAATGGCAACCTACTGCAAAAAAATCTTTTGCCCAAGCATGTATCATGTATGGCACTTCGTTTTGGCCAGCACAGCTTCCACTTCAGTTTTTAATATTTCCAGCCAGTTGGTATTTCTGCATATTGACAGTTGTTCTTATTTATCTTGGAAAAGATCTCCAATATATTTGTCCCGTTGCTGAAGTATTTTTATTTCTCTATAATATGAGCCTTCTGTACTTGGATTTTATGCATCCTGTTAAATGTGTATTGTGGTACAGTGGATATCGGCTTGGAACAAGAAACCCGGGAGCCGAGTTCGAATTCCAGTTGAATCCATTGTATTCACTTACACGCAAATACCCTTGGGAAAGGTATTAATCCATCTTTTCCTTCCAGTTATGGGCTAAATAACAGGACAGATTGGGTTCTATAGCCTTGGTCAGCAACCAGTCTACCGCAGAAAGCAATGGCAACCTACTGCAGGATCATCTTCTGCCCAGTCAGTCATGTCTCTTTCGAGACATGATCGCCCAAGCATGTATCACATATGGCACTTAACTGACTGTTGATGAGCATGTCTTTTGTCCTGTTAGTTCTTTTATTTTGTATGCATATTTTCTTAATCTGTAATACCCAATCTTTTTATTTTTTTACATTTTTCATTGAGCAATTTTTTTTTAGCCTGTCTGCATTTGTTCCTTATTTTCTTGTGTAGTTTTATGTATTCCATTCCATGTCTTTGCATTGTTTTCTGTCTCCTTTGCATTATATAGAGAAACTCATTTGTGATCCATTTTGAGTTTTTGTTTCCATTTTGTCCCTCGTATAGCATAAGATGTATATATTTATATCTATTCATCTATAATAGAATAAATTAACACATGTGTATACATGTATTTGTTTGTCTTTAACAGTATTTCTTTCATATAAGATAAACTTGAATTAAACAGGTAAGAAAATCTCATTGTATTTTTAAGTAAACTAGAAAAACCAGCCAAAGAATGCAAACCTCTTCCAATCTCAGCTTTAGACAGATATTGATAAAAACATTGGTTAGATCCAATGACTAGACCCAAAGAGTTGTGAGTTCAATACCTGGCTACAGAAGTGGTAAACAAATAACTTAGACAGTTGAGTTAAAGGCTATGACATCTAGAAATAGCATGGCTCAAGGAATGAGAACAATTTACCCCATTGATTGAAATAAATGGTTCGGATCAAAACTCCAATCACCTAAAGAAGGTTGGCATGTACAATGGTCAAAACACTGGGACAATGGCAATAAAGATGAAAACAACAGTCCAAACAATGTAAATAATGTAGATATTTTTTACATTTAATAATAACACTTCCTTTTCCAGTCTTCCAGGAAATTGAAGTGTTTTCCATGTAGAGAAGTCTGTAAAAACAGGAGTAAATGGGAATCAGAGCAATATTTAGTGAATATGGTGAATGAGAAAAACTTCTCAGGTTGTAGCAGTTTTTTGCCTGTGGCTTAGTAATAACCTTATTTGATCTTAACTTGAAACTTTTTCATCAATTGTTGCCTTTAATTAGTCTAATTAGTGTATTTGTTTGAATCAATCATTCAGTTCTTTAAAGGGATTCTCTTCCAATTTATATATGCAACAATTTATTTTGGATGAAGATCAGCTTTTGGTATGTTTTCTGATTTTGTATGCCATATACTTTCTTGTATTCTGTGTTGCTGTAGAGTATCCACTTTTCAGTACCATCAGAATGTCTCATAATTTTTAAGTAGGGAATGAATATGAAATATTTCTTTTTCTTTTTTGCCTATCCTATAGAGAATGAAACAAAGCAACTAGCATATCGAGGTCAATGAAAATGTTTTTTTCATACTACTGTTGTGTTGATTATTTCCCATGTTGTATAATTTCGATTATTATCAAATAATAATGTCTTTCAATATTTGTCTATACTGTGTTAAGAACACAGTAGATAAAAGTGTTGATTAGATCCAGTGGCATGGCCCATGGAATGAGAAGAATATGCCTCAGTGAACAAAATAAAAGGTGTGGTTCAAAATTCTAATCACCTGAAGAAGGCTGCAATATACAATGGCCAAAATGTCATGAATATAGCAAAAAAAAAAATGAGGACAACAATCTGAACAGTGTAAGTAATGTCTTTATTTTATCACTGTCAAATATGACCGGTTGTTTCAGAGAGGGTATTTTTCAGTTAGACACCCCCAGCATAAAACTGGACATGTTCAAACTGCATAAATCTTTCAGTATTTGTCTATATTCCTGAGATGAGATGGTATTTACATTATTCACATTATTCAGACTTTCGTACTCAACTTCGTTGCCAATTTTACTACGTTTGAAGAAAGAAAGGGGATCACCACCCCCTATGGAATGAAAATGAAATAATATATAGAGAATGCCACTGGAAACTATGTAAACTTAAGGAATCAGAGCATATGCTAGGCTACAAAAGTCTCCTAATCCGACCAAGCACAGAGATGTATACACTATAGGAACCAGTAATATGGAGTGCCAGAGAAAATCATTAGTTTCAAAAAATTGCAATATGAGCCCTTGTAAAAAAATATCAGTGAAAACCATTAACATCAAAAATTGCAATATGCAGTCTGGTAAAAAATACTAGAGAAAACCTTTAACATCAAAAAGTATTAGAGAAAAAACATTAACATAAAAAACTGCAATATGAACTCTGATAAAAAAAAATGGTTACTGAAACATTAGGTTTATAAGTCTCAGAAATTTAATTTAAGGACACATTGATATAGGAATTGGTTAGTTCCAGTGATTTGACCCAAAGATTTATGATTTCAATACCAGGCTCTAGCAGTGGTGAAAGAATAACTTAGAGAGTTGGGTTAAAAGGAGATAACTCATTACTACCAGAAGTGACTGCAGCTTCACACAAGGCATAAGAATGATATACCCTAGAGATCATAATTCTGAGCACTTGAAGAAGGCCAGTGCGTACAAAGGCCGAGTATTGATAAAATGACAACAAAGATGAGGACAATAGTTTAAATAATGTAAATAGTGGGCATAAATCATTACAATTGAGTTATATAATTATATTTCTTTAAAAAAAGTATAATGCAGAAAAAATGGTGTTTATTTTCTTCCATCCTCCAAGTCAGAATCAATAAACAAAAATGTACCAGTTAAAAAAATGCTCACTGATATGACAGATGTTATAGTACAATGAAAATCAATCTTTTTGAATGAAGTTAATTAAAATGAAATGCTCCTAAAAACATCTAACAACAAAAACAGTGAACATGTTTTAGGATACTAAATATATAGACGATTACAAACATATTATCTTCTTCTATGTGACATGCTCCTTCAGAACGTTAAAAAACATTGCTCTCCACAATTTTGTGTCCTTTGTAGCGCTTAATAAAATTTGTCTTTTTTTCCTATCTTTCCTAAGCCTTGTTCTACCATTCATTTATTCAAACTGTTTTTTTCTTTTGTCTTTCTTGAAAGCAATTTCAGTATTTCATGTGGGTGTCAAATTTTCCAAGCCCTCACCCTCATTTTGTGCCCTAGAAATTTCAACTCTTTTAGATGTTAAGTACAAGCATCATTTTTATTTCTGTTTTCTCTAAAACTTTGCTTTGTTCATATTTTAAGTCCGTGTTATTCTCAGTATCCTTCTGTAGAACCACATTCTTGTTGCTTCAACTCTCTTCTTCATTCATGAGGAAATTGTCCAGCATTTGCTACAATAGGTTGCCATTAATTTCTGCAGTAGGCTTGTTGCCAGCCAAAGCTATAGTACCCAATCTGTCCTGTTATTTAACCCATAACTGAAGGGAAGAGATGGATTAACTCCTTTTCCAAGGGTATTTAAAAGTAAGTGAATGCAAGGAATTCAACTGGAATTCAAACTCTGTTCCCTGATTTCTAGTTCTGAGCTGATATCCACAGCACCACAATGCACATCCTACAACACATATTGGAAGAACTAAAAAACCATATTTGTTTCTCATATTTGAGAATTCTTTCTCTTTTCCAATCTTTTACTCTTTTCCATTCTTTTACTCTTTTTTTTTTTCAATTGGAGTAGATAGACTAAACTATCACCCGGTTCACACTCCACCCACGTCTACTGAACGAGTGAAGAGGCTCATCCCTTGTTTCCTGTTTAGGATGTGGTTTCCGGCTTTCTCTTTTCCAATCTTTTCACTCTTACGTAGCCCCCTGCACATCAGTGGCATTACCGGCTTGCTCGGGGTGATAGGATTAAAAAAAAAATCAAATGATGATATTACTTGAAATCAAGTTGCAGCCATTATGTATGTAGAGGGTACGATGGGTAAATTATTGCCATTTTATGTTTTTAATTTTCTGTATGTGTGCTGATTATTTTTTATTTTATTTTGTTGACTGCACTGTGTGTGTGAAGGCTTTGTTGGGTATTGTCTGTGAGAAAAAAAAGAGCACCATGACACAATTCACTTTCACAGAAATTTGAAAGTGGCATGCTTTGCATTCATGCAGAAAGCTCCAATGCAAACATTTTAGAATGTCTGGGTGCCAATCTGAGGAAAGTTGAGAGGATTCAGAAAAAGTTGGATGAGTCTAATGGTGATTAAAAAGGTACGGCAGCTTGGTAAAATCACTCTGATAATTCTGATAAGAAAAGAACTCCTGAATATGTTTGAAAGGGTCTCAGAATCAACTACATCAAATGCCTTAAAGAGTTAGTGCTACCCTGAGTCAAGAGGGTGGCTGCTGAAAAACCCTATGTCTGGTAACAAGACTCTGCACTATGCTACACAATTAAGAGAAAACAGTAATGTCTGTCAGACAATTTCTCTGACTTTATCACCCTTTACATTGGGTCACCTAACTCCCCAGACAGCACCCTGCTTGATTATTATAATTGGCATGCAGTTGAGCAAGAGACCAACAAATCAAAAATGAACTGAAGGCAAGAGTCATAGCAGTATTCAGCAAATTTTGCAAGGAGATCATCTAGAAGAGGTTGAAGAGATTCTGAAATCGTTTGGAGGCTGTGGTTTCAGCCAATGGCGATTTTAATGAATAAATTTACTCTTTAGTATTTCGAGATATTTTTGTGCAATTTTAGTAAATATATCTGTTAAACTGTGATGTCAGCATTTCATTTTTGCATAATTTAGATGATAATGTATCCATCACACCCTGTATATGTCAACATGCTCAATCTTTCAAGACATTCATAGAATCAATATGCACAAATTTATGCTTTTTTGCATATACATAGTTTCATATATATATATATATATATATATTGTCTGAAGATGTTTTCATTGTGTATATCTACACTTGAGAACATCACCTACAAATATATCAAACATTAGGCAACATATATGTTTCAAATATATATGTATTGGATCCATGAATACACCCACATTGCAACAGATATAAGCTAAACCTTTTTTACCCTCTACCAACACTAATACACGTAACACTACATATTTTAGCAGCCACACAAATATACACATTGATATTAATTACTTTGCATTATATAGTATTGTACATGTACTCACACACAAAAATACATAGGTTAATTTCTAAAAATCAATAAATGTTAGCACAGGCATATATTTTCCATATATGCACATAGTGATAGCAATAGTCACACTCTGAAACACATCCACACACAAGCAAAGAACAACCTGGCTTCATTTATTTGACCTTATTTAAAGGACACCTTTCCATGTTGCTGAAGTCTTTGATCATGACAAATGTAAACAAGATGAGTAAATTAATAATGTCTGCCAATACAGGTCAGTTGAAACAGAAGGATCTTTCTTTCTTTCTTTAGCAATTCTCTCTTAACATCTTCTCCACATCAATACACCCAGCCACTATGCTCTCTCCGACCCTCTCAAGTTGGTGAAGTGTTTTTTTTGAAAGGTCAATCTATGTTTCATAACAATATCCCTTGTTTCTGTAAAAGAAACCCTCACAGGATATTTACACGCCCATGCATAGAAGTACATATATTCGCACATATGATAAGAAGTACATATATTCACATATATGATCAGATATACAAGCATATATATATAACAGGATATTTACACACTCATGCATGGAAGTACATATATTCAGTCATATGATCAGATATACATGCATATACATATATATATATTTAGAGAGAGAGAGAGTGTATGTGTGTGTTAAACAGGAACACACAGACTCATACTCTCATCTACAGACAAAAAGACAGATATATGCATACATAAAAAGTAATGTACAAACACATTATATGTGTATGCACACATAACATGCATAGAGATGACGATAGATGTTTTTCCATCTTTATATGGAAGATATATATATATATATACTAACAAAAATATACATTGATTTACAAACTTCAATATACATGCATGTATTGAAATATACACATACTTACATGGACATTATTCAAATGTTTCCCTCACCCCACCCACCGACCCACACATATGGATGCATGTATAAAACCAAGAAAACAGTAGCCATCAGCCAGCCTTCAGAACAGTGGGAATGTGAACTCATTTACACTCAGTCCAATAGCCTAACCTCTTCACATTGCTCACATACCACAATGGGATAAAGAAAGAGAAGACAAGAATGACATTGATCAAATAGCTAGTTTTCTAATTGAATACTCTTGTAATCTTAATACCCCAAAAGAGGATTGATCTTATCTGCTACTATAGTAATAGAAAGAGTGGATATTTATATTACATGGATATTGTGAATTTTAGAAGTATAACTAACTATAAAGTGTAATGATCTCTTTTTTTCTAACCTAGTTGCCCTTTGTGCACATAAGTACTCAAAGATTCTGAAAACAATTTCCTAGTTCTGCTTTCGTGTCAAGAAACTGTTCAGGCACAGCTTCTGTTTTGCAACAACATAATCATTTCTGGATGGGCTGACAAAGACACACTTTCATATATACGCCCATTTGTGCTTGTGTGAGAAATGGGCTGGGATTTGATTCATGTGATTTGCTCACAAAACAGTCATATGAACTGATGTGGTAGGCTTGAAGATAATCAATATGTAGAGGAAGTGAGCAACAAAATGTTTTATTGTCTGCAGGATGTCTTTTACTGACATCCTGATTATGCTTCTTCAAAATTGTAGCCTGCCATTGCATATGACCATTTTGCTGCTGCCATTCCTCTTCTGGGACCATTATTTTCCAGACAGGTTCTGATTGGAAACAATGATATGCTTTTGATTTTCTTTCTTAAGGAAGGACAGAGAATTAAAAGAGAAGAAAAAGAACTCATAAATTCTAATTGTTGCATGGATCATATAGATGCAGTAATATTGTTCCTGAAAACAAGTTCTATTGTTATTATGTGTTACTGCTGGACAAGTTATCCAATAACAAATTGAGACTTTAAATAATTTAAAAGGTTATATTATTCATGAAAACTCCTTATGTCCATAATATATAAATTGGCCCATCTTCATTTAGCATAACAGAAATTAAATTGATTTGACTGAACAGCTGAAAATTTTGATATATTCTGAATTAACAATAGATATATTTTTACATCTTTCTATGTGACATCCTGAAAAGTTTAAAAAGAAACAAATATCAAATAAACATAGAAATTAATGATTGTAATTATAAGAAGAAAAAATCAAACTTGTTGACGAATATATAATTAAATTTAAGAACAAAAATTATTGAAAGAGAGCTATGAATCAAAGCACTTACCATGAACCTCTTCTTCTATTTCATAAAATGAACAAATTATTTGTTCATTTTATCAAACTCATAATAAATATTTGTTGTGTGCATCTCTTACCCCAATTCATATCAGAATAGATTTGTACTCAATATCACACAAGACCATCAAGTTAGCATGGTGCAGACTCAATCCTAAGGTAACCTTCCCACTGCACCTGGGTTGTAAGTATGGATGAGTGCTGCATGACAGATATTGATATATAAAAATTAATCAGCAGTAAGAGGGTCAGTCTCTCAGATATTGCAGATGAGTATGTAAGGTCCACATTTGGCCGAGAGCTCTGGTATCACTCACACACACACACATACACACACATACACTGGTTAAGAAAAATTGAAAAGTTGAATACAATGTATTGTTAAATATTATATAGATTAAACCTTTTCTTCACATTAAAATTTATGATTTCGTTACACATTTATCAAAAACATTTAAAAATCAAAATAATTTCTTTTGGCTGAAAAATTAACAGGCCATGATCTAAACTACAGTTAAAACATGGCATTGCACTTTCATGACATTGTTATAATGAAATACATTGGCTGAAAGAGTGTTGGAGAGTTGTTTAAATGCATCTTATGTTTGGTCATTAAATTGGATTTTACAAACTGTCTTGGAATGAGAACTTTTCAGCACACCCATTATATATGAAGATGGATTGTATACATATTTACGCTTGTGTATTTTGATAACTGTTTTTCTTTAACAATATTGTATTACAAACACAATTTTGTATTTTAATCTGTCATATTTAGAGCTAACAGAAATTTCGATTAGTCTTTTTGTAAACAAGAGAATTGATCAAGTAAGTTGTTGAACTTTGTGTTTATGAAATTTAAATGCTTTGCTCTACCAGCATACAAAATTCACAACAAATTTTTATCCTGAAAAGCCACTCATTAAAAGACAATTATTTTTCAAATAATTGTTTCATATATGTGAGTATATATTTCATGTATGAAATTTGGGGAAGCTCACAAAAATGGCTTCTATTGCAACCATAACCACTGCTCATCAGAAACCTAAAAGTTTATATCAGCAAGCTGAATAATGTACTTTTCAAAAATGTATAAAAAAACCATCAAGAATGAGAATATTAATCCAAATGACATGTGGGAAATAGTTTTATTTCTAATCCAATATATTTTAACCTTTATCATTCTGCATTACTAATATTACTTCCCTTTCTACTACATTCTTTTTCAAGGCCTCTCAATTGCAATAAACTTATTTTTAATATCACACAAAGTTGTTTTCTGTTGCCATAGCAGGATATGACAACACAACTATGAAATTCAAACACACTATTGTTCAGGGATCAGAGTCACTTTTGGTAACAAGCTAAACTTTTTGTACAGCAAATGAAAAATAACAACTATAACTATAACTATAACTATATATATATATATATATATATGCGGTGCGATGGATAAATTGTCCCCTAAATTATGCAAAATAATTATATATGTATGTATGTATGTATGTATGTATGTATGTACAGGATGCGAAAGTTAAATTATCATCTAAATTAGGCAAAAATAAAAATAGCACTGACATCTCATTTTAACACATATATTTACCAGAATTATACAGAATAGCTTGAAATATGAAAGAGAAAATTTATTCAATAAAATCACTATTAGTTTCAACCACTGCCTCCAGACTACTTCGAAATCAACTGCAACTCTTCTGGACCATCTCCTTGTTTAATTTGGGAAATGCTGTCATAATTCATATTTTGTGCTACAAGAAGCTTTGTTGATCTCTTGCTCAAATTTGCCCTATAAATAATAATCAAAGGAGTTGAAAGTCTGGGGAGGTTAGGTAGACAGATACAAGAAGGGATACATTTGTGGAAATTGTCTGACAACTCTGACTGGATTCTATTGCTTGTACAGCATGGTGCAGTGTCCTGTTGCCAGATATTTCAGCAGCTATCCTCTTGACCCAGGGCAGCACTACCTCCCCAAACACTTAATGCAGATATCTGTATTGAGTCTGTGACAAATAGGAAGATGAAGAGAGATATAATGTTGACATCTCTAATGGTCACTGCAAACACCTTTGTAATCACCATTAGACTCATCCAACTCTTTCTCTGCACTGTCCTCAGATTGACAACCAAATGCTCTGAAATTTTGGTATTGTAGCCTCCAATATTAATGCCAAGCAGTACAGTATGTTGTTTCTGGTGGAGTGGATTGCATAATGGTGCTCTTTTCCTCACAGACAGTGCCAACTGACCCTATTATACTTTTTAGTTAACAAAATCAAAAACAAACAACATGTATGCGCAAAATTAAAAATAATAAATGGCAACAATTTACCCATTATGCTCTATATATACATGTAGATTATGACACACTAATAATGCAGGAAGATAGATTCATAAAAAATACAAGCCTTTGCTCAACAAAACAACATGTAAAACCTAAAACACACACAGCAGAAAAATACGCACACACACACACATACATACACACACACACACATATACACACACACACACACACACACATACACACACCAAATTCAAATAGTATCCCCAAAACAATAAAAAGAACCAGATGACCCATAAAAAAACAATTCTAAAGCATAAAGATGAAATCAAAAAATGCTCTCATACACACACACTTACATGCACACATACACACCAAATTCAAATATTATCGCCAAAGCACTAAAAAGAACCAGATGACTGATAGGAAACAACTAAAGACCAATTTCTAAAGTCAATGAAAAATTCCTATAACAAAGGTGCTGCTAAGATAAACTTAACATGCTAATGTGAAAAACCCCACCCCACAATCACTTCAACTTGGTGGTCAGCACTTGATTCATTTATTTATTTATCTGTTTATCCATTTATACATGATACCTTGACCAGAAGAAACAACGTGCTGATATGAAAAACCGCCAATCCCACAAACATTTCAACAGGGTGGCCACCACTTGATTTACTTACTTATTTATAAATGATACCTTGGCCATCAGAAACAGAAAATGAACTTGATAAGTAAAGTCACAAGTTTATTTGCCTGACGAAAGTCAACTTTAGCCTGGAAACATGTGTAGCATCACAAATACCATTATGGACACTTAATGTATCATATATGACATGTATAATAAAAACAAAAATAAATATACACTTTAAACAAAACGTTCATGGCTTCTCACACTTTTTATTCTATACCAATTTCTCTTGTTAGAACAACTCTATTTCTTTTTTATATATCTATCAATATATATATATATATATATATATAGATATATATATTGTACATTTGGGCAGCAATGTCACTTTTATGCAAGTTTCATTAAAAATGACAGACAAGGTAAAATGGTTAATTTTTTCATGTAATTTGTTATGAGATCTTATGATTTTTTTCTTTGAGGACATAAATTATATAAAAATTGTCGAAATGTTTTGTTTATCTGAGTGCTATATATATGTGTGTGTGTGTGTGTGTGTGTGTGTGTATGTATCACTAAATATATATATAAGTATACACACAGGTTTGTACACATATAAAAATATTTTTCTGGTGGTTATAGAACAGTGCTCAATGTATTATAACAGGTCTATCAAGTGTGGGTGGATATATATATATATATATATATATATATATATATATATTATACTAAATTCAAAAGAATGAGCAAAAGTTTTTGTTTTCTACTGTTGCTGACAAAACAAGAATTTCCTTGTTGAAATGCCCATCCAACAGAATTAAGTTTAGAGATTTTATATATATATATATATATACTGTGATAGTGATAAACAGATACTTTTATATAATTTGTAAGATCACTTTTGTACCTGATAAATATTAACATCAATTCTGAAGATTTTCTTAATATATATAAAAATAGCAATAAAACAGCCATTCCCAAAACCAAAAAGAGTAGATAAGCTTAAAAATATTTTCTTGAATAATAATTGTCAATAATAATAATTCAATGGCTATTGAACCCAAAATTGTTTATTTTCATGGTTCAGAGACTGTACACTTGGGTCTACTGAGGGAAATGTGCACTTTTCATGGTGAGTATGTCAGACTGATATTTTTAGATGTAATTCTATGTTTAGCCAAGGGCATATTTCTGAAATAATATTTCCTCTCTTACATTAAATATACTCAAAAGCAATCAATAAGGTCTGTGCACTCAAAGCACCTAACTCAGCAATATAAAATTTTATAGTATTTAAGCATAGTGACAGATTAAAATCTTTTTACATCAATATGGACATGTGTTCTCACAACTAATTTTGTGTATATGCATATGCATATATATATATATATATATATATATATATATATATAAGAGAGAATGACAGACCCATAAAGATGGAGAGGATAATCCAAAAGATTATTTCCAATTAATATAAATTATTAATTAGATAAAAATAGAGAGCTTGATGGATATTTTCCAGGGCATAATAAAATATTGAGAGGAAGACTCAACACATAGACGGTTATAAATCAAGATTTATTTCAACAATGTAAATTTGCTTACATTGTTTCTTTCAGACAATTGAAAAATATAAATAAAAATTACTTACATTGTCTTTTTTAAACTGTTGAAATACATAAATAAAAATATTTTTATTTTTCAACAATCTGAAAGAGACAATGTAAATAAATTTACATTGTTGAATGAATCTTGATTTATAATCGTCAAACTATGTGTTAAGTTTCCTCTTAATAATTTATACTATATATATATATATATATATTTTTTTTTTTTTTTTTTTTTATAAGCGTTTCACCCTGAGCAAGGCATGTCACTGCCACTACTGTGCAGGGGGCTACGTAGAGTGGAGAAAGGCTGATTAAATATAGGAAATGACAGAGGGTGGGTGATAGGCGGGTAAGGATACCGAGAATGAGGGTTGGGTAGATGAGAGTGTTGTGAGAATAGTTGGGAGTTAGTGTGATAGGAGGTGTCTATTGACCCTACATTTAAACACCTGGAGATTGTAACTGTCGGGAAAGCAGACTTGTGGAAGGGAGTTCCACAGGCAGGAAGCGCGAGAAAAGAAGCTGTTGGAGTAGAATTTACGGTTACATCTTATTTGTTTAACTGTAAAAGGGTGGGACCTAGTTGCTAATCTAGTATCTCGTGTAAATTCATGCTTAGGCGGCACCAGTGATCTAAGCTCATCGGAGCAGAAGCCATGAAAGTACTTGTAGAAGAGGCACAGGGAAGCCACATCATGCCGGTGTGAGAGCGGCTGCAGCCGGTCTGCCAAGTCAGTATCAACCACGTTACAGATCCTCCTTTGTATTTTGTCAAGAAGCCCAAGGAGAGCAGCAGGGGCACCCGACCAGATATGGCAGCAATATTCAATACACGGGCGGATGGTAGATTTGTATATGTGCAGAATAGATTCAGGTGGGAAAAATTTCCGGGCCCTGCACAGGGAGCCCACTTTCATAGCAGCAGATTTGGCAATGGATTCAAATATAGTCATTCCATTTGAGGTCCGCCGAGAGTGTAAGGCCAAGGAGGCATAGTATTTTACTCTCTGGGAGACTAGCCTGTCCCATGCTAATGGGAGGTAGATGCGATTGTCTATGGTGATTAGTTGATAACAGCTTTGTTTTGGAGGCATTGAAATTTACCAACCATTTCCTACCCCAGGTCACTACGGATTGGAGGTCCCTTTCAAGTACGGCAGCGAAGTTCACTTTGTCGTCCAGACCTGGTTTCTGATCGATGCAGGAGTAGATTGTTGTGTCGTCGGCATACATGCCAACTTGGGATCTAATGGTGTCGGGGAGATCATTAATATAGATCAGAAAGAGCGTGGGGCCTAGGATAGAACCTTGAGGGACGCCCGCGTTCGTCTGGTAGTTTTGGGAGGCATGCCCATTTAATACCACCTTCAATGTGCGGTTAGAGAGGAAAGACTGGATGAGGTCAAACAGATGTCCAGTTATCCCATAGCTCCGCAGTTTGCACAAGAGGCCAGCATGCCAGACCCTGTCAAATGCTTTGGAGATATCCAAGGCAACGGTTCGTCAAGTGCCTGGTATATGTATTCGGTAATGGTCCTTAGCATATCAGCAGTAGACCTGGTGAAGCGAAACCCATACTGTTTGTCAGAGAGAAGCCCGTTGGCCATAAGATGCTGAGTCACCTCGGCGTTGACAATGGCTTCGAAAACGTTGCCAAAGATTGGAAGGAGACTAATAGGACGGTAATTGGCGGGGTCTGAGGGTTCGCCAGAATTCTTAAATATAGGTACTACGCAGGAGGACTTCCAACAGGCAGGAAAACAGGAAGCAGATAGGCAGAGGAGAGTTCTGGGGCACATTTCTTCAGTACTATGACTGGGATTCCGTCACCGCCGCTCGCTTTGTGTGGGTCAAGTTGCGCAATTATCTTGGCGACCAGCGAGGGTGTAATGTGGACGTTATTTAGTTGAGCCTTAGTTCTGGGTGGGAAGTCTGGTGTCGGTATTTCCTAACGAGTCCAGTGTCGAATTGGTTGAGAATCTACGGGCAAAGCATTCAGCCTTGTCGGCTGGGGAGGTGAGAACTTCAAATTCATTGATTAGTGGGGGTATTGAAGTCTTGTTCCTGCTGAGCACGCTTTTGCAGAGACGCCAGTAATCTTTGGAGCCAAACTCAGAGGATGCTATGCGTTGCCTAATTCTGGTAGCAAACGCCCTCTTGGCTTCGTTCAGTACTTTTTTACACTTGTTCCGTGCTGAGGTGAAAAGGCGCCTGTTTTGGTTTGACGAGCAGCTTCGATAGAGCCGGAAGAAATGGTTCCGGTGGGCAATAGCGGCCGAGCAAGCGGGTGAGAACCAGGGGGACGAATTTGGTTTTAGTTGGAATTTTCTGGCAGGGATAAAAGCATCGATGCCAGCCTTAACCCAAGAGGAGACTTTGGAGGTACAGTCTTCGACAAGGAAAATCAAAGACGTTGTTCCAGGGGACGTCGCAGAGGAAGTCCCTGAACGAGTCCCAGTCGGCTCTTTGGTAGCAGTATGATATTCTGCTGGTCTGGTTTTCTTGGGTAGAGTTAGTGTGGATTGATATGTTTACGGAGACTACGGCGTGGTCAGAGTTTCCGAGGGGGTAGAGTTGCCTGGTAGTGCAGGAGTCTGGGATGGAGGTAAAACAAAGGTCGAGTAAAGAGTCCCTTCCATTAGGGTTTTTAGAGAAACGCGTGGGGAAGTCCACCACTTGCGTTAGAGCTTGGGCTATTAAAAAGTGCATGGTGTGGATCCCAGCAAGGTCGGTGGCTGAGTTTTCAAGCCACTTGGTGTGGTGGGCGTTAAAATCACCAAACACAAATATATGGGCAGATGGGTGAGAAGAAATGGCCCTGTCGATATTAGTAGAGATGCAATCAAGTAACGTACAGTCAGAGGAGGAGGGGGAGCGGTAGAGGAAGAAGAGATAGCTAACCGAGCTTAGAAGTGAGAGACGGAAGCACATGAAGGAATGATCCAAGGGATTCAAGAGATGTGACCCTGGCTAGGGGGAGTTGTTCGCTGACATATACACCAAGCCCATGCATATGGACATTGGAGTCCTTCCTGAAGAGAGGAAGGTAACCAGGAACGAACAGCTCTGAAGAGGGGATAGAAGGGTCAAGGTTAGTCTCACATATAGCTAAAATATCGGGTGAGTTAGTTAGAAGGAAAGACTCTACACTATTAAAGTTACTGCGAATACCTCGTATATTTGTGAAGGTAACGCAGATAGGTTTGGGCGATTTACGACTAGCTGGTTTAAGGCTTGCTATTTTGTTTGTTTAATTTCATGCTGGTTATAGTTGTGGATAGAGAGAGGTCTAGAGTAGGGTCAGATGGTCGTTAATTGCAGCAGGTGAAGGATGGTGAATGGCGCCGCCTGCAGCATAATGTGGCCTCGGGGTTGCCCATCGGAAATTCATGCAGGGACGCCCGTCCAATGCGCGAAATGGCACTACAGGAACCCCGATATTATTCAACTGTTGATCAGAGCAGCCTCTCAAGACGCTACGCAAGAGTTCGGGCTCCTAACTACCAGTCGGAAGCAGCAACCAGGAAACTGCCAACCCGGTACCCTCAGAATGAAGAGACATTGCCATCATACTCACCAACTACAAAAAGCTTCCAGCCGAACCGACAAAGACCGAAAAAGAGAGAGATGAACCGGGAACCCCTTCCTAAACAAGAAACAAGGCGATCACCTCTACTCCTGTCCAAAAGAAGGGGGTGGGAGTGTGAGACCGGGCGATAGAAGGTACTATCTACTCCAATTAAAAAAAAGAAAAAAAGAATAAATGTGTGACTGAAGTTAATTAAGTTTTAACTTAGTATAAGTCAAACCTAAATTTGATAATTAAGAACAATTTACACAAAAATTAGGCAGAAAAGATAAGAACCGAAATAAAATAAAATAAAAAATACAAATAAAAATACAAATAAAAATACAAATCAAAATAAATAATTAAAAAAATAAGATCACACTGGCTAAACTCACCAAGTTGCAGGCTGGCTGACAGAAAAAAGTTAAGAAAATTTCAAAAATTATCTTCATTTTGTTTCTTCTATACAGTTCTGGAAAGTTTAAGTTACCTTGAGTAAGCAGTAACAGACAGTAGTGTGATGGGGGGGATCACCTCAGAGCCATGTGTCCAGTTAGCAAGGAAGAGAGAGAGAACAATAAAATAAAATAAAAAAAACAAACATGGCCGGTCTTAGAATTCCTACATATAACCAAAACCCTAATATACCAAACCTAAATTTGATAATTAAGAACAATTTACACAAAAATTAGGCAGAAAAGATAAGAACCGAAATAAAATAAAATAAAAAATACAAATAAAAATTATTATTGTTATTATTATTATTATTAATTATTGGCTTGATACTTTTCTGAAAATCTGATGAGATTATCAAATATCAGAATTCTTATTACTAAATCTCTGCTTGCTTAGGCCAATATATATGTGTGTGTGTGTGTGTGTGTGTGTGTGTGTGTGTGTGTGTGTGTGTGTGTGTGTGCTTAAGATTAATGTAGAGAATTTGTCTCTTAACCAAGCAGAGTTATGGTGACTTGGAAGTTTCAAGAAGAAACCATTGTGATATCCTCACTCCTCACATGCAGATAGAGAAAAAAAAGCTTCATATATATATATATATATATATATATATATATATATATATATATATTACATAAAAAGGAATTCAAATTTATGTTTAATAAATATTGACTCTGTCAATAGAAAAAATTTAATCATATTGAGCTGGATCAGTGCTAATATTTAATATTAATAGGATCCTTTAAAATTTACCTCCAAGCTGTTTTTTAGATTTATAACCTATATATATATATATATATATATATATATATATACACACACACACACAACTGAATGTCAGCAATTCTGGCTTCAAACAGACACTAAACTCTAGGAAAAAAATACCATCAGTTGAGCACTTTTGCATACCTTTGTTCTGACAACATCCAGTCCTGGTACTATATTTCTAAGAGACATATTGCATCAATATAGAAAAAATGCAATTCAATTACTCACTAAAAAATATATCCGCATCAAACATACACTACTATAAAATCAAGCTCACCGAAAAAATAGAACACTTCATAAATGGCATAAGATAGAAAGTATTCTACTTCATTTACAAAGACAATACTAACAATGATAACAATACTGATCACAACTACAATAATTTTGGTTTATAGTCAATGAAATGCCCACTACAACAAAACAATCTTGTTGCATTCAAAAACTAAATAATAAACAAAATCAACTAGAAAAAGACTTAAAGAAAAGACAAATATTAAAAACTATATATATAAAACAACAAATCCTTAACAATCTACAAAATAGAAACCAATGACTATAAAAACTAGTTGAAAAAGGAATCAGCAAGTCCTACAAAGCCACCAGCAATGAAATAGAAAACAACATAAAATAAAGAAGCACAAAAGATAATGTCATACTAAAACTGGACAATAGAATTAAGCAATTACTAAAAGCAGAACTATTCATCAAACTGAGAGACCACAAGGAAAACTTTTTAAACAAACCAACATGTAGGCTACTAAACCCCACAGAAAGCAACATCAGAAAAATAAGTAAAAAAATAATGGAGAACACTAAACATAAACTAATGGAAAAATACAAAAAATATTTAATTAGATCAACAACATCACCAACAAAGAAAATTACTATTTTATACAACTACATACAAAGGACTTCTATCCATCCATCAATTAGCACACACAAAACAATGCACTAAGCCTAACGAAAAAACACATAAACATTCCAGACAAAGACTTATGCATTATCTAACATTGAAGAAAATTAATGCTATACTACAACAACAAAATATCAGCAAAAAGTGCAATATTAATAATAGCAACCATGACAATGATGATCCCTACTTTGATGTAACATTGGGGCATTTATGATGGGGCAGTAATATGTGAACTCATAGACATATATATCATCACCAAAGTAGCAAATATCATTAACAAAAAGATATAGGTCTACACAGAAACAACAGTCTAATAATCATAAGAAACTGTAATGTTAGAAACACAGTAAAAATATGATAACCAATTAAAGAAATCTTCAATACACTAGGATTTACAATAGACACAAAATCTAATGTAAAAATAGTAAATTTCCTAGACATCATGTTCAATTTACTAACATTGCATACAGAACATACAGAAAAAAAACAACAATTCCATATACATTTGTTATATCCCGGGAGGGGATAAACAGAGAAAGAATAGTGCAAGAAATAATTCTTAACACTGAGGATATATGAAGAGTACAATAAACCAAATACACGTACACCAACGAACAGTTAACAAGAATAACAATCAAGAAGGCAATCTCTCTATATAGGACGTATGCGTCCGTCTGTGAAGAATGCTTTTGTCTAATGATGTACAACTCTCATCTAAGGACAATGGCTCTTGTATAATGATGATCACTCTCATATAATCATGAAGACTCTGTAGTTCGTTCTAGTCCTGGTCTTTTATAACCGAGCCATACCCATTCCTGGGTAGGATAGGATATTTCACTACAACAACATTAACAAAAACTCCACCCCACTAACATATTCAAACACATACCTATATTCATAAACAAAAGAAACTGTAACTAAGGTTTGCTCAGCATAGTTGCAGTGTAAACCACAGGTGGGCTCTTTGGGTGATGAACAAACACAAGTGTGCTTGAATAGGTATCTGCAATGAGAATTAGCTAGCCACCCTAGTAGACGGACTTCCTTGGATACAAGTGTCAAACCATACATGCACAATTAACACCCAGAAACATGCAGGTATTTATGTGAGTGTGTATGAGCACATGTATGTAAACACACTTTCTGTCATGTAAGCACTTAGAAATAGTCATATTTAAAGCCAAGCGGTCAACACACCATACAACAATAAAACATCCGAATCATTGGAAACCATACAAATCAGCAGAAAATAATAAAAATCTAGAGATAATGGAAGAAAGTAGAAAAAAAAGAGAAATAAAAGATAACCAGATCTTCTTTTCTTCTATGTGCCCTGTCCCTTCAGGACGTAGGTGATCATGGTTCTCCATGTTTCCCTATCCCTCGTGACTCTTAGTATGTTTGCTCCTGTTGCTCCTGGCAACCCCCGTTCCGTCATCCACCTGATCAGACCCTGCAAATATGTTATCCGCTGCCTTCCTCTGTCTCACCTTCCTTCTATCTGACCAGTCAGCATCAAGTTCTCCAGGCTCTCCTTCCTCATTGCGTGTCCCAGGAACTTCAGTTGTCTCTTCCTGATGCTCAGTATCAATTTCCTTTTTGTTGCCATTCTTTCCAACACCTCATGGTTGCTTGCATTCTCAGTCCATGATATCCGTAGCATCCTTCTGTAGAACCCCATTAACATGCCATTAATCAGGCAAAAAATCACACACTCACTGACTAACATAGAAAAGTAACAAATAACACCAGTTCCACAACAGTATATAAACACACAAATATTAAAAAATTATCAGCAGAAAAACTAGACAAAACCTGATGAGTGAATGCATATGTTTACACTATATGTTTCAAAGTCAGTATGACAGAATTGAGGCCAATCAGTTAAGTAACTATTTTTTCCATAATAATTCTATTAACACTCTATCTCCATCTCTGATATTGGCTAATTTATTGCAAAGTGTGCTTGCCTTAAATGCCTTTCTACCAGTAAACCACTGAAAGTCAGCAATTTTGGCTATAAACAGCCTCCCAACTTAACATATATATATATATATATATATATATATATATATATATATATATATATATCACGTGAGCCAAAAACTAAGAAACAGTGTAATAAAAAATATCCAAATGCTGGACAATTTTTGTCTTTATTTTCACCAGAAATTAAAGCCAAAATACCATGTTTAGAACAGCTCATGATTAAGCATAATACACATTCATTGTCTGTTATATTCAACAATATATGTTTAGATAATTATCTGCTTCAATATACTATATATATATATATATATATATATATATATATATATATATATATATATAAGTTCTGTCTGCAAAGTAATTAGACTGGTGACACAAACAATTTATTTCAATTCCAAACAACAAAACAGATGGTTTCCCATTCTAAGTAATCACTCTCAAGTCTAATGCACTTTTCCATTCTTCTGTGCCTCACTTCAAAAAGTGTTCATTTTCATTGCATTTATACATCAACTCACAGATAGAAAAGCAATCCAAAAGATTCTTTTCACTCAGATCATGTGCTACCCAAATATCATATTTATTTGAATAAACAAGTTTCACTAAGTGCTCATGGATGGTGAATTTTTATAAATTTAGTGTTTCTGCCAATTCTCACATTGTGTAACATGGGTTATTCTGAGTCAATGTCTTAACTTGGTCATCATCTGTAGTGGGATGGTTTGCCTGAGCATTCTTCATCAATAAGGCTTCAACTACCAACTTTAAACTTAGGGAAACCCTTCCGTACATTTCTGTCAGCTAAAGCACCTTCACTCTATACAGTACATATCTTTTTTATTGCATGCAAGATATTTTTGCCTTTACAGGAGTAAAAAGGCATCCAGTGTCTAAAATAAATCTTATAATCTTCCATTTTCAATGGATGAAAAATTGACATGAATTAAGTAATTTTAAACTTTCTTTTTCAAGAGATAGTTTGACATGTGTTCTCATCAGAAATGTAAGCATATTATATCTGTCACTAAATCTGACGTGTTCTAATAGGTTGGAATATGAATGACCAAAAATCAGCATGAGCTTTCCGGATAACCTAATTCTTTATTTTATCTTGCTTTATTCACACTATTATGCCATATTTACCTTATATTTTTATGTTACTAAATTTCATTGACTAAAACTTGTATTCTTTTCCACATTTGTATAAGGACCAGTATATATGTCATCATTTATTTTTTGTTTGCCACTATTTTCTTGAAAGAGAGAAAAGAAAAAAATGTTATAGAACAGAAAACTTAAAATATTGTGGCTACAATAAAAGTAACAAAAAGTTCCCTAACAATAATAATAATTTGCAGCAAGTTATAGAGCTTGATATTTTATTATTTATGTACTTATAAATTTGTATATACTTCTGAGATAAAGTAATATTTATATTATTTACATTGTTTGAACTGTTTTCCTCATCTTTATTGTCATATTCACAATGTTTGCTCTGGCCTTCCTCAGGTGATTGAAATTTTGAACCAAACCCTTTGTCTTTATCCCTGGGGGTATATTGTTCTCATTCTACGAGTCATGCCACTTCCAACTCTTTGGGTCAGGTCAACACTTTTATCCATTTGGTCATGTAGTTAACAGATAACTTAGAGAGTTGAGTTAAAGGGAGATGATGAAGACATCAAGAAGTGGCATGACTTATGGAACGAGAACAATATACCCCAGTGATAGAAATAAAGGTTTTTGGTTTGAAATTTCAATCACCTGAAGAAGGCCGAGGCATACAATGATCAAAACATAATGAATATGGCAATAAAAATGAAGACAACGATCCGAACAATGTAAATAATGTGAACTTCTGAATGTATTTTTATGAAAATTTATTGATTTTAAAGAAGTATGCATAAAACTGTTTCTGAAATTGTTTGGTTTGAATTACTTCTTAATGTATGCATTTGCATCTAACACTGTTGGAATTGTTTTCATATAACCTCCAAAGCAAAGGAATATAGGATTATTGAAACCACAGTTTCAATGTTCAGGCAAAACTCTTGGATATCAAGTGTTATGCTTGTGTAAAAATATTAGAATATATTGCTTATTTTAGAGACTTTCAGCTGCCAATTTATCTCTGCTCAAATTTCTTTTGTGTTCACTATCAGGTGGCTATATGATTCAACTAAAATTGTACATGGAAAAAGATTGTCTTCTGTTTGTAGACAGCTGCTAAAGATTATAACTATTCACTGGAATATTCTATAAAAACGTAGGGATTCTGTCACTGGCATAGGCACTTTTCATCAGAAACCTAAACGACAAGTTTCAACCTTTTCAAGGAAGGAACAAATTTTTTTGAGGAATTAAGATTCATTTTCTAAGTAGAACTTCACAAGGAGACTAAAAAGGAAGTATTAAGATATCCCTTGATATTGACTGATTTTTATCAAAGTACTGTGGACCTTTTATGGGAAAAACTACTTAAAAACAAATGTATGATATATTCGTCCCATAAACACAAGTGAAGCATCTAAGTACAAGAAAGTACCACATATAGATAGTTATGCACCCTTAAGCATATCAATTAAGACAAAACAAATAATGTCTTCCAAGAATCTTTCATACTTTTCCTAATCATGTATACATTGTCTTTTGGTGTTGTTTCTTTTTTCCAACCACATTTTTCCTTACAATTTGGACTGATGAATGCAGTTTATTTCTTCACCTTGATTATATGACTGACAGTTGAAAGGCTGCCACCAACAATATTTGCAATCTCTCTGTAAGGCTTGCCAGTGTGTTTATACAGTGTTAAAATTTTCATATGCTTCCTTGAAGTCATGTCTATCACAGACGAAAAATTGCTTTGGTTGGAAGTGTTAATCCATTATTATCAATTTAAATAAAAATAAACTCAGTACATGTTATGCATGCACATATTTATCTACAAGGAGTCTTACACAAGGTAGTAAAAGAAGGCAAGAAGAAAGGACTAACCATCAATTGTAAGAAGATAGAATGTATGGTTATCAGCAAAAGGAACATCCCAAGATGTAAACTCCATTTTGTAGACACTAAAATCAAGGATGTACAAAAAATATATATATGAAGTATTTTAACAGAGGACAGAATCTGTGATACCAAATCTGAAGCCACATTGGATTAATGAAAGTAGTCTTCCACAAAGCTAAGCACACATTAAGAAACAGGAAAATTTCATGAGAAAGAGAAGAAAAGTGTACTGAACTGTTAAGTAATATTGATCCTACTATATGACAGTGAAGGCTAGACAACTTCCTCTCAGATGAAGAAGAGATTTGAAGCAACAGAAAGGCGGATCGTCAGAAGGGTATTAAGAATCCCATGGACTGAAAATATGAAGGAACAAGGAAGTTTTAAGAAAAATGAAAAAAATACTTAGAAGCAGAATGATTCAATGGAAATTTCTGGGGCACATAAAAAAATGGACTGGGATAATTTGACACTTGCAGGACAAATTGAGACAGGAAAAATAGCAAATAAGCTATCTAAAAAGCTTGTGTATATAGTTGGCAGAACAGGGATTAGGACAGATAGCAAAAAGATAAAACTTACAAAGAACTGAAGTTATGGAGAGTTATTATCACTCTTATCCTGAAGGGACACAGTACATAAAAGAAGGTGGTATTGACGCATTTCTCTTTCTTGCCTTAGTTTTATTCTAAATAACAAAATAATTGCCTATCTTGACCTTAGAAGTTGCATCAGAAACATTGTTCAGCAATGAATTGAAAGAAAATTAATTCTTTTTCCTAATATATCTCTTAACCAATTCATGGGCACTGGTTAGTTAGTTAAGTGCCATACGTGATACACCCTTGGGTGATCATGTCTCGAAAGAGACATGACTAACTGGGCAGAAGATTATCCCGCAGTAGGTTGCCATTGCTTTCTGCGGTAGACTGGTTGATGACCAAGGCTATAGATCCCAGTCTGTCCTGCTATTTAACCCATAACTGGAAAGAAGAGACGGATTAATACCTTTCCCAAGGGTATTTGCGCGTAAGTGAATACAATGGATTCAACTGGAATTCGGACTCGGTTCCCCGGTTTCTCATTCCGAGCCGATATCCACTGTACCACAACGCACATTTGCACTGGTATTTACCCAAAAATATGGTCTATTTGATACAACCTTGCTAGAATGTTATACTGCAATTCCCCCAAAGTTTTGGACAGAAGATATGTTTGCACCTTGCTGATGAGACTTATCTCCTGTGCAAGTGAGATAACTTTTTGTGGACTGTTAAAAAATATTCATAAAAAATGATTTCATGAAAGAGCATACTATTTCAATTATTGGAAAAATATATGTGTGATCATTTTTTTTATTGAATAGGTAAACTAGCATTATATTAAGAATGAATTAAATCAAATATGTGATTGTCACTTTTGCAAAAATTTGGAACATTTTTATTTTACTGACTCAATTTAGTTTACCTAAAATTAAGGTTCCCTGAAAAATATTTGATCAGGCAATATTTAATTGGGGTTCAGAATTCAGATTCCATCACAAAGGGAATAACCAGTGGCAATTCTACAAAGGGGCTAGAAGGGGCCAAGGCCCCACCAAAAATTTTGTTGGTTCCTTGGTTGCCCCCCTCTTACTTTTATAAGCTTAAAAAATTTATGAAATTGATCAGTCTCTGATTTTGATAAGATTTGATCTTCAACACTTTTTCCTCTGCTTTTCTTTTTATTTAGGTTTTCATGGACACAGGGACAAGTTTGAAAAAAAAAAAAAATAAAACAACTATATATATATATATATATAGAAACAGACATTTGATTTTGTTTTGAAATTAACCTCTCTTGTGTTTCAACAGCTTGAGAATGGAAAAGAGGGCAAGAATAGATTAACTAAAAAAAAAATTATTATTTTTAAAAATGAAAAAAGAAATTTAAAATAAAAAACTAATGCAGAAATCCAATGGCATACAGAAATATCCAAAATAAAAAAAAAGAAGCTATGATCCATACACTGACATATTTGCAGTGTTTTTTACTTAAATCCCAATAAAAATGATATCGATATTTGTAATTAAGAGATGACCACCTTTCAAAGAAGAAACAAAAGACAATTGAAAAATACTCAAAATTCTAATAAATCTTCCCCATTAAATGCCTCAGAACACATTTTTGGCTGATCAATATTTGATCAAACATAAAAGTATTGTTGATTCAGCTTATATTTTAGTATTTTTCGCATTACTTTAAAAATAAAAAATATTGATTGCCATAATTGAATTTATTTTTAAATCATATCACCCCAAGCAAGGCAAGACTGCCACTAGTGCGTAGGGGGTTACAAAGGGACACAGAGGAAAGAAAGTGGGTGATGAAGAATGGATAAAAGGATGAAATTCAGGAAGGTAGAAGATAGCAATTTTTGCTACATTAAAACTTTTGGAAGTTGTAGCTATCATGGAAGCAAGAAAAGGGTAGGGTGTTTCACAGGCGTGATGTGCAAGAAAAGAAACTGTTATAGTAGTAGAGGCAGATATATTTAACATTTTCAATGGTAAAAGGGTGAGACCTAGATGCCAATATAGTAATACATGTAAATTGATATGGTCAGGGCGCTAGAGAAAGAAGCTTGTCAAAGTAGTTGCCATGGAAATATAGAAAAGACAAAAGGGAGCCACATCACATCAGTGAGGAAGTGACAGAAATTGAGATGCCAAGTCAGGATTGATTACATTGCAGTTCCTTCTTTGGATTTAATCAAGAACTTAGAAATGAAAAGCAGGAGCACCCAACTAGATATGGTAACAGTATTCAATGCATGGAAAAATAGTAGATTTATAAATGTGCAAGATGGATTCTGATGTATTTGTTCCACTTCAGGTTCATTAAAAAGTGAGGCCAAAGATGTGTTTCTCTGAAGGAGACTTGTATCATCCATACTGATGGTTGGCAGGAAAGTTTCTCTATAATGGTTAAAAGTGAGCAGTTTTGTTTGGAGTTGTTAAAGTTTACAAGTCATTTCCTGCCCCATTTAATTACTGATTATATTTGATCAAAACATAAGAGTATTATTGATTCAGCTTATATTTCAGTATTTTCCACATTACTTTAGAAAGAAAAAATGTTAATTGCAATTTTATGATTGACATAGATATGCTGGTAAGTTTTATCACCTAATGAGAAAAAAAAGGATGTGGGTTGTGATGCAGTAGAAATTGGATCAGAATGAGAAATCGGAGAGCTGAATTCAACTGGAAGTTGAATTCATTGCATTCATTAATGCACAAATACCCTTGGGAAAGGTATTAATCCGTCACTTCTCTTTCCAACTATGGGTAAATAACAGGACAGATAGGGTTTTATAGCCTTTGTTGGCAGCCAGTTTACTGCAGAAAGTAATGGCAACCTACTGCAAGAAAATCTTCTGCTCAGTCAGTCATGTTTTCTTTGAGACATGATCATCCAAGCATGTATCATATACGGCACTTAACTGAATGGCATTGATAAGTTTGTCTACTAATGAAAAAAAAGTAATTATCTTATGCAGCAAATATTTTTCCACATAATCTTAGTCTTAGGTAAAGCCATGAGGCCAATGCATTTTTATTAGCAACATAGATCAAATACTAGAAACTTTAGGTCTAAATTCATTTAATAACAGTGCTGCGCTATAAATCCACTCTTATCAATATCATTGTATATATGTAAAATCAACTCCATTATAGTGATTTTTTGTTTCTGTTTAGGATGTGGTTTCCGGCTTTCTCTTTTCCAATCTTCTCACTTTTTTTTTTCAATTGGAGTAGATAGACTAAACTATCGCCCGGTTCACACTCCACCCATGTCTATTGAACAGATGAAGAGGCTCATCCCTTGTTCCCTGTTTAGGATGTGGTTTCTGGCTTTCTCTTTTCCAATCTTTTCATTATTACGTAGCCACCTGCACATCAGTGGCATTACCGCCTTGCTCAGGGTGATACGATTAAAAAAAAATATATATATAAATCTGAACACTTCCATGCTCACATATAGCTATACATATAGGTAAAATAAAATAAAGTTATTTTTGTCATTGTAAGGTCTAATATTAAAATACATCAGCAACACCTCAACTAAATACATTTTTACTTTCTTGTCTTGGTAGCAAAAACAAAAATTTTGATTGACTGATTTTGAATTTGGAGCTTTTTATGTATGATAAATTTCTTTAACATTTTGAAAAACTGGTCTTACTAAGTTAAACTAATTGCTTTCATTAAAACAATCACAATAAGTAATTCCTACCTAATCCATCTTTCAACTATATTTACAGATATTTACAACAGCCAAATTTATGTATGGATGTTTGAACCAAACAGTTTTTCTACACTAATTCTATTCTATTTCCACTGCTATTAGAATAAAAAACATAAAATTTGAATTTATATGCAAATTCTAAAATTATATTTCACTTAATTCGTCTCTCATATCTAATGTAAACCTTAAACACATATTGGTTCTCATAGTAAAAAGTGCCTACAAAAATTTGACCCGAGATTGAAGCAGTTGTACTAAGGTTGATTCAAAATTGATTTACTGTCAGTTTTGTAAAATCCAGATCTCTGTTGATTTTGTCACATATTTATTATTTACTTCTTATTTTGTTGGCCATAGGAAATGAATGGCTCAAAATTAGTTTTCTTTCAGCAATGTCTACCAACTAGTCATACTAGTTAAGGAAAAACAGAATCCTTGTTAAACTTAAAAACCAAATCACAATTTCATATTTCAGCTCTCTGTACAATTTCACACATCCAAAATAAATATTAGTGTGTGTGTACATGTGTTTGTGTATGTGTGTGTGTTGGCAGCATGTGTATGTGTGATTGTGTGTGTCCAAATCTTACAAGAAGGCAATATAATCTTTCATGAGGAAATTTGTACATATGGAACTGCTGAAATAGAATCAGTGAATTTGTCATTTTCACTTGAAATTGATATGCACAGATTTGGAAATGATTCTTTTTTCAACTGAAGGTAACTCATTTAATTTTCTTTAACATCTGATTTCTCCAAAGGACATTTGACAGAACTTCATTTTCTGAAATAAATTTGTTGGCATTTTCACAAAAGTTGTTTTCTTTTTTCTTTCTTTCTATATCTTACAGGCTTTGGATTTTATTGCTGAAATGTTATCATTTACAAAAAAAGAAGGAAACGTTTTTTTCATATTCTGATTGGTGACAATACATTTCAATTCACTGAATAATCCTAGCATTTGGTTACTAATCTGATTTTCTCTAGCAATTCCCTCTATAAAGAATGAGTAAATAAATACATTTTTAGCTACTACATTACATAGAGAAATAAACTATTACATATATTAAAATAATAAAATTATTTTATAAATAAAACTTTTAAAACTTTTATAAAAATTTTAAAAAGTATTTAAAAGAAATATTTTTTTAAATATTTTTCAAAATATTTTAAGAATAATTAATATTTAAAAAAACTTTAAAACTTTTATACAAGTTTTACAAATGAAATAATGCTATTACATATATTACAATGATAAAATATTACATATAGTAACAAACTATGATATATATATATTTCATACTATAGATTATAAATATCATCAAACATTATCTGAAATAAATTTGTTGGCATTTCCACAAATGTTTTTTTTTATTTTCTTAGCTTTCAGTTACAGGCTCTGAATTGTATTGCTGAAATTCTATCATTTACAAAAAAGAAGGAAACATTTTTCAAATTCTGATTGGTGACAATACATTTCAATTCACTAAATAATCCTAGCATTTGGTTACTAATCTGATTGTCTCTTGCAATTCACTCTGCAAAGAATAAGAAGCAAATAAGAAATTAGAAGACATTTGAGATCTTTTTTCTGTTTTAAATGATTTAATGAATTAAGACAACAGGCAAGAAATCCTAGTTAAGGTTCATAATTAAAAATGGCAACTCGTGTATCAATTAGATGGGAATCCAAACATATATAATATTTCCCACCAATAGAAACATTATCTTCTGTGGCAATATTACAAATGTACTTTTTATATATTCAAGCAAGGAAAAAGTGGATGCCTCAAATATCATTCAGTTAAGTGCCATATAAGATACATGCTTGGGTGATCATGTCTCGAGAGAGAGACATGACTGACTGGGCAGAAGATTTTTTCGCAGTAGGTTACTATTACTTTCTGTGGTAGTCTTGCCAACCAAGACTATAGAACTCAATATTTACACCATAACTAGAGGGAGAAGAGATGGATTATTACCTTTCCCAAGGTATTAAGTGTGTAAGTGAATGCAGTGAATTCAACTGGAATTTGAACTCAGCTCTCCGATTTCTCATTTTGAACCAATATCCACTGCACCACAATCCACATATACCATATCAGAAATATGTATTGAGGTTTCTATATTTTCTATTTTCTGTTAAAATAAACAGTTTTATGAACCTAATATAGAGTTAAAAATTGTTAATGCAATGTAGAGGATGACGTATTTTCCATTGTACAATCTTCTTCCCAATAACAATATTACAAGCCAATTGTTACTCTATTGCTATTTCTATGACAAAGATGAGCTTCACTCTTTATTTTTTTGTGTTTTTTTTAATTGTTTCACCCCAAGCAAGGCAGTACCACCACTGATGCACAGGGGGATACATAAGAGAGTAAAAGTTTAAGCAGGTGGAGAGTGAAGAGAAAGATGACCAGTTACAGTGGGTGTCAGTGGGTGTCAGAGAAAGAACAAAAGAAGGATGGGAACACAGGAGTGAAGACAGTTGCAAAGGTAGAGAGAAAGGAAAAGAAAATACACGGGGTGATGTAGAAAGGACTGGAGTTAAGTGGATAAGAGATGGGAATTGACATAGCATTTAAATTCCTGGAGGTTGTAGCTGTCAGGAAAGCAAGTATATGGAAGGGAGTTCTACAGGCGGGAAGTGTGAGAAAAGAAGCTGCTGCAGTAGAATTGTCGGCTGCATTTGGTTGATTTAACTGTAAAAGGGTGGGACCTTGTTGCCAGTCTGGTTGCATGAGTAGCTAAGTTTGTCAAAGCAGAAGCCATGAAAATATTTGTAGAAGAGAGAGAGGGGAGCCACATCTCACCAGTGAGAAAGTGGCTAGAGTTGAGCTGCCAGGTCAGGACCAGTCACGTTACAGGTTCTCTTTTGGAGCCTGTTAAGAACACTGAGATGAACAGCATGAGCACCTGACCAGGTATGACAACAGTATTCTATGCACGGTTGGAGGATTGATTTGTATATGTGCAAGATAGATTCATGTGGAAAAAACTTCCTGGCCCAACACAGTGACCCAACCTTCCTAGCAGTAGATTTAGCTATTGACTCACTGTTTAGACTTTTACAGCTAGAACTTTCCATGCTAGTTGAATCGCCATATTTTATTTTTAAGAAGGAAGTTTCACTCACCTTTTTACTGAGAAATGATACTTTGTGAAAAAAATCCCCATGTGGATGCTTTCTTATATGTTACAGTCTTAACCCCTTTGAGTTAAAAGTCAATTACTATGTATCTTCTTTAATTTCATCTCCTTCTATCTCCTTTCACATTCATATTATTCAGTTGTGGTGAATAAAGAATTAAAAGTAACTCTCTTCTCTTCACTTTTTACAAATTTTGCACTCCAGTGTGAAATCTTAATTTTGACCAATAGGAAAAAGGATTGACTCTTCACTGAAGAAAAAAGGATGAAGCCAAATTTCCCGATCTGATGTCAGATTAATTTTTTAACCAATGAAAGGAAGCGATTTGCAAAACTGAGAGAGAAGTTAACAAGCCAATGTGAAAAAGTCTTTTGCTATAAAATAGAGAAAGAAAGTTGAATCAATCAGGTGGGAGTGAGATCAGACAGCACCAACATGTGACAAAAAAACTTCAAGCTACTGACCCGGACATAACGTTCCAACACATATTCACTCTCCCTTTTCTTCTTGCTTGCAATTCTCCTTTACCTCTTTTTCTTCCTCTTCGCCATTCTTGCTATCAACAAAGAAGAAGAAGACAGCAGCAGCAGCAACAACAACAACAACATGACACTTAAACTGACTTCTAAAATTTAATGTCAATAAGTACCATTTTCCTTTATTGCTTTACCTTCCTTTTCACTTTCTTGCCAGCCATAAAAAAGGAAAGGAACACAGACTTTATTAGTACCCTGTTAATTCTACATAAACTTATTTGATACTTTCAACTAGAATTCTGGATTCACTTAACTTCCTTAATGCACCTTCTCTTTGAACATTTAAACATTTAATAGTTTCATTTCTTACAAATTAATGTTATTCTGTTCTGTTAATAACATACAAACAAAATACTTTTATTCTTCCAGCCTTCAACCTTCTGATGATTTTGATAAACCTAAGTTGTAGGCATTCGGTTATCTTTGGCACAAGTCCAATTTAACATGCACAATAAAATGATTTTAAGAGTAATGGAAAACCTAACAGGATTTATCACCTTAGCAATATACAGGGTGTCCATAAAGTCCCAGTACTGTTACAAGTATTCATTGCACAAAAGCCATATGACCTAGAGTATTGCAGCTTTTTGTAAAATGTTGTACATCTCTTCAAGTTTACAATCACAGCTTTCATTGACTACAATGATGTTAGGATACTTCTGGATGCACATGAAAGATGGATTGGCCATGGCAGACCAATTGCATGGCCACCTTGCTTTCCTGATCTTACCCTCTTGGATTTTTTTTCTTTGAGGGTATGTCAAGGATCATGTCTACATGCTCTTGTCACACTTTGTAGATGCATTGTTGAAGTTGTCCAAACAGTTGATGTTATTATGCTGCGGCATGTATGGAATGAGATGAAATATTGTCTTGACATAGTGAGGGCAACTAGAGATGCACATGTGGAATGAAGTCAATGGAAAGCTGTGAAGATAAACTTGAGATGTACAATATTTTACAAAAAATTGCAATTCTCTATGTCATATGGCTTATGAGCAATAAAAATGCTTGTAATGGTCACTCAGTCAGTTAAGTGCCATATGTGATACATGCTTGGGTGATCATGTCTCGAAACAGACATAACTGACTGGGCAGAAGATTATCCCACAGTAGGTTGCCATAGGCTATAGAACCCAGTCTGTACTGTTATCTGACCCATAACTGGATGGAAGAAATGGATTATTACCTTTCCCAAGGGTATTTGTACGTAAGTGAATGCAATGAATTCAACTGGAATTCAAACTCAGCTCTCTGATTTGTCATTCCGATTCAATATCCACTGCACCATGACCCACATCCAAAAAACTGAATTCACTTTTGCATTGTCAGGAGTGGAATAAAAAAAGTGATGGTACTAAGACTTTATGTATACCCTGTACGCTACGTGCATGATACTGTGTTGATGACAAATTCTGAAGAAAACTGAAAGAACAATTAAGGCATTCAATAAAAGAAAGAAGAAATGCATGCTTGTTAGCAAAAGCACCAACCCAATGTGCAAGTTAAATATTGGGAATGCCAAAATTGAGCAAGTACAGAAATTTATCTAGATATTATATTGAGAGATTTATAAATCTACCATTTGTCCATGCATTGAATACTGTTGCCATATCTGATCAGGTGCTCCTACTATTCATCTCTAGGTTCTTGGCAAAACCCAAAGAAGGATCTGCAAGAGACAGAGGGAATCCTTATTTACATTGGTGAGAAAGTGATTGGAGCTGAGCTACCAAGTCGGGATCAATCATGTTATAGATTTTCCATTGGATTTTGTCAAGAACCCCAAGATGAATAGCAGGGGCACCCAACCAGATGTTACAGCAGTATTCAATGCATGGGCAAATGATAGATTTACATATCCTGAGGAACTCTCTTCCAATTTACTTGTTTCCTGACACCTACAATCTTCAAACATTTAAATATGACATCAATTGTCATTTTCTGTCTTCCTGAATCTTATTCATTTTTTATCCTTTTTTTAATACCCTTTGTATCCAGACTTTTATCTCCCTGTAACCCACTGCACACTAGTGACGGTTCCACCATGCTTGAGGTGAGATGTTTAAAAAAAGAACAATTAAAATGAAAAAGTAATGCAGAAATCTGAAGGTGCATAGAAATATCCAAAGTTGCTGAGCAAGGTATTAATGGATTAAACAATGTAGCGCAGTATCTACTCTTTTTCATATAGAAGTTAAGGCTGAACAATCTTATCACAAATGAAGAAAAATTGAAGTAATAGAGATGTACTTCTATACTGAGAATACCATGGAGAAACCATATCAGAAAAAAGAAAGTTTTAAGAAAAATTCTTCTTTCTTTTATGTGCCTTGTCCCTTCTAATTACCTCTAATCTTTTTCACTCTTAACACTTCTTCTCTTGGTATCCCATCCAAACCCTGTTCTGCCATCTACTTGCTAAATCCCATCTAGTATATCTTGCATTGGTTTCTCTTATCTCTCTTTCCTTCTATCCATCCCATTAGTATTAGATTCTCTGAGCCCATCTTCCTCATTATTTGTCCCAGAAACTTTGGCTGATGTTAAGTATAACTTTTCTTTTTGTTTCCATTCTCTTCAAAACCTTTTTGTTGCTCACATGTTTGGTTTATAGTATTCTCAGCATGCTTCTGTGGAACTGCATTTCTGTTGCTTTGAGTTTCTCCTTCATCTTTGAGGAAATTGTCCATCATCTGCAGCCATATAGAAGGACAGATATCGCATAACAATCCAGTACTCTTTTCTTTGTTTATGATACTTTGAGGCTCTTCTTCATCTTTGAAGAAATTGTCTAGCATTTGGGGTCATACAGGAGAACAGATATCACATAACAATCCAGTACTCTTTTCTTTGTTTCCAATGAAATCATCGTGTCTCTCAATACTCTGCTTAGCTTTAGAAATGTGAAGAACTACAAAAAAAAAATGACATTGTTACAGCTGAATCTTTTAGAACACATGATGATGAAAGAAGTCTTGTAGAATCTAATACTCACTGGACATAGCAAAGCAATAGAAAGAGACAATCAGCTTGGAACATACCTGACAGGTAAATGGAGGAAGAAACAAGTACCATAAAAACAAATATGTAAATGAGCAAGTACTGATGAAGAGATTGGACGCTATGGAGAGACATGAATGACCTCATTCTGGATAGACATGGCACATAGCAACAGAGACATTTCATTTTAATGCTATAGTTTTCAAAAACATCAAAATCATTTTTGTACATTTAATGAATTTGAAATGACTAGTTTTCATGTGTTGGTATCATTTACAATGACTGCTTTCAGCAAATATTTCTATAGTAGATAATAATCAAGCAGTGCTAATCTCTCTTCAATCATTCTATCAAAACAAGATGTTCCAAGACAGTTGAAAAAGAACATGTATCCATGTATTTATAATAAAGAGTTCAGTTCTAAATTTCCTGAAGGCTAGCTGGATTGACAAATGCTTGACAATAGCCAGAAGGCACAATGGACGAAATGTTGTGATAATATCCCAAAAAGTTTAGAGGATATTCCTCAGACTAAATAATGATAGCTTTACATCATAGAAATTTAAAGAGAAAAGTATTTTATCAGTAATCCATACCAAAAATTTCTCAAGCTAGAGAGCTTCATTAGGATTTAAAGTTAAATATTATTTGATATAGAAATAATTATTTTTTTATGATTTTTTTCTACTCATCATGAGAGATTAAATTGTAAACCTTGCAAAATCGATTTTATTGCTTTAACCAGTAAGTTGTATCCTCGGGGACAATTTCAAAATCCAGTTAGTGTTTGCTTCAAAACCTTTTCTTGAAGCAGAAAAAAGAGGCAAGTCATTCATTACTAATTTGTTGCCAATTCCTTTTTACATACAAGTGCCACAGCTGACCAGTAGACTGATCAGCACACAGTGACTGACTAACACTGCAAGTGGGTCCAGTGGCATGGAAAAGCTGTAGGAGTGGAGGTCTTTCATCTACTGCAACCTTTATTGACGTTTGCACTCATTGCATGATCGAATTATTTGTCTGCTTAGATTGGATTAGCCTTCATCTGGGGCCTTCTCTTGCAACGTGACTTGGCCAAAGAGATGGACTCTTGCAAGACTTTTCTACATGGCTTCATTGGAATGCATTGGACAGTCCAACACTTTACTCCAGCACTTTAACACTTAAAACAGGCAAAACTTATCACACACACACATGTATGTGCATAAACAATATAGATATAAAAGAATGAATATATAAATGTAAATCTATTGTACCTAACAAACGCATTTAATTTAGTAAACTTTAATGTGTTTAAAAAATATGTGCTCTCTAACAGGATTCAAACCTGCATCACCTTTGGCAGGGAAAATTGTCATTAGATCTGACCTGCTTTAGTCTGTCTTGGCCATAAAGTTCATTTATGATCAAGGTATTTTTCAGCTTTGCTTGATCATCAACACACTTATTTTACATTAAAAAAATGCTATCTGGTGACAATATTTAAATTGAATAATTTACTATCACATGATAATAACACTTAGCATAGAACAAGTGTGAAATTTTTTTTAATCAGACATATTCCTGATGCAACATATATATATATATATATATATATATATATATAAATATAAGTAGCATCATACAGAAAGAAACAATGATATAATTTATATATATATATATAGTCATCAGCAGACAGTCCTGTTCTGCTGTATCACAGCTCGTCAGTATGCTTAGGCATCCAATTACTTCCAGCCAAGATTGAAACCCAGTGATTTATGATATCAGCTGGAAATTCTATCTCTGTGCTATTGGCGCTTGGTGGAGGAAGGCAGATTTTAGTGTGTTCTATACACAATGCAATACCAGTAGCCGAGAGTGCACAAATTCATTACTGAATATATATGAATTCATTACTGAATATATATGAAAATGTGTGTGTGTATGTATGCGTGTGTGTGTGTGTGTGTGTGTGTGTGTGTGTGTGTGTGTATATAGATATATATTAGAAATAGGGTTGTTCTAACAAGAGAAATTGGTACAGATTAAAAAATGTGAGAGGCCGTGAATGTTTAGTTTAAATGTATATTTATTGTAGTATAAAGATATTATACATATTATGATATTTTAAGTGTTCATAATGGTATTTGTGATGCTACACATGTTTCGAGTCTAAGATTGACTCTCTTCAGGTGAATAAATTTGTGGCTTTACATACTGAGTTCCTTTTGTTTCTGAGAGCCAACTTCTTGTTTATATATAGGTAAGTAGAAAATTAAAACAAAAATAAAGAATAAAGAAATAAATCAAATCAGTGAAGTAAAAAATAAAAAATAAAAAGTAAAAAATAATAAATAATAAAAAAAACATGCCAACATTTGATTTATTTGCTTTACTTTATTTTTTATTTTTTATTTTTTACTTCACTGATTTGATTTATTTCTTTATTCTTTATTTTTATTTTAATTTTCCACTTATTTTAATTTTCCAACTTTATTTTAATTTTCCACTTGTTATATAAACAAGAAATGCTGTTGTCACTTCTGTATGGGGCACTGAAATGCAGTTAGATGTGATAAATTGTTTGTGTTGGAAGTTTTCATTAAAGTTGGAATTAGACATAAGTTAGCTTCTTGATGAATGAATCTGTAGAAAGATAGCATTGTAATGTAATTTTTTAAGTATTTCTTATACACATGCTCATACATAAATATAAAATTTCCAACCAAATACAAAATCATTGCAACATCTCACTACTTTTAATGATCTGTACAGAAAGGACATCTACTTTTCCTCACAAACATACACATGTACACTTATGTCAAATAACATTACCATCTAGGATACACCTAAAAACACAAGTGTTCTACATAAACACACACATATACTAATATGCACTTTACCATCAAAAACATTTCTCACACATATATTTGAAAATTATCTATTGCTTTAATATATGTGACACATACATATGCATGCATATTTATTAACGTAACCATCAGACATACGCCTAAACAGACAAACATTTCTACACAGACAGATATACACACTGTTATACACTTTACCATCTAAAATATTCCAGGCACATACATTTTTTTTTTTAATCATATCACCCCGAGCAAGGCGGTAACGCCACTGATGTGCAGGGGGCTACACAAGAGTGAAAAGATTTGGAAAAGAGAAAGCCAGAAACCACATCCTAAACAGGGAACAAGGGATGAGCCTCTACACCTGTACAATAGACATGGGTGGAGTATGAACCTGGCGATAGTTTAGTCTATCTACTCTAATTGACACTTGCTTAAACCAGTTGATAGAAGAATTATTTTATCTTTTTGGATACTACGTGCTGTATATGCGGGGGGGGGGAGTCAACTATACAATCTATACAATGGCCGAGCAAAGAAGACAACCACGGAATTTAACAAGAAAAATTTTAAAACAAAAAAAATTATTAAAAAATTATCCTCCAGTAAATAAATTTCTTTGAAAAAAATACAAGACAAAAAAAGCACTCATTCAAATAACTATGAAACTTTTAAAATTAGCCACAACAAAAAATTAAAATAAAATCAAAGCAAAATCATGACTTACTATTACAGTTGTTCCCAACCCAAAAAAACACGTGCTTAAACCAGTTGATAGAAGAATTATTTTATTTAAAAATTATTTATTGCTTTAATACACATATTACATATCTGACCAATAAGAACCAATCCCAAATCATAACACACCAAATATACTGTCTTTTTGCTTTTTTGCTTTTCTCTTGGTCTCTAATGAAGATTTTTTCTCTTGGTCTCTAATGAAGATTTAATAAAAGTGAAACATGTTAGATTGAGATACATTTCCTGTTTGTTCTTTTTCTTTATTCTATCACCTTGTCTGATTCTAGTCCATATACTCAACACACACACACACACACACACACACACACACACACACACACACACATATATATATATATATATATCCAAATGAGTAAGAAGAAAATAATTACAATGTAAAAACATTAATTTAAAACAGTGCTCAATATAAAAATAGAACAATTAATATTTATTATCAATTATTACGTTAGAGCATGTGAACAGACTTAGATAGATAGATAGATAGATAGATAGATAGATAGATAGATAGATAGATAGATAGATAGATCCTCCTCTTTAGATGTTATATGTGATGCCATATGTGATGCACACTTTCATGGTCATGTCTTTTTTCAATTCACAACTGACTTGACAGAATTCCTGCAGTAGGCAACCTTTACTTTCTGCTGTAAACTGATTGTCAGCCAAGGGTACAGAGACCCAATTTATCTTGTATTTTTAACCCATAGCTAGGGAGAGAAAAGATTAATTTATGCACATAAGTGAATGACAGTAATTCAAATATCCCTGTCTGATTTGTCCTCCCAAGCTCTGATCAATCACGTCAATCACTGATCAATCACTGTACATCCGTGTTTACAGCACCTGGTATTCCCAAATGGTTATCCTCTTAGCTGGGGACCAAGCTCAACATTGCTTAACTTTGGTAATCAGGCAAGAATCAGTGTTACAATGTGATAAAAGAACATCATAGAGACAAAAATAGATATGAGTCATCATGATCATATGATACACTGGCACTTATGAATATATTAATATCCATACACATCTAAGAACTTATACACATAGATCTATGCACTCCAATATAGAAAAAACATGATACATTACTATGTATGTGTTTATATATCAATATACATATTTACTTTCAAATCCAGTAATGCAATCACACAAATATACCTGAAGTACACACAACATACATGAATATAAAAAAAGTATCAAAGAATTCAGCTGCCTAAAATTTTTCATTTAGCCACACCTGCTAATGTCTGTCTCTCCTATTTGCACACATACATAGTAATGAACATCTTTTATATACTTGTGCACAGTCACATACAGAAATGGTAACTACAGTTAGGGGCACATAAACATGTTGACCAGCCTCTCTCAGTGGCTATACACAATTAAGCTGTTGGCCACAAATGGTGCTTTATAAAGTTACTCAGCTCATAGAATTTCCTTCTCAGGCCACTTTTACCTGATTATTTCCAAGAATCCGCCCTAACTTGGCTGCTCTTTAGAACTACTCTTCTCAAATAAGAAGATTTACCTTGACCTGTCCAATCTCATTTAAATACTTTATTTTGCTCTCAAAAGCACAGCTTTTTGGGGAAGCACTGAACTGATCTCTGTGAAAATTAAGGTTTTATTCCATCTACCAGGTTAGTATAATGAACTTACAAAGAGAGGAATGCAAGAGGGCATTAAAAAACGTTTGAAATTTGGTTATATAGCCAGACTTTAGAATATGGGGCAGGATCTGGAATTTTTCTCATGAATAAAAGAAAAGCATTGGCTGAAAGTGTTGTTCAAGAATTGACTTGGAATTTATTGACTTACCAACTGTACTTCATTCAATTTAATATCACATGACTTTCTTGACTTCTTTATAAACAATTGTTTAGTATTCTTCCAATTACTGTGTTCATGAAACCTTCAATAAAAACTACTCAGAAATTTTTAAATTAAGATTTTTAGAGGTTAATAATAATATCTTAACATTATTATTATCTCAAAAGCAATAGTGATTATTATTTTTTTATTCTTTATAATCATTTCACCCAAAATAAGGCAGAAATGCCACTAGTGTGCAGAGGGTTACAGTGAGAGAACAAAAACGATGCCGGGGTTGTTGAAGAAAAGATAAGAGATAGATAGAAATCAAGTAGATTAAACATGGCAATTGATGCTGCATTAAAACTTTTGGAGATTGTAGCTATCAGGAAAGCAAGCAAAATGGAAGTTAGTTTTACAAACAGGAAAAAGAGAAAGAAAAGAAACTGTTAAAGTAGAAGAGACAGTTGCATTTAACTATTTCAGCAATAAAAGGGTGAAAATATTATTAAATTATTTGCAAAATTTAACTAGTATTATTAAAAGATATTTTCTTGAGATACAAATATCACTTTAAATGTCTAACAGATATTGAAACAATGCATAGATATGCCTTAAAATTAAGGCAGAAAAGATTAGATTATGTAGCACTAGTCTTGTATCTGAAGACAAATTTTGTAGATTGCAAAATCAGTGTTCTTTATACATAATGTTTCTCCTATAGAACGCAGTTCTTTTTTATGCGTTTGACTATCATGGAGATTCAGTTTTGTTCAGGTGTAAAATAATTTCCAAGATCATTAACTTTTGTTGTTTCTTTTTGTATAATCTTCTTTACATGCCGTTTCCTTTCAGGGCATACGTGTTCATAGAATTCTACTTGTCGCACTCAACACTTTTTCTCTTGGTATCTCTCCCAAAAACCGCTTCACCATCCACCTGCTCAAGCCCATCAATTGTCTTGTGCTGCGTTCCCCTGTCTCTCTCTCTCTCTCTCTCTCTCTCTCTCTCTCTCTCTCTCTTTATCCATTCTATGAGTATTAGATTCTCCAAACCCTCCTTCCTCATTACATGTCTAAGAAACTTCAGTTGTCTCTTCCTGATGCTTAGTATAAGTTTCCTTTTCATTTGCATCCTTTCCAAAACCTTGTCATTGCTCACATGTTTGGTCCATGGTATCCTCAGTATCCTTTTGTCTGTAGAACCACATTTCTGTTGCTTTGAGTCTCTCCTTCCTCTTTGATAAGATTGTGCAGTATTCACCATCATATAAGAGAACAGATATTACATAACAATCCAGTACTCTTCTCTTTCTGATCAGTTTTTATCACAGTAGTTATTTGGTCATCAACAAAATGAGAATATAGCAAACAGAGAGAAGAGACTGAATTGAGTTGATTATTTTTCCTAATCATTCTACATTGCTTTTTGCATGTAACAGTTTCGAATATAAATATATGACCCTTTCCCTGTGAAAAGAAAGATGCAGGGATTAATAGCAAGGTAGTCAAAAGCATATCAGCAAGGTTTTGTTAGGATATTTTAGAGTTACCTCTTGTAATTACCAAAGTGACTGCCTCTCTCTCTCTCTCTCTCTCTCTCTCTCTCTCTCTCTCTCTCTCTCTCTCTCTCTCTCTCTCTCTGCTACCCAGAACTCTAGGACACTCCTTTTGTCAGCTTCTTATTCTCATTTAGAATGACCCCAGAATCTTTAAACAAATAAGTCAGACTTTGCCCCATAAAATTTACTTGTATACCTGAAACAATATGTTCCATTTTGCCCTACGCTTGGGATAATTGTATTTATTTTTTTATTGTTAGGTTCTATTGTACATAAAGATTATGTTTATTAGTAACTGTGGGTCTTTCATAATTTAAGGATTTACACTGTAAATCTTCCAGGCTTCTTTCTTATTTCTTAAAGATTTACATTGTAAATCCTCCAAGATTAACACACTAATCAGGCTGATACTTGTACTACTCTATCATTTCACATGACACCCAACAGTTCAAAGTAGTCAACACCTTATATCTGTCGTTCAACTTTCATGATATTTTTACACTGATATTTTTCTTATTATGTTCTGTATAACATCTCAATGTTTAGCAACTCACCATGGTTATGTACAACTTTGTGAATTTTTTGTAGCTACCTACAAAGTTGATCTCTATTATAACAAAAGGCCTTAAAATATCCAAGTTATAAAGTTAATTAATTCTTAAGAGAATACTCTTTGAAGTTTTTTTTTTTATTTGTTCCTGTTATGATGCCCTATCTGTTATGATGCCCTACCTGTTATGATGCCCTATCTGTTATGATGCCCTATCTGTTATGATGCCCTACCTGTTATGATGCCCTATCTGTTATGATGCCCTATCTGTTATGATGCCCTACCTGTTATGATGCCCTATCTGTTATGATGCCCTATCTGTTATGATGCCCTACCTGTTATGATGCCCTATCTACACTGGAATGAACTCTTCCTCCTTTATAAATACTAATCTGCAAGACTTCCTGGGGAGACAGTCAAGACGCAATGTAACTTGACAGTTCGGACGAAAACTTCTATCTGCTGACTAATAACACACTTATTTTGTATATATGTTCTGTTATTCCAATACACTGGTTCAACTTACCTTCCTCTTTTCATGTCTTTTTTCTAGGCTGTAACAGACCACAATAGTCCCTTTATCCTGTTTTAAGTTTTTTCTCTTGACAATGTTTCTAGTGGTCAATCTTTAAAATTGGGAAACTTCAAAATAATCAAATGGTCTGCAAAGTAAAAGGCAGTTGATGTCATTAATTATTTATGAGCTGTCATGATGTCTTGAAAACACTTTGGATTATTTAAAATTGTTGTTATTTTTGGTACTTCTTATAATTACTATTGAATTTATGTCAATTGATGTTCAGCTTGTGACCTAAATGTCACATCAGTTTGAATTGATGCTTCTCAGTTTTTTCTTTTTGAAACCTTTTTTCATTGCATTCTTTTTTCTTCTACTCATGTGCTTCATCTTCTTTCACATTTCTTTTATTTTTATATCTTAGTTCATTTTTACATATCTTTTATTTGTTCTTTTTTCTTCAGAAATTTTTCTCTTCACTTTCTTCACAAATCTTTTCAAAACTTTATCTTCATTTGCATCATCTTTTATCTTTTCTTTTCCTTAACATTTTTTCTTCATTTTTCATATTTGTTTTTCTTTTCATTACTTCCTTTCTTCTCTTCTTTCTTTCTTTGACTTTCTTCTTTTTCTAATTCTTTTACGTCAGTAAATGTGCATTTATTTACATATCTTTGTTGGAAAACACCAACCTTGACATAAATTTTATTCATAGAAAACCAAATAAGGAAAGAATTCATTGTTCATGTATTCTTTTAAAACTTGCACACCATACTGCATTATAATGGGTATTCCAAGGGTGTGTACATAAATGTATGTATAAATGAATATACAGATTTCTCTCTGTAAATATGAGCAAAACAGTACATGAATATTTTTGGTATACATGTTGTATGCATTTGGAGCAATATATTATTTACATATTTACAACTGCATATTTTTGCATAAATGACTACCTTCAAAATTATGTATGTAAAAAATTGTATGCATTTTTCTTTGTAAATTTTTATAACTCCCTGATTGTTTGTGCATATATCTCTGTATTTAGCTGTTTATACATTTCTCTCTGTCTCTCTGTCTCTCTTTTTCTATAGACACACACAAACACACATACACATACACACACACACACACATATGCACTACCATCTGAGTGTATACATTCAGAAGTTGGGTAAATGTGAACAATGGATGTGTCTAAATGTTACTGTATAAATATCTTTCTCCACAAGAATAAAAACAGTTTTACAGAATTTGTTAGTACAATTGTTCTCATGTTTGTCTGGTAAATCATTGATAATGATAAATTCAGATATATATACTTATACTTAGCTTATTCCAAATATATATACTTGTGCCATTCTCACTTTATTCCAAATAAATTAAACAAGCATTTGATAGTTGACTATTTACAGGATTCTTTATAAGTAGGACTGACTTTGTATTATGCTTTATTCATTTCAACTAAATCATTATATATGTTAAAGCTTAGGTGGTCAAGAACATTACAGAAAAATTCATCAAATTGTCAGCATTTAGCCAACAATTGTTACTCATAACAACAATTTAACATGTAATTTTACCTGTTCCATCTGTCAATGTATATGCAAATCTCTCGCAGAACTTAAAGTTATCTCCATAGACATGCCATGTCTGTACCAGGTGAACAATGATTCTTTGTATCCATGACAACATTTCTAGACACAAATTAATAAACAAGCAGGAGAGAATCTTGCTCAACAATGAATTTACTGCCATCAGTAATGGATTTTATTTTTAATTTGATATTTTTAGTACTTCAAACATTATTATAGTGGGCACTTCATATTTGAAATAGACGTCCCATTTTTTTTTTTTGAAGCAACAAAAGATTAAGTTTACTGATTACATTGCAATTTCATTCCAGTGCCTTATAGCACAGCCTTATAAAATTTATAATTTACTGAAGCTTTACAAAATGTATGTGAACATGATGCATAACACGAGTTCATTACTACTATCATTGTGCCATCAAATAACTGTTCAGTATAATTTCACTTTGAAGTAAATGTTACTTCAAAAGGAAATTTACCTACACAGTGCTGTAGTTTTAGTATTCTTTTCAATAAAAAATGCAAACTTAAAACATTTTGTCTTATTTGTACCGGCAGTATTATGGCTTTATATACATTTTTATCTATGTTTTACTGGGCTTAGGGTAGAAACATATATGAGACTAGCCACTGAAAAGTCGAAGCAGCACAAAGATGACACGACACATTTAACAATTAATTTATTCAAACCCCAGCTAAGATCCGCTTGCATTTTATAGTGTGACCGGAAGTTCTTATAATCATCACTGTCATTATTGATGCTGTTATAACAACCCCCTTTCTAAGGTTTAATTTTTTTTCTTTATTAATTTATTTCTAACTTTTCCAAATTACAAAATAAATGATTACAAATCAAAGTTTGTTTTGGTTACAGTCCAAGGGCAATAACACACTTTCTTTGTGACATTGTGGTGATACCACCAGCCAAGCAAAAGGTGAGCAAACCGGATGTTGGCTCTATACCAACCAGAAAGCTAATGATTAAAAAGTCATGTACGCAAGTGAATTCGCGCAGATGTTCCGGTTGAAAAATAAAAATTAATCTAATATCAAATTACCATTTTTATTTATCTGCCAATGAGAAGCCCAGAACCAAATACAAGGATGAAATGCGAAACGACCAGCGTTTTGAGCCAGAAGGAAAAATATAAAAGCCGTGACAAAAGGCACCCAGACCCAGACAGGCACAGACAGAGGAGAAGAGTGTAATTAGTTTCTTTCTTGACATATGTCCAGCAACTATTATGTTCGTCTCCCTCTTCCTCCCCTGTTCTCAAAGTACTAACTGACCTTTTCTAAGACATTCCACAAACCAACTTGTTGACCTACTGACCTTAGAAACGGCAACTTGATAATGAACATTAATCATACTACCAAGCTTTTTAACTTTCATCTTCCTTGAACATTCTTTTATCTCCTTCAGCTCATTATTATCTGCCATGAACTCTTTCTAACTTTGTTGGACCTTTATTCCAAGTATTGTTTTAATTGTAAAACATTAATTGAAATGTATATATGTATAAATGTTATTTTACACTCAAAATTGCCTTTCTTGAATTTATAATCTTTTATGAATTATAGTGGGCTATCTTCCCACAAGGCCAAATTCCATTAACCTACTACGGAATCCTACTACCCCTCACTACAAATGAAATAAGAGAAGAGATACCTGCTATAATATCAATCCACCTGTGCATTCAAGAAATCACACTAATGAAAAATGTGTTCAGTGGTAGAGATTGAACCTGTGTCCTCCTTTGTAAGAGAAACCACTGTTTTATCCAGTGTGCTTTATCACTCAGCATAATAGTAATTGTAAAGTCACAAATTTGAAGAGAGTCAACTTTGGACTCAAAATATGTGTAGTGACACAAATACCATTATGGAAATTTAATACAAAAAGCAAGTAAGATTAATAAGAATAATATCAATAATAATAACAAAAACAATAAATCTACACTTTAAACAAAGTGTTCATGGCTTCACACACTTCTTCCACCTATACCAATTTTTCTCATTGGAACAACCCCTATTTCTATTTCAATATATATATAATGCCCATACAAAGAGGAGTAACACAAGATAGTGATTAATTAAGGCTTGAAATGTATCTATATTTATAACAACACTGTTTATATATACAAATATTATATCACAAATATTGAGCAGTTTCTGCATAAATATAGCAAAATTTAAAACATACATGTGTACATGTTTGACAGTTCATATTAAAAAAATTATTGTATGTTAATAAATCTATGTCCATGCATAAAAATAAATACAGGGATGTACATGCAGAAAAAAAGGCAAGCAACGCAATGGCTTCTGAGATCTTCTGTTGGGCTTTAAGTGTCAATACAATCAGTTGTTGAAAATTAACTGAAGGTTGTATAAAAGTAAAAGAAAAAGAGCAAATGAGAGAGAACAAAAACTATAAAGTGGATGAACAAGTGTTCTGTCCACTTAAGAAACAAAGAAAGCTGCTGCTGATGTTATTGTCTCCATCTGCTCAGCACCCAAGCAAAATAATAACAAAATTTTCTAATAAAGATGACAGAATAGATTGTCACTTCTAAAAGCTACTTAAAAGATGAAATGCAAGTGATCCTTTCAATGTCAAATGGAGGAGGATTATTTGGTAGTTATTAGTGTACACATCATATATAATATAAACAGGGAAAAGGAACTCTTAATTCAAACAAATTTCATAGAATTTCAAAAAGTTATGCTTCAATTTAAGGTGTGTTTTAAAATTTTCATAAAGTTTGACTACCAAACATAGAAAATTGCATATTTTTTGTGATTTGATCTACAGGGTGACTAAAAAAAAAACACATGCAACCTATGAAGATAAGCAGTAGTTCCAGCAAGAGGAGGCCACCCTCAGCACTTCAAATGACACCCTAATCTGTCTGAGAGAATGATTTCAGGAGAGTCTGATCAGCTGGAAGTATGAGTTTGAGTGGGCACAGTGCTCACTGGACTTGAACCCCACAAGATTTTTATTTGTGAAGATAGCTCAAGGATAATGCATACCAGGGCAAACTTCAAATGATTGGTGAACTGAAGCCAGAAATCACAGTAAGCATTAGGAAAATCCCCAAAGAGGAATTGTCAGAGTAACTGACAATTTTGCACTAAGTTTGCCTGCTATGCCATGAAGCCTGTTTGAAGCATATTTTGGAAAAATCACGACATTTACGCAAAGAGACCAGTTTAACTAAAACTTTGAGGAATTATTATACACAAACGAAAGTGAAAATCCATCAAGTTTCTTGAAAATAACTGAACCTTTGTAAGATTTATTACAATATTTATGGGTTCTGTTTTTTAGGAGTCACCCTGTTTTCTATAAATATGCAAAGAGGAACAGAGATTCAAATCCTACCAGAGGGTGCATTTTCTTTATTGAGTTTTCTTGAATATGCAGACTGGTAGATGAAATAAATATTCTATTTACATTGTCCAGACTATTGTCCTCATCTTTATTGCCACTATTATGATGGTTCCTCTGTTGTATGCTCTGGCCTTCTTTAAGTGTTAGGAATTTTGAATGGAACCCTTTATTATGATCATGTGTGTATATCATTCTATATGCAAAGGTCATTAAAACAAAAGGGCCCATCCCAACAAAACAAACACTCATTCATGCATGCACTAAAAATTATAATAAAAATAAATCAAGAAACTACACAATAAAAAAGAAAAATAAAGAAAAAGAAAAATCAAACAATCATAAACAAGAAGAAAAAGAATAACTAACTAATCACAAACAAGACTACTCCCAAAATATCACACCATATTCTATATAATCAAGAAAAAACTAATACTTAATGACAAACAACCCTGACAAGTGAGAATATTATAATGGTGTCCTCATAAAATTTTGAAGTTGGCATGAATCTGCTCTATTAAAAACATAAATTCTTTGTGCCTATCAACACTCTCTCTCTCTCTCTCTCTCTCTCTCTATATATATATATATATATATATATATATTGTTGTGAAATAAATAAAACATCCTAGTGACACAAATAGACTAGCTAGAGACTTAAATAAGAACTTTAAGTTTTCTGAAAAACCAATAAAGACATCTTTCACACTATTTCTTACAGACATCACAACAAGTGTCTAAGCTAGACTTAATATTATAACCACTAGAAATTGAGTTTTAACACAGAGAAAATAAAAATCAAAGAGGAAAACAAGAGAGAAAGAAATAAAGAAAGATATGGAATGAGTCCATGAAAAAAAGGCTCAAGGAGACATAGACCCCAAATTTAGGAAGGAAGTAAAGTATAAGCATATACAGACATGGTAACACAGAATCTTTCATACACTAAAAATTCACTTAAAAAGAACAAAAATGAAAGAAATAAGAAAGAAAATTTGGAAAGAAAGTGAAAAAAAAGGGAGAGAAGGGTAGGTTAGAATGCAGATGTCCAAAAGTTGATTTAGAGGGTGGGAAGAAAGAGGGAAGACTAAGAGAGATAATGAATTGGATTCAACTCTGTTGAAGGGACATTTAAAAAAATATGCATATGTGTGTAAAGAAATCAAAAATAAGGTGTTAAAGGAAAGGAAAGGGATATATATATATATATATATATATATATATATATAGAGAGAGAGAGAGAGAGAAGACAGACAGAGAGAGATGTGGCTAGTGTAACAATTATCCATGTGGAAAATGTAAGCAGCAATTAAAGTTCAAACTTTGTCTTAAGCTGTTGTATTAATAATGCCTTTGGAAAACCATAAATCTATCTCTTCTCATTCCCCTATGAGTAAATCTGCCAAGAAAGGTGAAAACTTGTAAGAACTTGGACACAGATTTACAGTGGATGATATAAACATCTTCATCTTAGTAAAATATTTTGTCTTTTAATTAGATTTGCATTTTTTCAAACAAAATTGTGGTCAGTCTTGTTACAGTAAATAATTAATGCATTTAATATGTTCTGTAAAACATTCCTTTTGTGTTCATATCATCTTTTATTTAAATTCCTTGAAGTATCTCTGTTGTATTCCTTGTGGTAGTTATTACAAGTAATAGAGTAAATTTCTCCTACAAGATGTTATTAATAATCAACAGTGGTCTCCCCTTGTTTTGTTACTCTTCTCTTTGACAGAGCTATTTACTGAGACTATAAAAGGGTACTAAACACGAACCATGTATTCTCAGTTGAATAAAGATTTCTTAAAGCCTACACCTGCATACTTTTGTCATTACATAAGACTTAACTTTTATTAGTATTTAATTTTTTTAGCTGTAGTTGTGACAAATTTTATGTAGAGTTTATGTAAATTAATTTCAGTTCAAGTTGTGATAAAGTTTGTAGCTATCTTGATTCATTGGGATTGTTAGGAGAGGTACATTTTCTATTTTGGAATACATTATGAGTCTCCTGCTTCACATTGAATATGAAAAAGTGCATTGGAGAACTATTAACATTATTCAGACTATTGTCCTCATCTTTGTTGCCACATTGTACAAATGGCACCAAAGATGAGGACAATAGTCCAAATAATGGACATAGTGAAATATAGACAAATGCATTGGAGAAGCTTGAAACTATTCTTGATGTATTTGTCATTTTCAAAATTTACAGCCATCAGTATTTACATTCCATTACATGGAATATCATATTAATCAAAAATACATTTTTTTCATTGATATTTTTTGGATTTATTCAGTAATAAAAATTTATATTGCAATTTGTTTGAATAATAAATCATCACACTCCAAAAACTGATTATTATAAATATTTTTATGAGGATAGCTATTATAAACTGAAACTCACGTTACATTTTACTCATGTAACTGTCAGTACATCTTTAAAATTTTCAAGATGTACTGACTTTTACATGAGTAAATTGTTTCTTATTTGTTCAATAACAGATTTTTTAAAACAATAATTTATTCCCAGGCAAGGCAATAATGCCACTAAGATATGCTACTGTGAGTGAAAGAAAATGTGATGAATTTAGAAGCAACAGGAAAACCAATCCTAAACAAGAAATAAGGGACAAACCTCTACTCTTGTTTAAAAGATGGAGAAAGATTACAAAAAACATTAACTTGCATTATAAAATCTAGCAAAGTATATATATATATATATATATATATATATATATATATATATAAAAATCTGCCTCCTTCTACCGAGCACCAATAGCTCAGAGGTAGAATTACTGACTGACACCAATTTGGCCAGGTTTCAATCCTGGGTTAAAAGCAATCAGATGTCTAACCATACTGATGAGCAGTGATACAGCGAAACAGATCTGTCTGCAGATGACTATATATATATATATATATATATATATATATATATATATATATATATATATATTGCCAGATTATTAACTTAATACTAGTGTCCTTGGCATATTGAATTTTTCACTTTTGGTAGGATAACCAATTTAGGAAAAGAAAAACTCTTCAAAAACAGCCTGAAGAGTAATGGATTCCATCCATATATATTGTTATAGACATGCATTCATCAATGAAGTAGCCACTGATACTTTTGGTATAGACACATATCCACTGCTGCTACAGTATCAGTACATGTGATGTCCCTGCAAGCCTAATGGATTACATGACTTGTGATTGTGTATTATAAAAGATGTTACAATTGTATAACTGTATACAATCATCATTATTGAATTATGATCTATCTCTGTATTACTGTTATTAGTTTCTTCAACATCACCAAAAACATTTTTTATGAAACTTCATTAAAATACATCATAATAGATTAAGGAATAGCTTACAATACAAATCCTGTTCTACACTCTTGTTCCAACAAATTGAAGCAATTGCTTTTGTTTTCTTTCTTTCACCATACAGTTAGTTTTAAACCCACCAGAGTGACAGGGTATAATTGATTTCTATTTCGTCCTCAGATTAAGTCATTTGCAGTGGTGTCCTGTAAAATGAATCTATTTTTGATGTGTATGATGAAATTTGTTCCATAATTGCATCAGATTTTTATCCCACCCAGACACTATTGTCTCAACTGTCAATTTGTTGGCTAACAGCCATTTTCTGTGATGGACGTTACTCCAAGGAAGTGTACAAAAATTGTAATGCTGCATGAACACATTGGTATGCCTTACAGAGGGATCGCGGATATTGTTGGAGTCAGCCTTTCAACTGTCAGTAATATCATCAGAGCAAAGAAACAAATTGGATCCATCAGTTTAAGGCTTGAAGAAAAATGCAGTCAGAAGAGAAAAACAACATTAAGATATGACACATACATGAACAGGGAAAGTGTGAAAGGTCCTAGGAAAACATTATTCCTTTTGTTTCAATTAATTTGCACACAAATAATTTTAGATAAACATTTCTGGTGATTTGTAATTCCTCCTTCCACAATATTACTATTTCAATATTTAACCTTAAATGACTCCTGATCCTAAAAATGTTGTCAAATGTGTCTTACTTGATTTAGCAAAGTAATATAATGATATTCATAATGGCCATATTCTCCCAGTAAAATAATAAATAAACTTTTCCTTACACCTGATGGTGTGTAGGGCAGCGTTTTTGCTGTTTCCGTAACAAACTGTTTTTTTTTTTTATGGGGAAGGGTTGTTAGCCCTGCGCCCAACCCCAAACCTGGAGGGAGGTGATTTTCTAAGCATAGCTTAGACGTAACACATGGCTGAAAGTAGAGGTTACCCAGTGAGGATCGAACTCACTACTCAGTTATAAAGATTCTAGCGAGATGAGCTTAAAAACCATTACACCACGCCGAGGTTCCCATTCTCCCAGTAATACTTGTTTTATTTCCTGACTCATGACAATCCTATTCTTTCTATCTCTCAATGTATAGGTTGAGTACAGAAACTTAGTAAAATATATTTCAGGTAAAAATACAACACTAAAATACAACCATGATTAATGTTTTATTTTGTTGTATACTTATTTTTGAACAGCTATGTAATCGTATTTCTGGTTATGGAGTTTCTAGGCTTTATAAATTGAAAAAAAAATGGCTTTGAGCAAATGAATGTAGTTCTTAGCATGAACCATACTTCTTTGAACCTCATAAACTAGTGCTACAGAATCACAAAGAACTATACCAAATATCAGACACCTTATTACTTGAGTACTTTCAACAATATTAACAAGTAAAATGGATATTACAAGTAACTCAACAAAAAAATCATGGCATAATCAAGATGCTGATATTCTGTATTACTTTAAACAAAGAAATTAGAAAAGAAACTGTCATCAATGCTGAAAAGAGTGATAACAATTACTGGATTTGAGAAGAATATATAAATTTCAACTAAAAGTCAATCAATGAATGCCAAATATTTCTTTATAAGGAAACAGTTATTATTATTATCAATAACCAATACCTAATAAAATGTGTTTTCATTGCATAATGTTCCACTAGAAATAATGAAGTCCTGGTGTATTTGGTTTAGAATAAAATTATTTTTTATAAACAAAAATTGGTAGGAGTGAACTCATCTACAAGAGTAGTTTCTCTACATGGAAGCTACACATCAAAGTAACTAATACAACCAAGCTGGTGAAAATATTTATGTAGTATCATATGCAAATTAGTAGACAAGTATAAATAGAGAATAACTGGAGAAGTATGGGAATAAAACCCTGTTGTCACAAAGGACACAGAGCTTTGCTACAACTACTACTACACACAATCTTGGGCGATCATGTCTCGAAAGAGACATGACTAACTGGGCAGAAGATTATCCCGCAGTAGGTTGCCATTGCTTTCTGCAGTAGACTGGTTGCCAGCCAAGGCTACAGAACCCAATCTGTCCTATTATTTAATCCATAACTGGAAGGAAGAAATGGATTAATACCTTCCCCAAGGGTATTTGCGTGAAAGTGAATGCAATCTGGTCAGATTTCTTATAATCATTTTTTAATAAAATATTTAAAAAATTTGATGGGTATTTTATGGATCATATAATCAGTTAGTTAAGTGCCATACGTGATACACACTTGAGCAATCATGAGACATGTTTGACTGGGCAAAAGATTTTCTTGCAGTAGGTTGCTCTTACTTTCTGTGGTAGACTGGTTGCCAACCAAGACTACAGAACCTAATCTTTCCTGCTATTTAACCCATAGCTGGAGGGAGAAGAAATTCATACCTTATAATCATATGATATATAATATATAAATAACATGATATTGTATTATATAAGGTCATAAGATCATATAATATCTTATAGAAAAATAAATTATGAACAAAGTCTTTTGAAAAATAATCACAATAATTTTGTTTCTTCACTGCTCAGAAATATAAGTTTCCAGTATTAGATGTTTTTGACTACAAAAATTGTTCTACAGGTTTCTTTTTAATGATAATAAAGAGAATAACAGTATAAAAACACTTTTCTTATTAGATAATTCTTCTTCTTCTTCTTCTTCTTCTATGTGCTGGCTCCCATCATGGCCTTCCACATCTTCCTAACCCTTGTAGCTCTTAACACCCTTTCTCTTTTTACCACTGCCAAACCCTGATGTGCCATTCATTTGCTCAAGCCCTTTAAGTATGTCTTGCATCACTTTTCCCTGTCTTTCTTTCCCTCTATCTATCCTGTGCATATCAGATTCTCTATGCTTTCCTTCCTCATTACATGTCCCAGGAACTTCAGCTGCCTTTTCCTGATGTTAAGTATGTTTTTTTCATTTCCATCCTCTCCAAAATCTTGTCGTTGCTCACATGTTCTATCCATGGTACCCTCAGCATCCCTCTGTAGAGCCACATTTCAGTTACTTCAAGTCTTTCCTTCATCTTTGAAGATATTGTCCAGTATTCACTGTCATTTTGAAGGATAGACATCATATATAGTACTCTTTTTTTTTGTTTCCAATGTTTTAAAGATAAAATTCTGCTGATTTTAAAAAATATTAATATCTATTCATCAAGTATTTTGAATGAACTAAATTAAATGTGTTAACCGTGCCTTAACTTCAAATCTATTGCAGCAAAATATTTGAGAGGATTATTAGCCGTTTTCTCAAAGGTTATCCCCTCCAAGCATGACAGGAGGAATATATATATATATATATATATATATATATATATATATATATATATATTCCTCCTGTCATTTGCAGTGCAAAAAGTTTATCCTGCAACTGAAGGTGACTCTAATCCTTGAATATGAATTTATTTGAATTTCATAGTTGTGTTGTCATATCCTGCTAGGACAATGGAAATGTTGTTTGTAACACCAGGTATCATTTCCTTTGTAGTTATCACACATCATTTTAACCTTCAGTATTCAACACTATATCAGTTCTCTTTCTACTGCATTCTTTTACAAGGCCTCACAATTGCAGTAACCTTATTGTTAACTTTATTCAAAAGTGTTTTCCATTGTCCTAGCAGGATATGACAACACAACTATGAAATTCTAATAAATTCATATTCAAGGATTAGAGTCACCTTCAGTTGCAGGGCAAACTTTCTGCACTGCAAATGAAGTTACATACAGAGCAATAAAGGTTAATTTATTTGCATTACTGACTATGAAAGATCATAACTACAAGTAGGACATAATGATTGCACAAACTGGATTGATGATTTGAATGATATTGATAACAAAAACAACAATAACTATGCTGATAATATAAAATACGAGTGAAGGTAATAATAATTAATAGGATATAAAAATAGAAGATGATGATGATGATGATAAGATAATTTTGTTGACTCTTGGTTACTGTTCAAGAACCTCCAAGCTTCCTTAGAACCTGAAATCACATTAAATAGAATCTTTTCCTAAATTCCAATACAAGCACTTGTTCTATTCTTGAAATTTTGACTTGATTCAATTAGGAAGCAGCCATGTTTAGGCAATGGAATTAGTGCCCAGAGATGTTGACTATTGTGTTCACATTTGGAATCTGGAGTAGCTGGCCTGCCTTTCTAAAGTATGCATCCTAGGATTGACTTTGGTTTTGAAAAGTATCATTTGTCAAGATTACAAGCTTTTTGTTTTTCATGCAGACTGACAAACTGATATACACTTTGATGGCTTTGCTTAGAGCAATGAACTACAGGATGTTACAACTGTGATTAAATAGCAATCAATATAATAGTGTAATAACTCTCTTGTTAGATTTTTTACAGAGGTTTATGAGATCTTTGATTTGTAAAACAGAAAAATGCTACTTCATTAATTATGGCAAAAAATGGAAACCTTTGGTCAAATAATACAAAGAGCACTTAGTTTTTAATGAACAGAACTTGAGACAGTAAAATATCTATTCATGAAAATGTACAGAGAAGCTCTTCACACAGCTAAGAAGTATTTTTTTTAATAATTTCACCCCAAGCAAGGCAAGACTGCCACTAGTTTACAAGGGGTTACTGTAAGAGAAAACTGGGTTCAAGGGGATACTGAAAAAAGGATAAAAGACAAACGGGATTCAAGAAGATAGAAGATAACAAAGGATATTGCATTTTAATTTTTGGACATTGTAGTTATCAGGGAAACAAGTAAATAGAAGGGAGTTCTACAGGTAGGAAGTGCGAGAAAAAAATGTTGAAGTAGAAGTGGTTGTTGCATTAATTAGTAGCATATTTACCTTCATGGAGATGAGGCATCAGGTAAAAAAATTGTCACAGAGGTAGTCATGAAAATATTTGTAGAAAAGACAGATGCCACATCACTTTGATGAGAAAGTGAGAAAGTTAAGATGCCAAGTCAGGATCAATTACATTGTAGTTTCTTTTTTGGATTTTGTCAAGAATGATTTTATTTAAAATAAATTATCATGTTTGGTCTTTTAGTTAAATTTTGGGAAAGGGATTGGGTTAAGAGCTTTTAACCAACACTTTGCAAATAACAAAATATCACTGAATGACAACACAATGATTAGAGCCTCAGATGGATCAGAGGTTTATGGTTCACAGCACATACCATTGAGTAGTATCTTGAGCCACTCAAAAGATGGATACCTATGTTGTTCATCAATGTTTGGCCATATTATTATCCATAAACTCAGTCAGTCAGTTAAGTGCCATACAGGATACATGCTTAAGCAATCATGTTTATTTTTATACATGACTGACTAGGCAGAAGAATTTCTTGCAGTAGGTAACCACTTCTTTCTGTGGTATACTGGTTGCCAATCAAAGCTATAGAACACAATCTGTCTTGCTATTCAACCCATAGCTGGAGGAGGAAAGATTATTAATACCTTTCTCGAGGGTATTTGCATGTAAGTGAATTCAACAGATTCAACAGGAATTCAAACTCAGCTCTCCGATTTCTCATTCAGATCTGATATTTATTGCACCACAATGCACATCCTGCTGTAAAATCAGTCAGTCAGTTAAATGCCATATGTGATACCAACTTGAACAATCATATCTATTTCGATACATGACTCACTAGGCAAAAGATTTTCTTGCAGTAGGTTGCCATGTCTTTCTATGGTAGACTGGTTGCCAACCAAGGCTCTAAAACCCAATCTGTCCTGCTATTCAACCGATAGCTAGAGGGAGAAAATATGGATTAATACCTTTCCTAAGGGTATTTCTTTGTAAGTGAATGAAACAAATTCGACTGGAATTTGAACTCAGTGCTCTGGTTTTTCATTCTGAGCCAATAACCATTGCACCATAATGCACATCCAGCCATAAGCTTCTGTGGCTAAACTGACAAATATCAAGTAATGGGCTGAAGATTGGGAGATATGTAACTTATGGTGAGTGATTAATAAATACAAAAGTTTAAATATATTAGGAGAGTTTTAATAGAGGATAGCAAATAAAATCTTAACGTGCATTGGAATAGCAAAAAATGTATTCCAAATTATGAAACAGGAAAATGTCATTAGAAACAAGGCAAAGAGTACTGAACAGCTATATAATATCAATCTTCCTATTGTAAATGCCCAACAATCTCCTCATGAATGAAGAGAAAACCAGAGGTAGCAAAAATGTGGTTCTACAGAAAGATGATCAATGATCAGGGTGTGTAAGCAATGAAGAAGTCTTAAGAAAAATTAAACAAAATGGATACTTATGCTTAGAATCAGAAAGAAACAGCTGAAATATCTTGGACACATAATGAGGAAAGAGGGCTTGAAAAATTTGACACTCTCAGGACAAACAGAATAGGGTAAGGCTGTGAACTACCTACCCGACAAGCTTGTGTGAATCGATGACAGTGGTTGGAAAGAATGGCAAAAATACTTTACTAAAAGTAATAAGGATAGGAAGTTGTAGAGAGCAGTGACTGGCAATGTCCTGAAGGGACACAGCACAAGGAAGATGATTAACATTTTGAATCAAATCTTTAGCTTCAGAACCACTTTGTGATATTACTTAGCAATTAGATTGTTCTGCCTCTGTATCCTTATCATGAATGTATAGCTGGCTACTGATATCCCAGCATTCCTTTCTGCTAGGGTGGTTAACTAATTCCTGCTGTGGACACCTGCTCAAGTACCATCTGCTCAGGTACCACATGCTCAGGTACATTTATGTTCCATTAACACCCACAGAGCCCACCTGTGCAACTAGAGTGAGTGGACCTTAAATGCAGTTAACCAGAGAGAGCATATAATCTAGTGTTATTATCAGTTTAAACATAGCCAGTACACTGAAACACTTACTCATAATTATTCATGGCTTCAGCTAATACAAAGAACATGCAGAAAACAAGTGATGTATAATGAAAATGCTACTGAAAACATCGTCACATTTGTAAATCTTTCAATTTATCCGGATTAATCCTGAGACAGGCAGATTAATATGGTATAGGAAGTTTGCTAAAAAAGATCATAAACAATAAAAACACATTGTTTAAAAGTGAAAAAGATATCTTTTTTTGTATTCTGAAAATGGAAAGTTGCAATAAACTGGCTTCTAAGGTTTAATCATAGTTTCAAATCTCTCAAAATACTTAATTTATTCAGATCTCAGAAAAACAAACCATTGCCAAATAAGTATAACTCAACATTGAAGCATTTCATTGATTGGGATATTTTCTTTAATCAAAACCCATCTCATTTGTATGCGATTCTGCAACATGCTTGTGTGTTTAGACCATTTATAACAAAATCTAGTGAGAAGATTACACCACCAAATGTTGTAAGTCTATCCAATAGCCAAATATAAACCACCAACTCTCTACCCTTACCGCATGTCTTGGTCCCTATCTCTCTCTTCATTCACTTGTCAACAATTGAGAAAATGTTTTGAAAGCTAATTTTGGGTATTGATCTGCTTGTAAAGTATTGATTGGCTGTATCGATTTACCCTGCTCTGTATCACTGTCATATATATATATATATATATATATATATATATATATGAATAAGTGTGTGTGTCTGTTTTGGGAAAGCATTATTTGGGGCTAACTTGTGTCTCTCCAATAGAAAACAAATGAACACCTTGCTATTAGAAAAAGAAAAGGTACAAGATCAATATTGTATAGGAGTTAGGCTATTTTTTAGGATAGACTTAGCTGTCTTCATATTTTTATCAGTTTTTACCAAATATTACAACCTTGTAGAGATTAACATGTAGAAATTAACAATAAAATATTTGAATAAAGTGTTTATAATGTTAAATAACAACAAAAGTGTATCAAACCACAAAGTGTATTGATGTACTGTTCTGAACATTATAGAATTGTTAATTAAAATTGAAATAATTGATAAACTCTCAGAAGAGAACTTAATTTGTTAACATCTTTATGGAGTCATTGATGATTGTGCTAGCACAAAATCACAAGTCATTGTGACTGAGCGTTTGAGCATACTGATTTTGTTCAGACTGTGGATCATTCCAGATAACATGCTCTCTCCTAGAAACTAAGGTCTACTCTACATAGTTTCAGTATTTACTGAACAAGCACAAATGTGCCTGGACAAGTGTCTGTAATGGGGATTACCCAGCCACCCTTGTAGACAGATATCCTCAGATATGAGTAACTATGCATTTATATATATATATATATATATATATATATATATATATATATATATATATTATGCTGTCATTATGATTGAGCTCTCAAGAGAAGAAAATTTTTAAAACAGTTTCCACTTCTGCGATATATGCATTACACTTCAGGAATGAATTGAGTTCTTTCGGTGACTAGCATGTGTATACACTGCTTATATGCAACATATTAAAATTTCCTTTTTCTGATTCCATCCACCTATGGCTTAGGGGTTAACGACTCTGACTGACACTGAGTCAGTCGAGTTTCGATCCCGACCAGAAGCAAGTGGATGTGTCTAGCCACACTGATGAGCTGTGATACAGTGAAACAAGCTTGTATGTGGATGACTAATATATATATATATATATATATATATATATATATTATATACTATTCCCTAAAATATTGGCCTAAATCAATGTGTATACAGCTAAACATGTGTTAATAAATTAGTTTTCAGATGTATTTTCAAATATATATATATACATATAATATACGTATAGTTCTCTACATGCAAAGATGTTTACAATATGAGCAAAAATTTTCCATATATATACATATATATATATATAATCTGTACATATGTCTTTTATGGATACACATATATATGTCTGCATACATTAGAAATTTTTGTTTTATGTATGTATAAATGTATATGTATAGTTCTGAATATTAAGAACTTATGGAAATATATATGTGTGTATATATGCATATATTCATGTATATGTGTGAGTGTGTTAAAGCAAAAGATTAAAAAAAAGGCCTAACAGTAATCTGATAATAATGTAAATATGTCTTCAGCCAAACTCAATTTAAGAAAACTAAAAAAGACCCAAGTTTGCAAATCCTGATTGGCAAATGGAGTTATCTTGATTTAACTACTTCTTGAGTCATTCCACAAATGGTGCCTTAATCTGTAAAAAGCTTTCACTTGCAGCTTCAGTTCCACAAAACAGATTCAAGTTATAAATCCTGCCATTTATTAGATTAGTTATGGACTCACTTGTTAACAGAATACTGCTTTTTTCTTTTTTGATGAGGACTGGATTTTTAATAATGCCAGAAATATTTCAAAATAAGAAAAACACTTTTTTAAAGTTATATTTTACTTATATATCTTTTCAATTTTCTTCGTAATTTTTTCATTCTTTTTCTCAGTTATATAAAATTCTACTCAGAATAATTCAAACTCAGAAAGTAGAAATTTGCTAGTGCTTGTAATTTGACTACTAACACATCCCAGATTCTTCTCTGTTTTGCAAAACAATGATATTTGAAGTGTAATAACAAATAGAGGGGAATTAGTCAACACCTGAGCTGCAAACAATACAGATTGAATCTCAATAATTTCAGTTTCAATGGCAAATTCACTAAAATAAGACAATCATTAATTTTATAGCTATGTGGAAAGTATTTTAGTAACAATCAAAAAACAAAAACATATAAATTTTTTATTGTAAAAATCATTGTACCATTAGTGAAAAGAAAAATTAATTACCAAATTATGCTCATTGTGGAATAATGAATATCAGATCATAATGAGACATCAGAGAACTGTGTTCAAATTACATTTGAATTCTTTGCATTAAATTATGCACAAATATCTTTAGAAAATATATTAATCCATCTCTTTTCCCTCAAGCTTGGCTGGAAACCAGTCTACCTCAGAAAAAAAAATGGTAAACTACTGCAGGAAAATCTTCTGCCTAGTCAGTCATTGAGTAAAGAGACATGATCACCGAAGTATGTATAACGGATGGCACTTACCTAACTGATCTGGATAAAAGTATTGAATAGCAGGATAAATTCGATTATATAGCCTTGTCTGGCAATTAATCTACCACAGACTACTGCAAGAAAATCTTCTGCCTAGTCAGTCATTGATTGAATTAGACATTACTATAAAAGTGTGTATAACTAACTGAATTTATGATAATTATTTACGAGTTTTTATTCCAAATTTCAGAGAAAAGCATTATACATTCCACTAGCACTTAAAAGTTTATGCCTATGTAAAATTATTTTACATTATTTTGCCATTGTTTTGTTAAAAATGACTCTAGTATATAAAATCTGCCTCTTACAAGTTTGGTTCTATGATTTCCAGATTAATGATGGCTGACCAATATATAATTCAACTGATTATGATTTTTCAGAATTACATTAGTATGCTGAAAGATAATCATAGCAAAAGACAATGCACACCTTGGCAAACCAAAGACACATTCTCAAATATAGGTAAGAGTTAATCCTCATGTATGTTTTTTTAATATTAATGAATTATATTGTGATTGAAATCCATCCAAATAAATTAAAAATTTGATTAAAAAATCAGTATTACAGCTTTAAATGAATCAATGTAATGAAAACATTATATTATATAGGTTCAACATAGAAAGGAAGGAATACATTCAATTACCTACTTTTTGCCCAATTGAGTAATATTAGTGAATGATAATAGAATACAAACTATAACAATCAACTGACAAATAAAGTGATCTCTTAATGATCTATAAAGAAAAAGAGGAAATACATTCACTGATCTACTTTTCTCTCAGTTGGTTAATATTAGTGAACAAAAAGAGAATACAAAGTATAACAATTAACTGACTGATCAAGTGATCTCTCATTTGATCTATGAGGAAATGAAGGAAATATATACATTTATCTTCCTTTCACTCAGTTGATTAACATTAGTGAACAAAAGAATACAAATTATAACAATTAAATGAATAATCAAGTGATCTCTCATTTGATCTATAAGGAAAGGGAGCAAATACATACACAGATGTACTTTGACCTCAGCTGAGTAATATTAGTGAACAAAAAATACAAACTATAATAATAACTGACTGATCAAGAGCTCTCTCATTTAATCTATAAGAAAATGGAGGTAATACATACACTGATCTACTTTTCAATCAGTTGAGTAGTAGTGGTGAACAAAAAAAGAAGACAATCTATAACAATTAACAGACTGATCAAGTGATCTCTCATTTGATCTATAAAAAATCAATGAAATACATACACTGATGTATTTTCACTCAGTTGAGTAGTATTGGTGAATAAAAAGAGAAGACAAACTATAACAATTAACAGATTGATCAATGATCTCTCCTTTGATCCATAAGAAAATGGAGAAAATACATACATTCATCTTCCTTTCTTTCAATTGATTAATATTAATGAATAAAAAGAGAATACAAACTATATCAATTACCTGACTGATAAAATGATTTCTCATTTGATCTATAAGGAAATGGAGAAAATATATAAACTGATCCACTTTGCCCTCAGGTGGTTAATATTAGTGAACAAAAAGAGAATACAAAATAACTAACTGATCAAGTGATCTCACATTTGATCTATAAGGAAATGGAGCAAATACATACACTGATGTACTTCGACCTCAGTTGAGTAATATTAGTGAATGAAAAGAGAATACAAACTAAAATAACAGGTGACTGATCAAGAGATCTCTCATTTGATCTACAAGAAAATGGATGAAATACATACACTGATCTACTTTTCAATCAGTTGAGTAGCATTGGTGAACACAAAGAGAAGACAAACTGTAACAATTAAATGACTGATAAAGTGATCTCTCATTTGATCTATAAAGAAATGGAGAAAATACATACACTAATCTTCTTTTCTCTCAGTTGATTAATATTAGCAAAAAAAGAGAATACAAACTACGACAAGTAACTAACTGATAAAGTGATCTCTCATTTGATGGATAAGGAAATGCAGAAAATATACACACTGCTCTACTTGGCCCTCATGTGATTAATATTAGTGAACAAAAACAGAATAGAAACTACAAGTAACAAAAGGATAAAGTGATCTCTCATATGATCTATGAGAAAATGGAGGAAATACATACACTTATCTTCTTTTCTCTCTGTTGATTGATATTAGTGAACAAAAAAAGAAGAGAATCTATAAGAATTTACTAACTGTTTAAGTGATCTCTGATTTGATTGATGAGAAAATGGAGAAAATATGTACACAGATATACTTTCTCTCAGTTGAATAATATTAGTGAACAAAATGAGAAGACAATTAACTGACTGATAAAATGATCTCTCAAATGATCTATAAGAAAATGGAGGAAATCCATACACTGATGTAGTTTACCCTCATTTGAGTAATATTAGTGAACAGAAAGAGAATACAAAATATAACAATTAACTGACAGATCAAGTGATCTCTCATTTGATCTATAAGAAAATGGAGGTAATACATACACTGATGTACTTTTCACTCAGTTGAGTAATATTGGTGAACAAAAAGAAAGGACAAATAGTTTAACATGCTGATCAAATGATCTCTTTATTTGATCTATAAGGGAATAGAGGAAATACATACAGTTATCTTCCTTTCTCTCGGTTGATTAATTGTTAGTAAACAAAAAAAGAATGCAAACTATATTAATTTTTCATCTTTCATGACATGGAGGTGATCATGGCCTTCCATGTCTCCCTATCCCTGGTGGTTCTTAGCATACTTTCTCCTGTTACCCCACCTAAACCCCACTCTGCCATCCACCTGCTCAAGCTCTTCAAATATGTTATCGACTGTTTTCTCCTGTCTCTTTTTCTCACTATCTGGCCTGTTAGTATCAGATTTTCCAAGCATTCCTTCCTCATTACATGTCCCAAGAACATCAGCTGTCTCTTCCTGATGCTCAGTATTAATTTCCTTTTCATTTCCATCTTTTCTAAAACCTCATCATTGTTCACATGCTCAATCCATGATATTCACAGCATCCTTCTGTAGAACTACATTTCAGTTGCTTCAGGTTTTTTCTTCATCTTTGATGATAATGTCCAGCATTTAATGCAATATTGAAGGACAGACATCACATAGTAATCCGGTACTCTCTTCTTTGTTTCTAGCAAAATTTTTACTGTCTCTTAATACTCTGCTCAGTTTCTGGAATGTATCTTTGGTCATTTTGATTCACCTTTGAATCTCAGTGTCACACTCTCCGTCTTCCGTTAGAACATTTCTCAAGTACTTAAATTTTTGTACTTGCTTGATTTTAGTATCCCCAACCTGTAATTGGCATTTTGGGTTCCTCCGTTTGCTGATGACCATACATTCAGTTTTCTTGTAATTTATTTGTTGTTCTTTTTTTTGACTTTCTTCATCTAACTTTTTTAGGAAGTCTTGTAGTTTTCTTTCTATGTCAGCTATCAGCACTGTATCATCTATGTATCTTATTTTATTTTATTTTTTTTAAACATATCACCCCGAGCAAGGCGATAACGCCACTGATGCGCAGGGGGCTACGTATGAGTAAAAAGATTGGAAAAGAGAAAGCCGGAAACCACATCCTAAACAGGGAACAAGGGATGAGCCTCTTCACCTGTTCAATAGACATGGGTGGAGTGTGAACCAGGCGATAGTTTAGTCTATCTACTCCAATTGGAAAAAAAAAAGAAAAGAGTGAAAAGATTGGAAAAGAGAAAACCGGAAACCGCATCCTAAACAGGAAACAAGGGATGAGCCTCTTTACCTGTTCAATTGTTCAGATTGTTACCACCAATGATGAATCCTGGCATAACTTCTAGGGTCCTCAGAACTTGCTGTACAAGTTGAATAGATCTGGTGAAAAAACATCCTTGTCTTATGACCTTTTCTATCTTTGTATATCTGCTGAATTTATTTCTTGCTCGTATGCAGGTGATTTGCTGCCAGTAGTCAGTCAGTTAGTTAAGTGCTATACGTGATACACGCTTAGGCGATCATGTCTCGAAAGAGACATGACTGACTGGGCAGAAGATTATCCCATAGTAGGTTGCCATTGCTTTCTGCGGTAGACTGGTTGCCGACCAAAGCTATAGAACCCAATCTGTCCTGCTATTTAACCCATAACTGGAAGGAAGAGACGGATTAATACCTTTCCCAAGGGTATTTGCGTGTAAGTGAATACAAGGGATTCAACTGGAATTTGAACTCAGCTCCCCGGCTTCTCGTTCCGAGCCGATATCTACTGTACCACAACGCACATCCACTTATAGCTGCCAGTAGAGGATCTTGAATACTCTGATGTCTTTGCCAAATATGTCAAGGTTGCTGAGCATTTCTATCACTTCCTTGTGGCATACTTTGTCAAAGGCCTTGGCATAGTCTACAAAATACAGGTAAACTTCCATTTTCATTTGTACTACTCTTTCTGATCACACTCTAAGCATAAATATTACATTTCTTGTTCCAGTGTCCTTGACAAAATTGCACTGTTCTTGTTCTATTTCCAGTCTAATTCTGCTTCACACTCTATTCATCAGGATTCGGACAATGAGTTTAGTTATGTGGCTCATCAAACTAAATGTTCAGTGGAGTTCACATTTGATTCCACCTGGCTGCTTAGGTAGAGCTATGAAAATTGATTTGCTTAGATGATATGGTATTACACCACTGTTGTAGATTTCATTTATTATTTCCGTAATTTTCTCGATACCAAAATCTTCTAAGGCTGTCAACATTTCTATCACAATGCCGTCTGGTCCAATTTGGCTATTGCTGCTTTCACTTCAGATATTTCCAGGCTGTCAGCATATTTTTTTTACTATTTGTTACTGTCTCTTGTTGTGGAAGAGATCTTTTATATATTCTTCCCATTGCTGCAGTATTTTCTCTTCCTCTAATATAATCATTCTATCCTTGGATTTTATACATCCTCTTGATGTGCATCTTCTTTGTCCTGTCAGTCCTCTTATTTCTTTATGCATTTCTCCTTTATTAGTCTTCCTCAATTGCTCTACTTCTGCACATTTGTTGTTGAGCTATTCCTCTTTAGCCTGTCTGCATTTGTTCCTTATTTCCATGTGTAGTGTCCTGTATTCCATTCCATGTCTTGGTATAATTTTTTGTCTCCTTTGCATCATGTCAAAAATCTCTTCAGTCATCCACTCGTTTTTCTCCTGTGTCTGAATTCCTCTGGGACCATATTGTTTTCTGATGTCACTAGTGCTTCTTTGAGTGCATCCTATTTGAATTTCCATTTTCTGTTTGTTCTTCATAATAGTTTCTCACTGTGTCAGTCTATTTTTTCTGCATGTCGAGGTCATTCAGGAGTATGTTGTATTGCAGTCTGGGTGCTGCCCTAGGCTTCTTTAGTCTACAAAGTTTCACCCTTACTTTGAAGGTGGTTGCTTCCACAGTCAGCACTTGGATAGGTTTTGCATTGAACCACTGCATTACTGAATCTTTTGTTTATGGTTACATCATCAATTTGACTTTTCATGTCATATCCTGGGCTTCTCCATGTCCATAAACGTCTCGGGTGTTCTTGAAGCCAGGTGTTGGTTATCACCTGGTCATTCGCTTTACACCACTCAACTGATCTTTCACCCCACTCATTGTGGATTCCTAATCCAAAGTTGCCAGTTGTCTCCCCTTCCTTTTCATTGCCTACTTTGGCATTCAAATCTCCCATGATGATTCTAATTTCTTGGCTTTCACATTGAGCCTTGGCATTGTCAAGAGTGGAATGAAGTAAAAAGATTCTCTTTCTTCTTCAGTGCTTTGCATTGTTGGTGCATAAATGACTGCAATTGATATGTTGAATGGTCTCCTTCAGTTTAACCAGAAGAACTCTTTCAGAGAACTGGTAGTATCCCAGAATGCATTTCTTCATTTTTTTGTTCAGTAATAAGCCAACAACTTTTTCTTTTTTTTTTTACCTCTGGCATATATTGTTTGGCCAACTAGTTTTGCATATGACCAGAATTTTGATCTTCAATTTGCTCATTTCCTGCTTGACATTTTCTAGGTGACCACAGTTGTTCAACGTCCTGACATTCCATTTTCCTAGGGTAGTTTTTTCTTTGTTGTGCACAGTTACAGGGTAATGGTCCAGAGACATCTGTTGGAAAAATGTGTCCCCTTTAAACCGTTGCTGGATGATGGTCAGATGACACCTGTTGCCCATGTCACTCCTTCCCAGGCAAGGAGTTTCTTTTCTTCACACTGTTGAGTTTCACATATCTATTTTGGAAAGTCATGATTGAGTGTGGGATAGATAGTGGAGTGGTAACCAGTTACCGTCTCCATGGTGATTTATCAAGACACCACCTCTAGTTAGCTGGATGTTGACTCATTAAGAATTCCTCTACCCTTTGCAGGCTTAATTTTATCCTACTGGGTTGCTAACATCATGTGTGAAAAACAAAAATGAATGGGTAAGAATGAGGTGGGGATGGAAGAATATAAATATTAAGTACATCCTTAGTATAAGTTAAAATAACTAGTTATGTAAAGGAAAATATTGCAGATTCCCCAGATTAGCATTTTGCATTAGTAGACAGAAAAAGCTTTAAACTTTCTTTGAATTTTTGTAAATATTTCATAGACAATACCTTGACCATCTTTAAATAACACCAAGCAACCAATCTTTAGTTTAAAAGAAATATGTAAGAACCCAGAGAAAAAGAGAAATAGGGAGGAGGGTGGAAATACAATGCTATGCAATATTTTACATTAAAAACTCAATATTAAATTTTAAATTAAACATTAATCTATTTCTGTTAGAAACTACTGAAAAAAAATCTGAAAGGGAAAATATAAAACAAAGCATTAAACATGGGTGAAACAATTTTTTTTTATATATCAATTCCCTAACTGATAAAGTGATCTCTCATTTAATCTATAAGGAATAGAGGAAATACATTCACTGATCTACTTTTCTCTCAGTTGGTTAATATTAGTGAACAAAAAGAGAATACAAAGTATAACAATTAACTGACTGATCAAGTGATCTCTCATTTGATCTAAATGGAAATGTAGCAAATACTTACTTATCTTCTTTTCTCTCAGCTGAGTATTATTGGTGAACAAAAAGAGACTACAAACTATAACAATTAACTGACTGATAAAGTGGTTTCTCATTTGATCTATATGGAAACGGAGGAAATACATTCAGTTTACTTCTTTTCTCTCAGTTGAGTAATCTTAATGAACAAAAAGAGAATATAAACTATAACAATTTGATCATGTGATCTCTCAGTTGATCTATAATGAAATGCAGGAAATACTTACACTCATCTTTTTTTTCAGAAGTACAACTAAGCCAGAATGTGGTTAAATGAGTAAATTTGCAAAGACCTACAATTTCAAGTGGGTTTATATTCTCTTGTAGAGAGAAAGGAGAAGTTATTGGTAAAAAATGCTTATATTGTAGAGTCCAGAGCTGAACCTAGCACATATATTAAAGATTTGCAAATGTTAATACAGAGAAAATATACATAAATAAATGCCAATAACTGAAAACATGTTCTAAGTTTATTATATACATTTCTCTGAAATTTCAGAAAAGCTTTCTTTGGCAGCAGATAAATGTTATCACTTTAAGGCATTTCAATATTTGTTGATAAATGATACATTTTATGTTGTAATTTGCTACATTATCAGTTTATATTTAATTAACCGAATGGTTACATAATATTGATCATTGTGTATGGCAGTGAATGTTAGACAATTTTCTCATAGATGAAGTAGAGATTTGAGATAAAAAAGTTGTGCTTCTTTGGAAAGATGCTGAGAACTCTATGAATATATCATGCAAAAAAGATACTTGTTTTTAGAATCAGAAAGAGAAAGTTAACATTTCTGGTACACGTAATAAAAAAAGGGGTCTTGGAGAATTTAACACTCACAGAAATTATTGAAAGTAAGAAAGGAAAAAGGAAACAAGTAATTTACTTAACATGCTGTAAATGGATGGCTGGATGTGCATTGTGGTCTAGTGGATATTGGCTCAAAATGAGAAATCGGGGGACCGAGTTCGAATTCCAGCTGAATTCATTGCATTCACTTACGTGCAAATACCCTTGGGAAAGGTATTAATCCATCTATTCCTTCTAGTTATGTGTTAAATAACAGGACAGATTGGGTTCTATAGCCTTGGTTGGCAACCAGTCTACCGCAGAAAGCAATGGCAACTTACTGTGGGATAATCTTCTGCCCAGTCAGTCATGTCTCTTTCGAGACATGATCGCCCAAGCGTGTATCACGTATGGCACTTAACTGACTGACTGAATAGAAATTGGGTGAAATAATAAAATGGTAATATTATCCATTTCTTTTTATGGAATTATTCAGTATTCATTGACTAAACAACTGTAATGCTAGTACTTAAAAGTTTTTCATGAAAATAGGTTTCTTAAGTCCATTATCAGTTATCACTGTTTCTAATACTGATGATGGTTTCTTTCCTAACCTTTTGTTAGAAGCAATGTGGCAGGACATCTTGATTATAACATTATTTTCTCTTTGACTCATATGCAGTCTGAAGTTGTTGGTTGAGAGCCATGAATGGTCATGGCACATAGAAGAATACAATGAATATGAAGAAGAAAAATATGAAGAAGAATATAAAGAATATGAAGAAGAATACAAAGAGAAAAATACAAAGAAGAATATGAATAAAAATACAAAGAAGAATATGAAGAATGCAAAGAAGAATACAAAAAGAAATACAAAGAATGAGAAGAATACAAAGAATATAAAGAAAATGAAAAAGAATACAAAGAAGAAAATGAAGAGGAATACAAAGAATACATAGAAAAATGTGAAAAGTATGAAGAAGAAAACAGAGAAGAATACAAAGAGTATGAAGAAGAATACAAAGAAGAATGCGAAGAATGCAATGAAGAATACAAAGAAGTATACAAAGAATATGAAGAATATAAACAAGAATATGAAGAAGAATACAAAGAATACAAAGGAAAATATGAAGAAGAATACAAAGAAAAATATGAAGAAGAATACAAAGAAGAAGAAATGATAATGACGACGATCCATGTCCAAAAGGGTCATGGCACATAGAAGAAGAAGCAGCCATTTGAAATATTACCTACATTCCTCATTTGGCCTGAGCCTATTGCCAGTTTTGCAGGAGCCTTTCTCTCGGGTTTTTGTCACAGAACATATACTTTCTTACTGCATATATAATTCTGAACACACATCATTCCTAGTAAATTTATTTTTTATTTGCTCCCAGTTTATCAAAAGCAATAGACAATTTCAATGTGGATAGGAAATAATTTCCTCGATACATCAATGCCAGTGATTTAGAATCTTCACTACACTACTGTTTTGCTTTCATATCATTTGATCTCATTTGACTTCTTTTAGCAAATAAAATCAAACAATCTTTAAAAAATATTTTTTAAAAGATATTTTGCTTGATTTATTTAGCATAAGTTTTGACAGCAGAGATTTTTTTCCCAAAATTCTTATCATAACATATTGTTACAAAATTCCAAAGCCTAGAACATCTTAAATCATATTTTAAAGACTGGTTTGACATGACTTTAAATTCAAATTTTTTGTTTACACTTCTATTTTCCTTTAGCAAAATTGTAATATCATTTCATGCACAACAAAAGATTTAACTTTTATTAATCTTCTAAATGCTTTATATGATTTTAGTAAAATTATCAGCAAGCTGCCATATTAAACTACAAATTTCTTCATTCCTTTTCACTGCATTTGCTATCTTCCTAACTATAATCGAATACACATGCAAGCTTGAATCTTTAAAAAAAGAGAGAGAGAGGGATGCTGTGCCTGATTCTACCATAATCCAAGACATGTAAAAATGTTAAGCTCCTAAGTGAGGATATTTAGAAGCTAATGAATTCTCCCTGTTGGTACTGGATACTTGGCTTGGATTAATTGATCATAAAATAGACAAAAACCCATTTTCATATTCAGTTATTAACTTCAGTTGCATCTTTTATCTGTTTTTGTAAGGATACAAACAACACAAATACTAAGTTTCACTTCTAAGAAAATTGTGCTGTTCCTTCAAAGAACAGTTTTCATTTGTTTAAATAAAGATGTTAGCTATCTGCAAGCAGTATAAGCCCATCATTATGAAGACTATCAATACATTTTTAATCAACAGACAATGAGAAAAATCTTTTTGAAATAGGGATTTTAAAGTGTTGTAAAAATATGCTCAAGGTATGAATGAAATAAAAATACTTCTGTTTTATTCATGGTGAAAATATGCTAAAACTTTTAAAAGCTGATAAACCATATTCCTGCTTCAGTAATTTTAAATAGCTGACATTTAACTCTTCACTTTTTAAAAAAAATCATTTCACCCAAGCAAGGCATTACTGCTACTGGTGTGCAGGGGGTTACATAATAGGAGAATAAAGAGAAAGAAGAACAGATCACGGGGGGGGTGTCATAGAATGGGTAAGAGAAGAGGAAACACTGGTGTGAAAAGAGCTGCATGAAAGTAGAGCGAAATGGGAGAACAAGATACATGTGTTGGGGAAATGATGGAAGTCAAGGAAATAAGAGCTGGCAATTGGCATTGCATTTAAACTCTTGGAGATTGTAGCTATCGTAGAAGCAAGTATATAGAAGGGAGTTTCACAGGTGGGAAGTGCAAGAAAAGAAGCTCATAGCGTAGAAGTTGCCTTTATATTTGATTGTATTGACTGTGAAAGGGTGAGACCTAGTCGCCAGTCTAGTAGCTGTAAATTCATGAAGAAGGGGCACCAGAGAGTAAATATGTGCAGAAGAGGCATCAGAAGTAACTTTGTGCAGAGGGGGCACCAGAGAGTAAAGTCATGCAGTAGGAGCACCAAAAAGTAATTTTGTGCAGAGAGGGCACCAGGGAGCAAATTCATGCAGAGGGGACACCAAAAAGTAAATTTGTGCAGTGGGGGCATCAGAGAGTAAATTTGTGCAGATGGGACAACAGAGAGTAAATTTGTGCAGTGGGGGCACGAGAGAGTAAATTTGTGCAGCGGGGACACCAGAAGGTAATTTAATGCAGAGGAGACACCAGAGAGCAAAATCATGCAGAGGGGGTACCAGAGAGTAAAGTCATATAGTAGGGGCACCAGAAAGTAATTTTGTGCAGAGAGGGCACCAGAGAGTAAATTCATGCAGAGGGGGCACCAGAGAGTAAATTTATACAGAGGTTGCACCAGAGAGTAAAGTCTTGCTGAGGGTGCACCAGAGAGTTAAACTCATCAGAGCAGAAGCCATGAAAATATTTGTAGATATATATTTGGGATACACATACATAGCACCGTATGCACTACTTTTTTGTAAATATTTCTCAGTAAAAATATGTAAACTGTGATCATTTGTCATAACTGATAGATAATCTGTTTATTTTTTTATTCATTTTTCCTTTTGAGAAGCTATAATAATTGTGAAATCAAAAAGAAAAAGTAATGTGGATAAATACATGTGATTAATGTTCAAATTTTATTGGATTACAGAAGAATTTTTTCTGTTTAGTTTTTATCATTTATAATTTATAGAACCTACATTAAAACCATACATATTTGCTTTTCTTAGCCTACTGCATATAAAACTAAGTTAACTAAAATATAATAGGCCTTCAAAATTAAAAGAAACAATTTACATTTCACAAGATATGCCTGATTTAATTCTCTTCTCACACTTCGGTCAGTTAAGTACCATATGTAATACATGTTTGGATGATCATGTCTCTTTTGAGACATGACCGATTGGGTAGAAGATTTGCCTGCAGTAGGTTGCCATTTTTTTCTGCAGTAGATTAATTGCCAAATAAGGCTACAAAACCCAATCTGTCCTGCTATTTAACCCATAGCTGAGAAGAGAAGAAATAGATTAATACCTTTCCAAAAGGTATTTATGCTTAAGTGAATGAAACAAACTCAACTGAAATTTGAAATCAAATCTTATATTTGAGTTTGTCGGAATCAGAAAATTTTTTGATGCAGATATTTTAAGATCACCTATTTGGCTGAAAACAAAAAATGAAATCACATTTGACCTTCATAAAAAAATTATTTTGGCTATCAATAAAACCACTCTATGCACTTCAAGTGCCACTGGGATGAAGGTTTTACTGAACTATGGTTAAATATGTCACACTTTTTTCTAATAATATTCACTTTGTACAAGGCTCAAGAACCACTTAATGTAGAGGGTTGCAGAGTAAGAGGCACAGTTTATGGTTTGTTTTGTTTTGTTATTTTTATAATCATTTCAACCCAAGCAAAGTAGAAATACCCTTGGTGCACAGGTGGTTACAGTGAAAGACTAAAGAAGGTACAGGGAATGTCAAAGAAAAAATAAGAGATGGATGGAAATCAAGAAGATAAAAGATTGCAATTAATGCTGCATTTAAACTCTTGGAGATTGTAGCTATCAGGAAAGCAAGCAAATGGAAGGGAGTTCCACAAATGGAAAGTGTAAGAAATGAAACTGTTAGAGTATAAGTGACTGTTACATTTAACTATTTTGATGGCAAAATGGTGTGCTTTGATGCCAATCTAGTAGCATGAGTAAATACATATGGTAAAGGTATGAGGAAAAAAAGCTTGTCAGTGCAGTTTCCATGAAAATACTTCTAGAAAAAACAAAGGGAAGTCACATCATGTTGCTGAAAAAGTGACTGAAGGCAGGCTAGACGGAGAAGATAACAGTTGACCCTAGACTTGAACAGGTTAAGATTGTAAAGAACAAGGAAGAAGAATCCTCTTGGAAGTCTGTTTCACAAAGTAGCTGTTTGTAAGAGGAAGCTGATCGACTAAAACTTACATCTTACCAATGGAATACAAAGGGAAGTAGGGTGGTTCACTACAATGTGTATAGTGTGGTGCGTTTTAGCCATGATGATAAAAAACTGGTGGAACTAAGGAACACGGTTTGTCAAAATACTTTCCATAGAGCAGCTAGTCAAGTTTTGTCTGGTGGAAAATAAATTCATCCCCCACAAGGACATAGCGACATATTTGGACTCTATTGAAACTAGAAATGGCAAATTGGGCAGCAGAATAACTGCAAAATAAAATGTATCCCACAGAAAATCTGAGACAATAGGAGCTCATTTTTTACATTATTTGGGTTTATTAAAGGATTTCGTTCAAAATTCTTAGCACCTAAAGAAGGCCAGAGCATACAACAGCTGAAATATTATGAAAATGGCAATAGTCCAAGTAATGTAAATACTACCTCATCTCAGAAATATAGACAAGTTGATTTTTTATTCAGGAATTGTACTGAATGATCTCTCTGTTCAAAGATCCATCTGCTTATACCAAATTATTATTCTAACAATAGTTCTTTTAATGAATACATCTAGGTAAATGCAGCATGCCTATGTCCTCTCATAGATATAATATGACATATATAAAGATACATACAAATCTCCCAATATGTACATCCATATCTATCTATCTATCTATCTATCTATCTATATATATATAT
>JBBBDQ010002196.1:0-47500 GCA_037127315.1 Ascarosepion bandense
CTCATTCTATTTGTCTATATTTCTGAGATGAGGTATTATTTACAGTATTTACATTATTGCCCTCATCTTTGGTGCCATTTGTACGACGTTTGATAATAGATCATTCTATTTGTCTATATTTCTGAGATGGGGTATTATTTACAGTATTTACATTATTCGTACTATTGTCTTCATCTTTGGTGCCATTATTACGACGTTTAATCATAGATCATTCTATTTGTCTATATTTCTGAGATGGGTTATTATTTACAGTATTTACATTATTCGGACTATTGTCATCATCTTTGGTGCCATTTGTACGACGTTTAATAAAGTATCATTATAATTGTCTATATTTCTGAGATGAGGTATGATTTACAGTATTTACATTATTGCCCTCATCTTTGGTGCCATTTTTACGACGTTTAATAATAGATCATTCTATTTGTCTATATATCTGAAATGAGTTATTATTTAGAGTATTTACATTATTCGGACAATTGTCCTCAAATTTGGTGCCATTTGTCGACGTTTAAATATAGATCATTCTATTTGTCTATATTTCCCAGATGGGGTATTATTTACAGTATTTACATTATTCGGACTATTGTCCTCATCTTTGGTGACATTTGTACGATGTTTCATAATAGATCATTCTTTTTGTCTATATTTCTGAGATGAGTTATTATTTACATTGTTTACATTATTCGGACTATTGTCCTCATCTTTGGTGCCATTTGTACGACCTTTCATAATAGATCATTCTTTTTGTCTATATTTCTGAGATGAGGTATGATTTACAGTATTTACATTATTGCCCTCATCTATGGTGCCAGTTGTACGACGTTTAATTATAGATCATTCTATTTGTCTATATATCTGAAATGAGTTATTATTTAGAGTATTTACATTATTCGGATAATTGTCCTCAAATTTGGTGCCATTTGTCGACGTTTAAATATAGATCATTCTATTTGTCTATATTTCGCAGATGAGTTATTATTTACAGTATTTACATTATTCGGACTATTCTCCTCATCTTTGGTGCCATTTGTACGACGTTTAATAATAGATCATTCTGTTTGTCTATATTTCTGAAATGAGTTATTATTTAGAGTATTTACATTATTCGGATAATTCTCCTCATCTTTGGTGCCATTTGTACGACGTTTAAATATAGATCATTCTATTTGTCTATATTTCTGAGATGAGTTATTATTTAGAGTATTTACATTATTCGGAATATTGTCGTCTTCTTCGGTGCCATTTTTACGACTTTTAATAATAGATCATTCTACTTGTCTATATTTCTGAAATGAGGTATGATTTACAGTATTTACATTATTGCCCTCATCTATGGTGCCATTTGTACGACGTTTAATAATAGATCATTCTATTTGTCTATATTTCTGAAATGAATTATTATTTACAGTATTTACATTATTCGGATAATTGTCCTCATCTTTGGTGCCATTTGTACGACGTTTCATAATAGATCATTATTTTTGTCTATATTTCTGAGATGAGGTATTATTTACAGTATTTACATTATTGCCGTCATCATTGGTGCCATTTTTACGACGTTTATTAATAGATCATTCTATTTGTCTATATATCTGAAATGAGTTATTATTTAGAGTATTTACATTATTCGGATAAATGTCCTCAAATTTGGTGCCATTTGTCGACGTTTAAATATAGATCATTCTATTTGTCTATATTTCCCAGATGAGGTATTATTTACAGTATTTACATTATTCGGACTATTGTCCTCTTCTTTGGTGCCATTTGTACGACGTTTCATAATAGATCATTCTATTTGTCTATATTTCTGTGATGAGGTATTATTTACAGTAGTTACATTATTGCCATCATTTTTGATGCCATTTGTACGACGTTTAAATATAGATCATTCTATTTGACTATATTTCTGAGATGAGTTATTATTTACAGTATTTACATTATTCGGCCTGTTCACCTCATATTTGGTGCCATTTGTACGACGTTTAATAATAGATCATTCTATTTGTCTATATTTCTGAGATGAGTTATTATTTACAGTATTTACATTATTCGGACTATTGTCCTCATCTTTGGTGCCATTTGTACGACGTTTCATATTAGATCATTCTTTTTGTCTATATTTCTGAGATGAGGTATTATTTAAAGTATTTACATTATTGCCCTCATCTTTGGGGCCATATTTACGACGTTTAATAATAGATCATTCTATTTGTCTATATATATGAAATGAGTTATTATTTAGAGGATTTACATTATTTGGATAATTGTCCTCATTTTTGGTACCATTTATACGATGTTTAAATATAGATCATTCTATTTGTCTATATTTCTGAGATGAGGTATTATTTACAGTATTTACATTATTGCCCTCATCTTTCGTGCCATTTGTACGACGTTTAATAATAGATCATTCTATTTGTCTATATTTCTGAGATGATGTATTATTTACAGTATTTACATTATTCGGACTATTCTCCTCATATTTGGTGCCATTTGTACGACGTTTAATAATAGATCATTCTATTTGTCTATCTTTCTGAAATGAGTTATTATTTACAGTATTTACATTATTCGGATAATTGTCCTCATCTTTGGTGCCATTTGTCGACGTTTAAATAGAGATCATTCTATTTGTCTATATTTCTGAGATGAATTATTATTTACAGTATTTACATTATTCGGACTATTGTCCTCAGCTTTGGTGCCATTTGTACGACGTTTCATAATAGATCATTATTTTTGTCTATATTTCTGAGATGAGGTATGATGTACAGTATTTACATTATTGCCCTCATCTATGGTGCCAGTTGTACGACGTTTAATTATAGATCATTCTATTTGTCTATATATCTGAAATGAGTTATTATTTAGAGTATTTACATTATTCGGATAATTGTCCTCAAATTTGGTGCCATTTGTCGACGTTTAAATATAGATCATTCTATTTGTCTATATTTCGCAGATGAGTTATTATTTACAGTATTTACATTATTCGGACTATTCTCCTCATCTTTGGTGCCATTTGTACGACGTTTAATAATAGATCATTCTATTTGTCTATATTTCTGAAATGAGTTATTATTTAGAGTATTTACATTATTCGGATAATTCTCCTCATCTTTGGTGCCATTTGTACGACGTTTAAATATAGATCATTCTATTTGTCTATATTTCTGAGATGAGTTATTATTTAGAGTATTTACATTATTCGGAATATTGTCGTCTTCTTTGGTGCCATTTGTACAACTTTTAATAATAGATCATTCTGCTTGTCTATATTTCTGAAATGAGGTATGATTTACAGGATTTACATTATTGCCCTCATCTATGGTGCCATTTGTACGACGTTTAATAATAGATCATTCTATTTGTCTATATTTCTGAAATGAATTATTATTTACAGTATTTACATTATTCGGATAATTGTCCTCAGCTTTGGTGCCATTTGTCGACGTTTAGATATAGATCATTCTATTTGTGTATATTTCTGAGATGAATTATTATTTACAGTATTTACATTATTCGGACTATTGTCCTCAGCTTTGGTGCCATTTGTACGACGTTTCATAATAGATCACTATTTTTGTCTACATTTCTGAGATGAGGTATTATTTACAGTATTTACATTATTGCCCTCATCTTTGGTGCCATTTGTACGACGTTTAATAATAGATCATTCTATTTGTCTATATTTCTGAGATGATGTATTATTTACAGTATTTACATTATTCGGACTATTCTCCTCATATTTGCTGCCATTTGTACGACGTTTAATAATAGATCATTCTATTTGTCTATGTTTCTGAAATGAGTTATTATTTACAGTATTTACATTATTCGGATAATTGTCCTCATCTTTGGTGCCATTTGTCGACGTTTAAATATAGATCATTCTATTTGTCTATATTTCTGAGATGAATTATTATTTACAGTATTTACATTATTCGGTCTATTGTCCTCAGCTTTGGTGCCATTTGTACGACGTTTCATAATAGATCATTATTTTTGTCTATATTTCTGAGATGAGGTATGATTTACAGTATTTACATTATTGCCCTCATCATTGGTGCCATTTTTACGACGTTTAATAATAGATCATTCTATTTGTCTATATATCTGAAATGAGTTATTATTTAGAGTATTTACATTATTCGGATAATTGTCCTCAAATTTGGTGCCATTTGTCGACGTTTAAATATAGATCATTCTATTTGTCTATATTTCCCAGATGAGGTATTGTTTACAGTATTTACATTATTCGGACTATTGTCCTCTTCTTTGGTGCCATTTGTACGACGTTTCATAATAGATCATTCTATTTGTCTATATTTCTGTGATGAGGTATTATTTACAGTAGTTACATTATTGCCATCATGTTTGATGCCATTTGTACGACGTTTAAATATAGATCATTCTATTTGTCTATATTTCTGAGATGAGTTATTATTTACAGTATTTACATTATTCGGCCTATTCACCTCATATTTGGTGCCATTTGTACGACGTTTAATAATAGATCATTCTATTTGTCTATATTTCTGAAATGAGTTATTATTTACAGTAATTACATTATTCGGATAATTGTCCTCATATTTGGTGCCATTTGTACGACGTTTAAATATAGATCATTCTATTTGTCTATATTTCTGAGATGAGTTATTATTTACAGTATTTACATTATTGCCCTCATCTTTGGTGCCATTTGTACGACGTTTAATAATAGATCATTCTATTTGTCGATATTTCTGAGATGATGTATTATTTACAGTATTTACATTATTCGGACTATTCTCCTCATATTTGGTGCCATTTGTACGACGTTTAATAATAGATCATTCTATTTGTCTATATTTCTGAAATGCATTATTATTTAGAGTATTTACCTTATTCGGATAATTGTCCTCATCTTTAGTGCCATTTGTAGGACGTTTAAATATAGATCATTCTATTTATCTATATTTCTGAGATGAGTTATTATTTGCAGCATTTACATTATTCGGATTATTCTCCTCATCTTTGGTGCCATTTGTACGACGTTTAATAATAGATCATTCTATTTGTCTATATTTCTGAAATGCATTATTATTTAGAGTATTTACCTTATTCGGATAATTGTCCTCATCTTTAGTGCCATTTGTAGGACGTTTAAATATAGATCATTCTATTTGTCTATATTTCTGAGATGAGTTATTATTTACAGTATTTACATTGTTCGGAACTATTCACCTCATCTTTGGTGCCATTTGTACGACGTTTAATAATAGATCATTCTATGTGTCTATATTTCTGAAATGAGTTATTATTTACAGTATTTACATTATTCGGATAATTGTCCTAATCTTTGGTGCCATTTGTACGACGTTTAAATATAGATCATTCTATTTGTCTATATTTCTGAGATGAGTTATTATTTAGAGTATTTACATTATTCGGAATATTGTCGTCGTTTTTGGTGCCATTTGTACGACTTTTAATAATAGATCATTCTACTTTTCTATATTTCTGAGATGAGGTATTATTTACAGTATTTACATTATTGCCCAGATCTTTGGTGCCATATGCACGACGTTTAATAATAGATCATTCTACTTGTGTATATTTCTGAGATGAGGTTTTATTTATAGTATTTACATTATTCGGACTATTGTCCTCATCTTTGCTGCCATTTGAACGACGTTTAATAATAGATCATTCTATTTGTCTATATTTCTTAGATGAGGTATTATTTACAATATTTGTATTATTCGGACTATTGTCCTCATCTTTGGTGCCATTTGTACGACTTTTAATTATGGATCATTCTATTTGTCTATATTTCTGAGATGAGGTATTGTTTACAGTATTTACATTATTCGGAATATTGTCATCATCTTTGGTGCCATTTGTACGACGTATCATAATAGATCATTATATTTGTCTATATTTCTGAGATGAGGTATTATTCACACTATATAAATTATTCGGACTATTGTCCTCATCTTTGGTGCCATATGTACGACGTTTAATTATGGATCATTCTATATGTCTATATTTCTGAGATGAGTTATTATTTACAGTATTTACATTATTCGGACTATTGTCTTCATTTTTGGTGCCATATGTACGACGTTTAATAATAGATCATTCTATTTGCCTATATTTCTGAGATGAGATATTATTTACAGTATTTACATTATTCGGACTATTGTCCTCATCTTTTGTGCCATTTGTACGACGTTTAGTAATAGATCATTCTATTTGTCTATATTTCTGAGATTGCGTAGTATTTACAGTATTTACATTATTCGGACTATTGTCCTCATCTTTGGTGCCATTTGTACGACGTTTAGTAATAGATCATTCTATTTGTTTATATTTTTGAGATGACGTAGTATTTACAGTATTTACATTATTCGCACTATTCACCTCATATTTGGTGCCATTTGTACGACGTTTAATTATAGATCATACTATTTGACTGTATTTCTGAGATGAGGTATTATTACAGTATTTACATTATTCGGATTATTGTCCTCATCTTTGATGCCATTTGGAGGACTTTTAATAATAGCTCAATCTATTTGTCTATATATGTGAGATGAGGTATTATTTACAGTATTTATATTATTCGGAATATTGTCGTCGTCTTTGGTGCCATTTGTACGACGTTTAATAATAGATCATTCTACTTGTCTATATTTCTGAGATGAGGTATTATTTACAGTATTTACATTGTTGCCCTGATCTTTGGTGCCATTTGCACGACGTTTAATAATAGATCATTCTACTCGTGTATATTTCTGAGATGAGGTATTATTTATAGTATTTACATTATTCGGACTATTGTCCTCATCTTTGTTGCCATTTGAACGGCGTTTTATAATAGATCTTTCTATTTGTCTATATTTCTGAGATGAGGTATTATTTACAGTATTTACATTATACGGACTATTGCCCTCATCTTTGGTGCCATTTGTACGGCGTTTAATAATAGATCATTCTATTTGTCTATATTTCTGAGATGAGGTATTATTTACAGTATTTACATTATTCGGACTATTGTCCTTATCTTTGGTGCCATTTGTACGACGTTTAATTATAGTTCGTTCTATATGTCTATATTTCTGAGATGAGGTATTATTTACAGTATTTACATTATTCGGACTATTGTCCTCATCTTTGGTGCCATTTGTACGACGTTTAATAATAGATCATTCTATTTGTCTATATTTCTGAGATTACGTAGTATTTACAGTATTTACATTATTCGGACTATTGTCCTCATCATTGGTGCCATTTGTACGGCCTTTATTAATAGATCATTCTATTTGTCTATATTTTCTGAGATGAGGTATTATTTACAGTATTTATATTATTACGCTCATCTTTGGTGCCATTTGTACGACGTATCATAATAGGTCATTCTATTTGTCTATATTTCTGAGATGAGGTATTATTTACAGTATTTACATTATTTGGACTATTGTCTTAATCTTTGGCGCCATTTGTACGACGTTAATAATATATCATTCTATTTGTCTATATTCCTGAGATGAAGTATTATTTACAGAATTTACATTATTCTGTGTATTTTCCTCATTTTGTTTCGTTTGTACGACGTTTAATTATAGATCATTCTATTTGTCTATATTTCTAAAATGAGGTATTATTTACAGTATTTACATTATTCGGAATTTTAACATCATCTTTGGTGCCATTTGTACGACGTTTAATAATAGATCATTCTATATGTCTATATTTCTGAGATGAGGTATTATTTACAGTATTTTCATTATTCGGACTATTGTCCTCATCTTTGGTGCCATTTGTACGACGTTTAATTATAGTTCATTCTAGTTGTCTATATTTCTGAGATGAGGTATTATTTACAGTATTTACATTACTCGCATTATTGACATCATCTTTGGTGCCATTTGTACGACGTTTAATTATAGATCATTCTATTTGTCTCTATTTCTGAGATGAGTTATTATTTAGAGTATTTACATTATTCGGACTATTGTCCTCACCTTTGGTGCCATTTGTACGACGTTTAATAATAGATCATTCTATTTTTCTATATTTCTGAGATGAGGTATTATTTACAGTATTTACATTATTCGGACTATTGTCCTCATCTTTGATGCCATTTGTACGACGTTTAATTATAGATCATTTATTTGTCTATATTTCTGAGATTAGGTATTATTTACAGTATTTACATTATTCGGAGTATTTTCCTCATCTTTGGTGCCATTTGTACGACGTTTAATAATAGATCATTCTATTTGTTTATATTTCTGTGATGAGGTATTATTTACAAATTTTACATTGTTCTGACTATTGTCCTCATCTTTGCTGCCATTTTTACGACGTGTAATAATAGGTCATTCTATTTCTCTATATTTCTGGGATGAGGTATTATATAGAGTATTTACATTATTGCCAAATTTTTGGTGCCATTTGTACGACGTACAATAAAAGATCATAGGATTTGTGTATATTTCTGAAATAAGGTTTTATTTACACTATTTATATTATTCGGACTATTGTCCTCATCGTTGGTGCCTTTTGTACGACGTTTAATTATAGATCATTCTATTTGTCTATATTTCTGAGATGAGGTATTATTTACAGTATTTACATTATTCGGACAATTGTCTTCATCTTTGCTGCCATTTGAACGACGTTTAATAATAGATCATTCTATTTGTCTATATTTCTGAGATGAGGTATTATTTACAGTATTTACATTATTCGGATTATTGTCCTCATCTTTGGTGCCATTTTTACGACGTTTAATAATAGATCATTCTCTTTGTCTATATTTCTGAGATGAGGTATTATTTACAGTATTTACATTATTCGGACTATTGTCCCCGTCTTTGGTGCCATTTGTACGACGTTTAATAAAAGATCATTCTATTTGTCTATATTTCTGAGATTGCGTAGTATTTACAGTATTTACATTTTTCGGACTATTGTCCTCATCTTTGGTGCCATTTGTACGACGTTTAGAAATAGATCATTCTATTTGTTTATATTTCTGAGATGACGTAGTATTTACAGTATTTACATTATTCGGACTATTGTCCTCATATTTGGTGCCATTTGTACGACGTTTAACAATAGATCATTCTATTTGACTGTTTTTTTGAAATGAGGTATTATTTACAGTATTTACCTTATTCGGACTATTGTTTTCATCTTTGCTACCATTTCTACGACGTTTAATAAAAGAACATACTATTTGTATATATTTCTGAGATGAGGTATTATTTACAGCATATACATTGTTCCGACTATTGTCCTCATCTTTGATGCCATTTGTACGAGGTTTAATTATAGATCATTCTATTTGTCTATATTTCTGAGATGAGGTATTATTTCCAGTTTTTACATTGTTCGGACTATTGTCCTCATCTTTTTTGCCATTTGTACGACGTTTAATTATAGATCATTCTATTTGTCTATATTTCTGAGATGAGGTATTATTTACTGTATTTACATTATTCGGACTATTGTCCTCACCGTTGGTGCCATTTGTACGACGTTTTATAATAGATCATTCTCTTTGTCTATATATCTGAGATGAGGTATTTTTTTAAGGTATTTACATTATTCGGACTATTGGCCTCATGTTTGGTGCCATTTGTACGACCTTTAATAATAGATCATTCCCTTTGTCTATATTTCTGGGAGGAGATATTATTTACAGTATTTACATTATTCGGACTATTGTCCTCGTCTTTGGTGCCATTTGTCCGACGTTTAATAATAGATCATTCTATTTGTCTTTATTTCTGAGATAAGGTATTATTTACAGTATTTACATTATTCGGACTATTGTCCTCATCTTCGGTGCCATTTGTACGACGTTTAATAATAGATGCTTCTTTTTGTCTATATATCTGACATGAGCTATCATTTGCAGTATTTACATTATTCCAACTATTGTCCTCGTCTTTGCTGCCAGTTGTACGACGTTTAATAATAGATCATTCTATTTGTCTATATTTCTTTCATGAGGTATTATTTATAGTGTATACATTATTCGGACTATTGTCCTCATCTTTGATGCCATTTGGACGACGTTTCATAATAGATCAATCTATTTGTCTATATTTCTGAGATGAGGTTTTATTTGCAGTATTTACAGTATTCGGACTATTGTCCTCATCTTTGCTGATATTTGTAGGACGTTTAATAATAGATCATTCTATTTATATTTCTGAGATTACGTAGTATTTTCATTATTTACATTATTCCGATTATTGTCCTCATCTTTGGGGCCATTTGTACGACGTTTAGAAATAGATCATTCTATTCGTCTATATTTCTGAGATGACGTACTATTTACAGTATTTACATTATTCGGAATTATGTCCTCATCTTTGTTGCCATTTGTACGACGTTTAATAATAGATCATTCTATTTGTCTATATTTCTGAGGTGAGGTATTATTTACAGTATTTACATTATTGGGACCATTGTCCTCGTCTTTGTTGCCATTTATACGGGGTTTAATAATAGATCATTCTATTTGTCTATATTTCTGAGATGATGTATTATTTACAGCATTTACATTATTCGGACTATAATCCTCACCTTTGGTGCCATTTGTACGACGTTTAATAATAAATCATTCTATTTGTCTATATTTCTGAGATGAGGTATTATTTACAGTATTTACATTATTCGGACTATTGTACTCAACTTTGGTGCCATTTATACGACGTTTAATAATAGATCATTCTATTTGTCTATATTTCTGAGATGAGGTATTAGTTAAAGTTATTCGAACTATTGTCCTCGTCTTTGGTGCCATTTGTACGAGGTTTAATAATAGATCATTCTATTTGACTATATTTCTGAGATGATGTATTATTTACAGTATTTACATTATTCGGACTATTGTCCTCGTCACTGTTGCCATTTGTACGACGTTTAATAATAGATCATTCTATTTGCCTATATATCTGAGATGAGGTATTATTTACAGGATTTACATTATTCGGTGTATTTTCCTCATATTTGGTTCCATTTGTACATCGTTTAATAATAGATCATTCTATTTGTCTATATTTCTGAGATGAGGTATGATTTACAGTATTTACATTATTCGGACAATTGTCTTCATCTTTGCTGCCATTTGAACGACGTTTAATAATATATAATTCTATTTTTCTATATTTCTGAGATGATGTATTATTTACAGTATTTACATTATTCGGACTATTGTCCTCATCTTTGGTGCCATTTATACGACGTTTAATAATAGATCATGCTCTTTGTCTATATTTCTGAGATGAGGTATTGTTTACAGTATTTACATTATTCGGACTATTGTCCTCATCTTTGCTGCCATTTGTACGACGTTTAATAATACATCATTCTTTTTGTCTATATTTCTGAGATTGCGTAGTATTTACAGTATTTACATTATTCGGAGTATTGTACTCATCTTTGGTGCCATTTGTACGACGTTTAATAATTGATCATTCTATTTGTATTTCTGAGATGAGGTATTATTTCAGTATTTACTTGATTCGGACTACTGTCCTCATATATGGTGCCATTTGTACGACGTTTAATAATAGATCATTCTATTTGTCTATATTTCTGAGATGAGGTATTATTTACAGTATTTAAATTATTCGGACTATTGTACTGCGATGAGTTATTATTTACAGTATTTACATTATTCGAACTATTGTCTTCGTCCTTGGTGCCATTTGTACGACGTTTAAATTAGATCGTTTTTTTGTCTATATTTCTGAGATGAGGTGTCATTTACAGTATTTACATGATTCGAACTATTGTACTCGTCTTTGGTGCCATTTGTACGACGTGTAGAAATAGATCATTCTATTTGTTTATATTTCTGAGATGACGTAGTATTTACAGTATTTACATTATTCGGACTATTGTCTTCGTCTTTGTTGCCATTTGTACGACGTATAATAATAGATCATTCTCTTTGTCTATATTGCTGAGATGAGGTATTATTTTCCGTATTTACATTATTCGAACTATTTTCCTCGTCTTTGGTGCCATTTGTACGAACTTTAATAATAGATCATTCTATATGTATATATTTCTGAAATGAGGTATCATTTACAGTATTGACATTATTCGGACTATTGTCCTCACCATTGGTGCCATATGTACGACGTTAAATAATAGATCATTCTATTTGTCTATGTTTCTGAGATGAGGTATTATTTACCATTTCTACATTATTCGGACTATTGTCCTCATCGTTGGTGTCATTTGTACGACGTTTGATGATAGATCATTCTATTTGTCAACATTTCTGAGATAAGTATTATTTACAGTATTTACCTTATTCGCACAATTGTCCTCATACATGGTGCCATTTGTACGACGTTTAATAATAGATCATTCTATTTGTCTATATTTCTGAGATGAGGTATTATTTACAGTATTTACATTATTCGGACTATTGTCCCCATCTTTGCTGCCATTTGTACGACTTTTAATAATAGATCATTCTATTTATCTTCATTTCTGAGATGAGGTATTATTTAAAGTAATTGTACCATTCGAACTATTGTCCTCATATTTGCTGCCATTTGTACGACGTTTACTAATAGATCATTCTATTTGTCTATATTTCTGAGATGAGGTATTATTTACAGTTTTTACATCATTCGACCTATTGTCCTCATATTTGGTGCCATTTGTACGACGTTTAAATATAGATCATTCTATTTATCTATATTTCTGAGATGAGGAATTATTTACAGTATTTACATTATTCGAACTATTGTCCTCATCTTTGGTGCCATTTGTACGACGTTTAATGAAAGATCATTCTGTTTGTCTATATTTCTGAGATAAAGTATTATTATCGTATTTACATTCTTCGGACTATTGTCCTCATCTTTGGTGCCATTTGTACGACGTTTAATTATAGATCATTCTATTTGTCTATATTTCTGAGATGAGGAATTATTTACAGTATTTACATTATTCGAACTATTGTCCTCATCTTTGGTGCCATTTGTACGACGTTTAATTATAAATCATTCTATTCTGTCTATATTTCTGAGATGAATATAATTTACAGTATTTACATTATTCGGACAATTATCCTCATATTTGGTACCATTTGTACGACGTTTCATAATAGATCATTCTATTTCTCTATATTTCTGAGATGTGGTATTATTTACAGTATTTACATTATTCGGACAATTGTCCTCATCTTTGGTGCAATTTCTACGGCGTCTAGTACTAGATCATTCTATTTGTCTATATTTATGAGATGAGGTATTATTTACAGTATTTATATTATTCGGAATATTGTCCTCATCTTTGGTGCCATTTGTACGATGTTTAATAATAGATCATTCTATTTTTCTATATTTCTGAGATGAGGTATTATTTACAGTATTTACATTCTTCGGACTATTGTCCTCATCTTTGCTGCCATTTGTACGACGTTTAATGGTAGATCATTCTAATTGTCTAAATTTCTGAGATGAAGTATTATTTACAGTATTTACATTATTCGGACTATTGTCCTCATCTTTGGTGCCATTTGTACGACGTTTAATATTAGATCTTTCTATTTGTCTATATTTCTGAGATGAATATTATTTAGAGTATTTACATTATTCGGCCAATTGTCCTCATATTTGGTGCCATTTGTACGACGTTTAATGATAGATCATTCTGATTGTCTAAATGTCTGTGGTGTAGTATTATTTACAGTATTTACATTCTTCGGACTATTGTCCTCATCTTTGGTGCCATTTGTACGACGTTTAATGTTAGATCATTCTATTTGTCTATATTTCTGAGATGAATATTATTTACAGTATTTACATTATTCGGCCAATTGTCCTCATATTTGGTGCCATTTGTACGACGTTTAATAATAGATCATTCTGTTTGTCTATATTTCTGAGATGAATATTATTTACAGTATTTACATTATTCGGCCAATTGTCCTCATATTTGGTGCCATTTGTACGACGTTTGATAATAGATCATTCTATTTTTCTATATTTCTGAGATGAGTGATTATTTACAATGTTTGCATTATTCGGACTATTTTCCTCATCTTTGGTGCAATTTCTACGACTTTTAATACTAGATCATATTATTTGACTATATTTCTGAGATGAGGTATTTTTTACAGTATTTACATTATTCGGACAATTCGCCTCAGCTTTGCTGCCATTTGTACGACGTTTAATGATAGATCATTCTAATTGTCTAAATTTCTGAGATGAGGTATTATTTACAGTATTTACATTATTCGGACTATTGTCCTCAAATTTGGTGCCATTTGTACGAGGTTTAATAATAGATCATTCTATTTGTCTATATTTCTGAGATGAATATTATTTACAGTATTTACATTATTCGGACAATTGTCCTTATATTTGGTGCCATTTATACGACGTTTAATAATAGATCATTCTATTTGTCTATATTTCTGAGATGAGGTATTGTTTACAGTATTTACATTATTCGGACAATTGTCCTCATCTTTGCTGCCATTTGTAGGACGTTTAATAATAGATCATTGTATTTGTCTATATTTCTGAGATGAGGTATGATTTACAGTATTTACACTATTCAGACTATTCTCCTCTTAATTGGTGCCATTTGTACGACGTTTAATAAAATATCATTCTATTTGGCTATATTTCTGAGATGAGGTATTATTTACAGTATTTACATAATTCGGACAATTCTCCTCATATTTCATGCCATTAGCACGACATTTAATACTAGATCATTCTATTTGTCTATATTTCTGAGATAAGGTAATATTTACAGCATTTACATTATTCGGACTGTTGTCCTCATCTTTGGTGCCATTTGTACGAGGTTTAATAATAGATCATTCTATTTGTCTATATTTAGGAGATGATGGATTATTTACAGAATTTACATTATTCGGACTATTGTCCTCATCTTTCGTGCCATTTGTACGACGTTTAATAATAGTTCATTCTATTTGTCTATATTTCTGAGATGAGGTATTATTTACAGTGTTTACATGATTCAGACTATTGTCCTCATTGTTGGTGCCATTTGTACGACGTTTAATAATAGATCATTCTATTTATCTATATTTCTGAGATGAGGCATTATTTATAGTATTTACATTCTTAGGAATATAGTCCTCATTTTTGATGCCATTTATACGACGTTTAATTATAGATCATTCTGATTGTCTAAATTTCTGAAATGAGGTATTATTTACAGTATTTACATTATTCGGACTATTGTCCTCCTCTTTGGTGCCATTTGTAAGAACTATAATAATAGATCATTCTATTTGTCTATATTTCTGAGATGAGGTATTATTTACAGCATTTACATTGTTCGAACTAATGTCCTCATGTTTGGTGCCATTTGTACGACGTTTAATTATAGATCATTCTATTTGTCTATATTTCTGAGATGAGGTATTATTTACAGTATTTACATTCTTCGGACTATTGTCCTCATCTTTGGTGCCATTTGTACGACGTTTAATGTTAGATCATTCTATTTGTCTATATTTCTGAGATGAATATTATTTACAGTATTTACATTATTCGGACTATTGTCCTCATAATTGATGCCATTTGTACGACATTTAATAATATATCATTCTATTTGTCTATATTTCTGAGATGACGTAGTATTTACAGTAATTACATTATTCAGATTATTGTCCTCATCTTTGGTGCCAATTGTACGACGTTTTTTAATAGATCATTCTTTTTATCTATATTTCTGAGATGAGGTATTATTTACAGTAGTTCTATCATTCGAACTATTGTCCTCATCTTTGCTGCCATTTGTACGACGTTTAATAATAGATCATTCTATTAGTCTATATTTCTGAGATGAGGTATTATTTACAGTATTTACATTATTCGAACTATTGTCCTCATGTTTGGAGCCATTTGTACGACGTTTAATAATAGATCATTCTATTTGTCTATATTTCTGAGATGAAGTATTTTTTACAGGATTTACAATATTCGGATAATTGTCTTCATATTTGATGCCATTTGTACGACGTTTAATGATAGATCATTCTATTTGTCTATATTTCTGAGATGAGGTATTATTTACAGTATTTACATTATTCGGACTATTGTCGTCATTTTGGTGCCATTTGTACGACTTTTAATACTAGATCATTCTAACTGTCTAAATTTCTGAAATGAGGTATTATTTACAGTATTTACATTATTCGGACTATTGTCCTCATCTTTGGTGCCATTTGTACGACGTTTGATGTTGAATCAGTCTATTTGTTTATATTTCTGTGATGAATATCATTTACTGTATTTACATTATTCGGACTATTGTCCTCATCTTTGGTTCCATTTGTACGACGTTTAATAACAGATCATTCTATTTGTCTATATTTCTGAGATGATGTATTATTTACAGTATTTACATTGTTCGAACTATTGTCCTCATCTTTGGTTCCATTTGTACGACGTTTAATTATAGATCATTCTATTTGTCTATATTTCTGAGATGAGGTATTATTTACAGTATTTTCATTCTTCGGTCTATTGTCCTCATCTTTGGTGCCATTTTTATGACGTATAATGTTAGATCATTCTAATTGTCTATATTTTTGAGATGAATATTATTTACAGTATTTACATTATCCGGACTATTGCCTTCATATTTGGTGCCATTTGTACGACGTTTAATAATATATCATTCTATTTGTGTATATTTCTGAGATGACGAAGTATTTACAGTAATTACATTATTCGGAGTATTGTCCTCATCTTTCGTGCCATTTGTACGACGTTTAATAATAGATCATTCTATTCGTCTATATATCTGAGATGATGTATTATTTACAGTATTTACATTATTCAGACTATTGTCCTCATCTTTGGTGCCATTTGTACGACGTTAAATAAGAGATCATTCTCTTTATCTATATTTCTGAGATGAGGTATTATTTACAGTATTTACATCATTCGAACTATTGTCCTCATCTTTGCTGCCATTTGTACTACGTTTAATAATAGATCATTGTATTTCTTTCTATATTTCTTAGATGAGGTATTATTTACAGTATTTATATTATTCTGACTATTGTTCTCATCTTTGGTGCCATTTTTACGACGTTTAATGAAAAATCATTCTATTTTTCTATATTTCAGTGATGATGTATTATTTACAGTATTTACATTATTCGGACTATTGTCTTCATCTTTTGTGCGATTTGCACGACGTTGAATAATAGATCAATCTATATGTCTATATTTCTGAGATGAGGAATTATTTACAGTATATACATTATTCGGAATATTGTCCTCATCTTTTGTGCCATTTGTACGACTTTTCTTAATAGATCATACTATTTGTCTATATTTCTGAGATGAATAATTTTTGCAGTATTTACATTATTCGGACTATTGTCCTCATCTTTGTTGCCATTTGTACGCTGTTTAATAATTGATCATTCTATTTCTCTATATTTCTGAGATGAGGTAATATTTACAGTATTTACATTATTCGAACTATTGTCTTCATCTTTGGTGTCATTTGTACGATGTTTAATGAGAGATCATTCTATTTGTCTATATTTCTGAGATTAATAATATTTACAGTATTTACATTATTCGGATAATTGTCCTCATATTTGGTGCCATTTGTACGACGTTTAATAATAGATCATTCTATTAGTCTATATTTCTGAGATGTGGTATTATTTACAGTATTTACATTATTCGGTCTATTGTCCTCATCTTTGCTGCCATTTGTACGACGTTTAATAATAGATCATTCTATTTGTCTATATTTCTGAGATGAGTTATTTTTTACAGTATTTACATTATTCGGACTATTCTCTTCTTATTTGGTGCCATTTGTACGATGTTTGATAAAAGATCATTCTATTTGTCTATATTTCTGAGATGAGGTATTATTTACAGTATTTACATAATTCGGACAATTCTCCTCATATTTCGTCCCGTTTGTACGACATTTAATACTAGATCATTCTATTTGTCTATATTTCTGAGATGAGGTAATATTTACAGTATTTACATTATTCGGACTATTGTCCTCATCTTTGTTGCCATTTGTACGAGGTTTAATAATAGATCATCCTATTTGTCTAGATTTCTGAGATGAGGGATTATTTACAGTATTTACATTATTCGGACTATTGTCCTCATCTTTGGTGCCATTTGTACGACGTTTAATAATAGTTCATTCTGTTGGTCTATATTTCTGAGATGAGTTATTATTTACAGTGTTTACATTTTTCGGGCTATTGTTCTCATTTTGGGTGCCATTTCTACGACTTTTAATAATAGATCATTCTATTTGTCTATAATTCTGAGATGGCGTAGAATTTACAGTAATTACATTATTCGGACTATTGTCCTCATCTTTGTTGCCATTTGTACGACGTTTAATAATAGATGTTTCTATTTGTCTATATTTCTGCGATGAGGAATTATTTATAGTATTTACATTCTTAGGACTATTGTCCTCAAGTTTGGTGCCATTTATACGATGTTTAATTATAGATCATTCTACTTGTCTAAATTTCTGAAATGAGGTAGTATTTACAGTATTTACATTATTCGGACTATTGTCCTCATCTTTCGTGCAATCTCTACGACGTTTGATAATAGATCATTCTATTTGTCTATATTTCTGAGATGAGGTATTAATTACATTATTTACATTATTCGGACAATTGTTTTCATCTTTGGTACCATTTGTACGACGTTTAATAATGGATCATAGTATTTGTCTATATTTCTTAGATGAGGTATTATTTACAGTATTTACATTATTCGGACTATTTTCCTCATTGTGGTGCCATTTGTATGACGTTTAATAATAGATCATTCTATTTGTCTATATTTCTGAGATGAGGTATTATTTACAGCATTTACATTGTTCGAACTAATGTCCTCATCTTTGGTGCCATTTGTACGACGTTTAATTATAGATCATTCTATTTGTCTATATTTCTGAGATGAGGTATTATTTACAGTATTTACATTCTTCGGACTATTGTCCTCATCTTTGGTGCCATTTTTATGACGTATAATGTTAGATCATTCTAATTGTCTATATTTCTGAGATGAATATTATTTACAGTATTTACATTATTCGGACTATTGTCCTCTTATTTGGTGCCATTTGTACGACATTTACTAATATATCATTGTATTGGTCTATATTTCTGAGATGACGTAGTATTTACAATAATTACATTATTCGGTCTATTGTCCTCATCTTCGGTGCCAATTGTACGACGTTTTATAATAGATCATTCTTTTTATCTATATTTCTGAGATGAGGTGTTATTTACAGTAGTTATATCATTCGAACTATTGTCCTCATCTTTGCTGCCATTTAATAATAGATCATTCTATTCGTCTATATTTCTGAGATGAGGTATTATTTACAGAATTTACATTATTCGGACTATTGTCCTCATTTTGGTGCCATTTGTACGACGTTTAATAATAGATCATTCTATTTGTCTATATTTCTGAGATGAGTTAATATTTACACTGTTTACATCATTCGGACTACTGTCCTCATTTTTGATGCCATTTGTACGACGTATACTTATAGATCATTCTATTTGTCTATATTTCTGAGATGACGTAGCTTTAACGGTAATTACATTATTCGGACTATCCTCCTCATGTTTGTTGCCATTTGTACGACGTTTAATAATAGATCATTCTATTTGTCTATATTTCTGAGATGAGTTATTATTTACAGTGTTTACATTTTTCGGACTATTGTCCTCATTTTGGGTGCCATTTGTACGACTTTTAATAATAGATCATTCTATTTGTCTATATTTCTGAGATGGCGTAGAATTTACAGTAATTACATTATTCGGTCTATTGTCCTCATCTTTGTTGCCATTTGTACGACGTTTAATAATAGATGATTCTATTTGTCTATATTTCTGAGATTATGTATTATTTACAGTATTTACATTATTCGGACTATTGTCCTCATCTTTGGTGCCATTTGTACGACGTTTAATAATAGTTCATTCTATTTGTCTATATTTCTCAGATGAGGTATTATTTACAGTGTTTACATGATTCGGACTATTGTCCACATTGTTGGTGCAATTTGTACGACGTTTAATAATAGATCATTCTATTTATCTATATTTCTGCGATGAGGAATTATTTATAGTATTTACATTCTTAGGACTATTGTCCTCAAGTTTGGTGCCATTTATACGATGTTTAATTATAGATCATTCTACTTGTCTAAATTTCTGAAATGAGGTTTTATTTACAGTATTTACATTATTCGGATATTGTCCTCATCTTTCGTGCAATCTCTACGAGGTTTAACTATAGATCATTCTATTTGTCTATATTTCTGAGATGAGGTATTATTTACAGTATTTACATTCTTCGGACTATTGTATTCATCTTTGGTGCCATTTGTACGACGTTTAATTATAGATCATTCTATTTGTCTATATTTCTGAGATGAGGTATTATTTACAGTATTTACATTCTTCGGACTATTGTCCTCATCTTTGCTGCCATTTGTACGACGTTTAATGTTAGATCATTCTATTTGTCTATATTTCTGTGATGAATATTATTTACAGTATTTACATTTTTCGGACTATTGTCCTCATATTTGGTGCCATTTGTACGACATTTAATAATATATCATTCTATTGGTCTATATTTCGGAGATGACGTAGTATTTACAGTAATTATATTATTCGGTCTATTGTCCTCATCTTTGGTGCCAATTGTACGACGTTTTGTAATAGATCATTCTTTTTATCTATGTTTCTGAGATGAGGTATTATTTACAGGAATTATATCATTCGAACTATTGTCCTCACCTTTGCTGCCATTTGTACGACGTTTAATAATAGATCATTCTATTTGTCTATATTTCTGAGATGAGGTATTATTTACAGTATTTACATTATTCGAACTATTGTCCTCATCTTTGGTGCCATTTTTACGACGTTTAATAATAGATCATTCTATTTGTCTATATTTCTGAGATGAGGTATTATTTACAGTATTTACATTATTCGGACTATTGTCCTCATTTTGGTGCCATTTGTACGACGTTTAATAATAGATCATTCTATTTGTCTATATTTCTGAGATGATGAATTATTTTCAGTATTTACATTATTCGTACAATTGTCCTCATCTTTGCTGCCATTTGTACGACGTTTAATGATAGATCATTCTATTTTTCTATATTTCTGAGATGAGGTATTAGTTACAGTATTTACATTCTTCGGACTATTGTCCTCATCTTTGCTGCCATTTGTACGACGTTTAATGTTAGATCATTCTATTTGTCTATATTTATGAGATGAATATTATTTACAGTATTTACATTATTCGGACAATTGTCCTCATATTTGGTGCCATTTGTACGACTTTTAATAATAGATCATTCTATTTGTCTATATTTCTGAGATGAGTTAATATTTACACTGTTTACATCATTCGGACTATTGTCCTCATTTTTGGCGCCATTTGTACGACGTTTACTCATAGATCATTCTATTTGTCTATATTTCTGAGATGAGGTAGTATTTACAGTATTTACATTATTCGGACTATTGTATTCGTCTTTGGTACCATTTGTACGACGTTTGATGTTAGATCAGTCTATTTGTCTATATTTCTGAGATTAATATTATTTACAGTATTTACATTATTCGGACTATTGTCCTCATCTTTGCTGCCATTCGTACGAACTTTAATAATAGATCATTCTATTTTTCTATATTTCTGAGATGATGTATTATTTACAGTATTTACATTGTTCGTACTATTGTCCTCATCTTTGGTTCCATTTGTACGACGTTTAATATTAGATCATTCTAATAGATCATTCTAAGTCAATATTTCTGAGATGAGTTATTATTTTAAGTACTTACATTTTTCGGTCTATTGTCCTAGTCTTTTGTGCCATTTGTACGACGTTTAATGTTAGATCATTCTATTTGTCTATATTTCTGAGATGACGTAGTATTTACAGTAATAACATTATTCGGATTATTTTTCTCATCTTTGGTGACATTTGTACGACGTTTAATAATAGATCGTTATATTTATCTATATTGGTGAGATGATGTACTATTTACAGTATTTACATTCTTCGGACTATTGTCTTCATCTTTGGTGCCATTTGTACGAACTTTAATAAGAGATCATTCTATTTGTCTATATTTCTGAGATGAGGTATTATTTACAGTATTTACATTCTTCGGACTATTGTCCTCATCATTGGTTCCATTTCTACGACGTTTAATTATAGATCATTCTATTTATCTATAGTTCTTTGATGAGGTATTATTTACAGTATTTACATTCTTCAGACTATTGTCCTATTCTTTGGTGCCATTTCTACGAACTTTAATAATAGATCATTCTATGTTTCTATATTTCCGAGATGAGGTGTTATTTACAGCATTTACATTGTTCGAACTAATGTCCTCATCTTTGGTGCCATTTTTACGACGTTTAATTATAGATCATTCTATTTGTCTATATTTCTGAAATGAGGTATTATTTACAGTATTTACATTATTCGAACTATTGTCCTCATCGTTGGTGCCATTTGTACGACGTTTAATAATAGATCATTCTATTTGTCTATATTTCTGAGATGAGGTATTTTTTACAGCATTTACATTATTCGGATAATTGTCCTCATATTTGGTGCCATTTGTACGACGTTTAATAATAGATCATTCTATTCGTCTATATATCTGAGATGCTGTAATATTTACAGTATTTACATTATTCAGACTATTGTCCTCATCTTTGGTGCCATTTGTACGACGTTAAATAAAAGATCATTCTCTTTATCTATATTTCTGAGATGAGGTATTATTTACAGTATTTACATCATTCGAACTATTGTCCTCATCTTTGCTGCCATTTGTACGACGTTTAATAATAGATCATTTTACTTGTCTATATTTCTGAGATGAGGAATTATTTACAGTATTTACATTATTCGGAATATTGTCCTCATCTTTGGTGCCATTTGTACGACTTTTCATAATAGATCAATTCGTTTTGTCTATATTTCTGAGATGAGGTATTATTTACAGTATTTACATTATTCGGTCTATTGTCCTCATCTTTGCTGCCATTTTACGACGTTAAATAATAGATCATTCTATTTATCTATATTTCTGAGATGAGGTATTATTTACAGTATTTACATTCTTCGGACTACTTTCCTCATCTTTGGTGCCATTTGTACGAGGTTTAATGTTAGATCATTCTATTTGTCTATATTTCTGAGATGAATATTATTTACAGTATTTACATAATTCGGACTATTGTCCTCATATTTGGTGCCATTTGTGCGACGTTTAATAATAGATCATTCTATTTATCTATATTTCTGAGATGAGGTATTATTTACAGTATTTACATTCTTCGGACTATTGTCCTCATCTTTGGTGCCATTTGTACGACGTTTAATGTTAGATCATTCTACTTGTCTATATTTCTGAGGTGAATATTATTTACAGTATTTACATTATTCGGATTATTGTCCTCATCTTTGGTGCCTTTTGTACGACCTTTAATGATAGATCATTCTATTTGTCTGTATATCTGAGACGAGGTAGTATTTAGAGTATTTACATTATTCGGACTATTGTCCTCATCTTTAGTGCCATTTGTACGACGTTTAATAATAGATCATTCTATTTGTCTATATTTCTGAGATGAGGTATTACTTACAGTTTTTACATTATTAGGACTATTGTCCTCATCTTTGCTGCCATTTGTACGACGTTTAATAATAGATCATTCTGTTTGTCTATATTTCTGAGATGAGGTATTATTTACAGTATTTACATCATTCGAACTATTGTCCTCATCTTTCCTGCCATTTGTACGACGTTTAATAATAGATCATTCTATTTGTCTATATTTCTGAGATGAGGTATTATTTACAGTATTTACATTGTTCGAACTATTGTCGTCACCTTTGCTGCCATTTGTACGACGTTTAATGATACATCATTCTATTTGTCTATATTTCTGAGAGGAATATTATTTACATTGTTTAAATTATTCGGACTATTGTCCTCATCTTTGGTGCAATTTTTACGACGTTTAATAATAGATCATTCCATTTGTCTATATTTTTGAGATGAGGTATTATTTACAGTATTTACATTATTCGGACTATTGTCCTCATCTTTGGTGCCATTTTTACGACGTTAAATAAAAGATCATTCTATTTGTCTATATTTCTGAGGTGAGGTACTATTTATAATATTTACATTATTCGAACTATTGTCCTCATCTTTGGTGCCATTTGTACGACATTTAATGATAGATCATTCTATTTGTCTTTATTTCTGAGATGAGGTATTATTTACAGTATTTACATTCTTCGGATTATTGTCCTCATCTTTGATGCCATTTGTACGACGTATAATGTTAGATCATTCTATTTGTCTATATATCTGAGATGAATATTATTTACAGTATTTACATTATTCGGACTATTGTCCTCATATTTGGTGCCATTTGTGCGATGTTTAATAATAGATCATTCTATTTGTCTATATATCTGAGATGAGGTATTGTTTACAGTTTTTACATTATTCGGATTATTGTCCTCACCTTTGCTGCCATTTGTAAGATGTTTAATAATAGATCATTCTATTTATCTATATTTCTGAGATGAGGTATTATTTACAGTGTTTACATTATTCGGACTATTGTCCTCATCTTTGGTGCCATTTGTACGACGTTTAATGTTAGATCGTTCTATTTGTCTTTATTTCTGAGGTGAATATTATTTACAGTATTTACATTTTTCGGACTATTTTCATCATATTTGGTGCAATTTGTGCGACGTTTAATAATAGATCATTCTATTTCTCTATATTTCTGAGATGAGGTATTATTTACAGTTTTTACATTATTTGGACTATTGTCCTCATCTTTGCTGCCATTTGTACGACGTTTAATAATAGAACATTCTATTTATCTATATTTCTGAGATGAGGTATTATTTACAGTATTTACATCATTCGAACTATTGTCCTCATCTTTCCTGCCATTTGTACGACGTTTAATAATAGATCATTCTATTTGTCTATATTTCTGAGATGAGGTATTATTTACAGTATTTACATTGTTCGAACTATTCTCGTCACCTTTGGTGCCATTTGTACGACGTTTAATGATACATCATTCTATTTGTCTATATTTCTGAGAGGAATATTATTTACATTGTTTAAATTATTCGGACTATTGTCCCCATCTTTGGTGCAATTTTTACGACGTTTAATGCTAGATCATTCTATTTGTCTATTTTTTTGAGATGAGTTATTATTTAGAGTATTTTCATTATTCGGACTATTGTCCTCATCTTTGGTGCCATTTTTACGACGTTAAACAAAAGATCATTCTATTTGTCTATATTTCTGAGATTAGGTCCTATTTATAGTATTTACATTATTCGAACTATTGTCCTCATCTTTGGTGCCATTTGTACGGCGTTTAATGATAGATCATTCTATTTGTCTATATTTCTGAGATGAAGTATTATTTAGAGTATTTACATTCTTCGGATTATTGTCCTCATCTTTGTTGCCATTTGTACGACGTTTAATGTTAGATCATTCTATTTGTCTATATTTCTGAGATGAATATTATTTACAGTATTTACATTATTCGGACAATTGTCCTCATATTTCGTGCCATTTGTACGACGTTTAATAATAGATCATTCTATTTGTCTATATTTCTGAGATGAATATTATTTACAGTATTTACATTATTCGGACAATTGTCTTCATATTTGGTGCCATTTGTACGACATTTAATAATAGATCATTCTATTCGTCTATATTTCTGAGATGAGGTATTATTTACAGTATTTACATCATTCGAACTATTGTCCTCATCTTTACTGCCATTTGTACGACGTTTAATAATAGATCATTGTATTTCTCTATATTTCTGAGAGGAGGTATTATTTACAGTATTTACATTATTCGGACTATAGTCCTCATCTTTGGTGCCATTTGTACGACTTTTAATAATAGTTCATTCTATTTGTCTATATTTCTGAGATGAGTTATTATTTACAGTATTTACATTATTCGGACTATAGTCCTCATCTTTGGTGCCATTTGTACGACGTTTAATAATAGATCATTCTGTTTGTCTATATTCCTGAGATGATGTATTATTTACAGTATTTACTTTATTCGGTCTATTGTCCTCATCTTTGGTGCCATTTGTACGACGTTTAATAATAGATCTTTCTGTTTGTCTATATTCCTGAGATGATGTATTATTTACAGTATTTACTTTATTCGGTCTATTGTCCTCATCTTTGGTGCCATTTGTACGACGTTTAATAATAGATCTTTCTGTTTGTCTATGTTTCTGAGATGAGGTATTATTTACAGTATTTACATTATTCGGACTATTGTCCTCATCTTTGGTGCCATTTGTACGACGTTTAATGATAGATCATTTAATTCTCCGTATATCTGAGACTAGGTAGTATTTAGAATATTTACATTATTCGGACTATTGTCCTCATCTTTGGTGCCATTTGTACGACGTTTAATAATAGATCATTCTATTTGTGTATATTTCTGAGATGAGGTATTATTTACAGTATTAACATAATTCGAACTATTGTCCTCATCTTTGGTGCCATTTGTACGACGTTTAATAATACATCATTCTATTTGTCTATATTTCTGAGATGACGTAGCATTCACAGTATTGATATTATTCGGACTATTGTCCTCATCTTTGTTGCTATTTATACGATGTTTAATAATAGAAAATTCTATTTATCTATATTTCTGAGATGAGGTAGTATTTACCGTATTTGCATTATTCGGACTATTGTCCTCATCTTTGGTGCCATTTGTACGACGTTTAATAATAGTTCATTCTATTTGTCTATATTTCTGAGATGAGTTATTATTTAAGTAATTACATTATTCGGACTATAGTCCTCATCTTTGGTGCCATTTGTACGACGTTTAATAATAGATCATTCTGTTTGTCTATATTTCTGAGATGAGGTATTATTTACTCTATTTACATTATTGGAAGTATTGTCGTCACCTTTGGTGCCATTTATAGGACGTTAAATGATACATCATTCTATTTGTCTATATTTCTGAGAGGAATATTATTTACATCGTTTTAATTACTCGGACTATTGTCTTCATCTTTGGTGCAATTTCTACAACGTTTAATGTTAGATCATTCTATATGTCTCTATTTCTGAGATGAGGTATTATTTACAGTATTTACATTATTCGGACTATTGACCTCATCTTTGGTGCCATTTGTACGACGATTAATGTTAGATCATTCTATTTGTCTCTATTTCTGAGATGAATATTTTCTACAGTATTTACATTATTCGGACAATTGTCCTCATATTTTTTGCCATTTGTACGACATTTAGATTATAGATCATTCTATTTGTCTATATATCTGATATGAGGTATTATTTACAGTATTTACATTATTCGGACTATTGTCCTCATCTTTGCTGCCATTTGTGCGACGTTTAATAATAGATCATTCTATTTATATATATTTCTGACATGAAGTATTATTTACAGTATTTACATCATTGGAACTATTGTGCTCATCTTTGCTGCCATTTGTACGACGTTTACTAATAGATCATACTATTTGTCTATATTTCTGTGATGAGATATTATTTACAGTATTTACATTATTCGGACAATTGTCCTCATCTTTGCTGCCATTTGTACGACGTTTAATAATAGATCATTCTATTTATCTATATTTCTGAGATGAGGTATTATTTACAGTATTGACATTATTCGGACTATTGTCCTCATCTTTATAGCTATTTGTACGATTTTTAATAATAGATCCTAGACTATAGTCCTCATCTTTGGTGCCATTTTTACGACGTTTAATAATAGATCATTCTATTTGTCTATAATTTCTAAGATGAGGTAGTATTTACCGTATTTACATTATTCGGACTATTGTTCTCAGCTGTGTTGCCATTTGTACGACGTTTAATAATAGATCATTCTATTTGTCTATATTTCTGAGACGAGGTAGTATTTACAGTATTTACATTATTCGCACTATTGTCCTCATCTTTGGTGCCATTTGTACGAGGTTTAGTAATAGATCATTCTGTTTGTCTATATTTCTGAGATGAGGTATTATTTACAGTATTTACATTATTCGGACTATTGACCTCATCTTTGGTGCCATTTGTACGACGTTTAATTATAGATCATTCTGTTTGTCTATATTTCTGAGATGAGGTATTATTTACAGTATTAACATAATTCGAACTATTGTCCTCATATTTGGTGCCATTTGTACGACGTTTATTAATACATCATTCTATTTGTCTATATTTCTGAGATGAGGTAGCAGTCACAGTATTGATATTATTCGGACTATTGTCCTCATCTTTGTTGCTATTTATACGATGATTAATAATAGAAAATTCTATTTATCTATATTTCTGAGATGAGGTAGTATTTACAGTATTTGCATTATTCGGACTATTGTCCTCATCTTTGTTGCCATTTGTACGACGTTTAATGTTATATCATTCTATTTGTCTATATTTCTGAGATGAATATTATTTACAGTATTTACATTATTCGGACTATTGTCCTCATATTTGGTGCCATTTGTGCGACGTTTAATAATAGATCATTCTATTTGTCTATATTTCTGAGATGACGTATTATTCACAGTTTTTACATTATTTGGACTATTGTCCTCATCTTTGCTGCCATTTGTACGACGTTTAATAATAGATCATTCTATTTATCTATATTTCTGAGATGAGGTATTATTTACAGTATTTACATCATTCGAACAATTGTCTTCTTCTTTGCTGCCATTTGTACGACGTTTCATAATAGATCATTCTATTTGTCTATATTTCTGAGATGAGGTATTATTTACTGTATTTACATTATTCGAACTATTGTCGTCACCATTGGTGCCATTTATACGACGTTTAATGATACATCATTCTATTTGTCTATATTTCTGAGAGGAATATTATTTACATTGTTTTACTTATTCGGACTATTGTCCTCATCATTTTTTCTGCAATTTCTACAACGTTTAATACTAGATCATTCTATTTGTCTATATTTCTGAGATTAGGTATTATTTACAGTATTTACATTACTCGAACTATTGTCCTCATCTTTGGTGCCATTTAGACGACGTTTAATTTTACATCATTCTATTTGTCTATATTTCTGAGATGAATATTATTTACAGTATTTACATTATTCGGACAATTTTCCTCATATTTGGTGCCATTTGCACGACGTTTAATAATAGATAATTCTATTTGTCTATATTTCTGAGATGAGGTATTATTTACAGTATTTACATTATTCGGATTATTGTCCTCATCTTTGGTGCCATTTGTACGACCTTTAATGATAGATCATTCTATTTGTCTGTATATCTGAGACGAGGTAGTATTTAGAGTATTTACATTATTCGGACTATTGTCCTCATCTTTAGTGCCATTTGTACGACGTTTAATAATAGATCATTCTATTTGTCTATATTTCTGAGATGAGGTCTTATTTAGAGTATTAACATAATTCGAACTATTGCCTCATCTTTGGTGCCATTTGTACGACGTTTAATAATACATCATTCTATTTGTCTATATTTCTGAGATGAGGTAGCATTCACAGTATTGATATTATTCGGACTATTGTCCTCATCTTTGTTGCTATTTATACGATGTTTAATAATAGAAAATTCTATTTGTCTATATTTCTGAGACGTGGTAGTATTTACAGTATTTACATTATTCGGACTATTGACCTAATCTTTGGTGCCATTTGTACGACGTTTAATTATAGATCATTCTGTTTGTCTATATTTCTGAGATGAGGTATTATTTACAGTATTTACATTATTCGGATTATTGTCCTCATCTTTGGTGCCATTTGTACGACGTTTAATGATAGATCATTCTATTTGTCCGTATATCTGAGACGAGGTAGTATTTAGAGTATTTACATTATTCGGACTATTGTCCTCATCTTTAGTGCCATTTGTACGACGTTTAATAATAGATCATTCTATTTGTCTATATTTCTGAGATGAAGTATTATTTACAGTATTAACATAATTCGAACTATTGTCCTCATCTTTGGTGCCATTTGTACGACGTTTATTAATATATCATTCTATTTGTCTATATTTCTGAGATGACGTATTATTTACTGTATTTACATTATTCGAACTATTGTCGTCACCTTTGGTGCCATTTATACGACGTTTAATGATACATCATTCTATTTGTCTATATTTCTGAGAGGAATATTATTTACATTGTTTTAATTATTCGGACTATTGTCCTCATCATTTTTTCTGCAATTTCTACAACGTTTACTACTAGATCATTCTATTTGTCTATATTTCTGAGATTAGGTATTATTTACAGTATTTACATTATTCGGACTATTGTCCTCATCTTTGGTACCATTTTTACGACGTTAAATAAAAGATCTTTCTATTTGTCTATATTTCTGAGATGAGGTACTATTTGTAGTATTTACATTATTCGAACTATTGTCCTCATCTTTGGTGCCATTTGTACGACGTTTAATGTTAGATCATTCTATTTGTCTATATTTCTGAGATGAATATTATTTACAGTATTTACATTATTCGGACAATTGTCCTCATATTTGGTGCCATTTTACGACGTTTAATAATAGATCATTCTATTTGTCTATATTACTGAGGTTAATATTATTTACAGTATTTACATTATTCGGACAATTGTCCTCATATTTGGTGACATTTGTACGACGTTTAATAATTAGATCATTCTATTTGACTATATTTCTGAGATGAGGTATTATTTACAGTATTTACATTATTCGGACAATTGTCCTCATATTTGCTGCCATTTGTACAACGTTTAATAATAGATCATTCTATTTATCTATATTTCTGAGATGAGGTATTATTTACAGTATTTACATCATTCGGACTATTGACCTCATCTTTGGTGCCATTTGTACGACGTTTAATTATAGATCATTCTGTTTGTCTATATTTCTGAGATGAGGTATTATTTACAGTATTTACATTATTCGGATTATTGTCCTCATCTTTGGTGCCATTTGTACGACGTTTAATGATAGATCATTCTATTTGTCTGTATATCTGAGACGAGGTAGTATTTAGAGTATTTACATTATTCGGACTATTGTCCTCATCTTTAGTGCCATTTGTACGACGTTTAATAATAGATCATTCTATTTGTCTATATTTCTGAGATGAGGTATTATTTAGAGTATTAACATAATTCGAACTATTGTCCTCATCTTTTGTGCCATTTGTACGACGTTTAATAATACATCATTCTATTTGTCTATATTTCTGAGATGAGGTAGCATTCACATTATTGATATTATTCGGACTATTGTCCTCATCTTTGTTGCTATTTATACGATGTTTAATAATAGAAAATTCTATTTGTCTATATTTCTGAGACGAGGTAGTATTTACAGTATTTACATTATTCGGACTATTGATCTAATCTTTGGTGCCATTTGTACGACGTTTAATTATAGATCATTCTGTTTGTCTATATTTCTGAGATGAGGTATTATTTACAGTATTTACATTATTCGGATTATTGTCCTCATCTTTGGTGCCATTTGTACGACGTTTAATGATAGATCATTCTATTTGTCCGTATATCTGAGCCGAGGTAGTATTTAGAGTATTTACATTATTCGGACTATTGTCCTCATCTTTAGTGTCATTTGTACGACTTTTAATAATAGATCATTCTATTTGTCTATATTTCTGAGATGAAGTATTATTTACTGTATTAACATAATTCGAACTATTGTCCTCATCTTTGGTGCCATTTGTACGACGTTTATTAATACATCATTCTATTTGTCTATATTTCTGAGATGACGTATTATTTACTGTATTTACATTATTCGAACTATTCTCGTCACCTTTGGTGCCATTTATACGACGTTTAATGATACATCATTCTATTTGTCTATATTTCTGAGAGGAATATTATTTACATTGTTTTAATTATTCGGACTATTGTCCTCATCATTTTTTCTGCAATTTCTACAACGTTTAATACTAGATCATTCCATTTGTCTATATTTTTGAGATGAGGTATTATTTACAGTATTTACATTATTCGGACTATTGTCCTCATCTTTGGTGCCATTTTACGACGTTAAATAAAAGATCATTCTATTTGTCTATATTTCTGAGGTGAGGTACTATTTATAATATTTACATTATTCGAACTATTGTCCTCATCTTTGGTGCCATTTGTACGACATTTAATGATAGATCATTCTATTTGTCTTTATTTCTGAGATGAGGTATTATTTACAGTATTTACATTATTCGGTCTATTGTCCTCATCTTTGCTGCCATTTGTACGACGTTTAATAATAGATCATTCTATTTATCTATATTTCTGAGATGAGGTATTATTTACAGTATTTACATTATTCGGACAATTGTCCTCATATTTGGTGACATTTGTACGACGTTTAATAATAGATCATTCTATTTGTCTATATTTCTGAGATGAGGTATTATTTACAGTATTTACATTATTCGGACAATTGTCCTCATATTTGCTGCCATTTGTACGACGTTTATTAATAGATCATTCTATTTATCTATATTTCTGAGATGAGGTATTATTTACAGTATTTACATCATTCGGACTATTGTCCTCATCTTTAGTGCCATTTGTACGACGTTTAATAATAGATCATTCTATTTGTCTATATTTCTGAGATGAGGTATTATTTACAGTATTAACATAATTCGAACTATTGTCCTCATCTTTTGTGCCATTTGTACGACGTTTAATAATACATCATTCTATTTGTCTATATTTCTGAGATGAGGTAGCATTCACAGTATGATATTATTCGGACAATTGTCCTCATCTTTGTTGCTATTTATAAGATGTTTAATAATACAAAATTCTATTTGTCTATATTTCTGAGACGAGGTAGTATTTACAGTATTTACATTATTCGGACTATTGTCCTCATCTTTGTTGCCATTTGTACGACGTTTAATAATAGATCTTTCTATTTGTCTATATTTCGGAGATGAGGTAGTATTTACAGTATTTAAATTTTTCGGACTATTGTCCTCATCTTTTGTACCATTTGTATGACGTTTAATAATACATCATTCTATTTGTCTATATTTCTGAGATGAGGTAGCATTCACAGTATTGATATTATTCGGCCTATTGTCCTCATCTTTGTTGCTATTTATACGATGTTTAATAATAGAAAATTCTATTTGTCTATATTTCTGAGATGAGGTAGTATTTACCGTATTTGCATTATTCGGACTATTGTTCTCATCTTTCTTGACATTTGTACGACGTTTAATAATAGATCATTCTATTTGTCTATATTTCTGAGACGAGGTAGTATTTACAGTATTTACATTATTCGGACTATTGTCCTCATCTTTGTTGCCATTTGTACGACGTTTAATAATAGATCTTTCTATTTGTCTATATTTCTGAGATGAGATAGTATTTACAGTATTTAAATTATTCGGACTATTGTCCTCATCTTTGGTACCATTTGTATGACGTTTAATAATAGATCATTCTAAATTTCTATATTTCTGAGATGAGTTAGTATTTACAGTATTTACATTGTTCGGACTATTGTCCTCATCTTTCTTGACATTTGTACGACGTTTAATATTAGATCATTCTATTTGTCTATATTTCTGAGACGAGGTAGTATTTACAGTATTTACATTACTCAGACCATTGTCCTCATCTTTGTTGCCATTTGTACGACGTTTAATAATAGATCATTCTATTTGTCTATATTTCTGAGATGAGGTAGCATTCACAGTATTGACATTATTCGGACAATTGTCCTAATCTTTGTTGCTATATGTACGACGTTTAATAATAGATCATTCTATTTGTCTATATTTTTGAGATGTGGTAGTATTTACCGTATTTACATTATTCGGACTATTGTCCTCATCTTTTTTGCCATTTGTACGACGTTTAATTATAGATCATTCGATTTGTCTATATTTCTGAGATGAGGTAGTTTTTACAGTATTTACATTATTCGGACTATTGTCCACATCTTTGTTGTCATTTGTACGATGTTTAATAATAGATCATTCTATTTGTCTATATTTCTGAAACGAGGTAGTATTTACAGTATTTACATTATTCGGACTATTGTCCTCATCTGTGTTGCCATTTGTACGACGTTTAATAATAAATCATTCTATTTGTCTATATTTCTGAGACGAAGGTAGTATTTACAGTATTTACATTGTTCGCACTATTGTCCTCATCTTTGGTGCCATTTGTACGACGTTTATTAATAGATCTTTCTATTTGTCTATATTTCTGAGATGAGGTAGTATTTACAGTATTTACATTATTCGGACTATTGTCCTCATCTTTGGTACCATTTGTACGACGTTTAATAATAGATCATTCTATTTGTCTATATTTCTGAGATGAGGTAGTATTTACAGTATTTACATTGTTCGGACATTTGTCCTCATCTTTCTTGACATTTGTACGACGTTTAATAATAGATCATTCTATTTGTCTATATATCTGAGACGAAGCAGTATTTACCGTATTTACATTATTCGGAATATTGTCCTCATCTTTGTTGCCATTTGTACGACATTTAATAATAGATCATTCTATTCGTCTATATTTCTGAGATGAGGTAGTATTTACCGTATTTACATTATTCGGACTATTGTTCTCATCTTTGTTGCCATTTGTACGGTGGGTGATTTCCTTAAACCCCGTATCCGAATATTTAACAACGTTTGAATAAACAACCCGAAATCTATGCACCATAAAAAAAAACCTTTCAGTTAATTTCACACTGAAAGCTTTCCTCGAATCTAACTTTGTCTCAAACGAAGGCTGTGGATTCACAACACTTGTTTGTCTCCTCTTAAAACTTTTGCCAATCCGAGCGGACAATTTCAACATGCTTATCTGGTAGATTATTCTAGATTTTTCGGTGGAATTTAGAGCGAGTGAATTTCGTGCAGGATCCATCATTTTTCTTTATATTAATTAAATGTTTAATTTAATTAAATTAAACATTATATTATACTTGTGAATGTCCCAACTTTCGTTAGTTCGTACTTGCCTCTCAATCAGTTAAGACGTGATACACCCTTGGGCGATCAAGTCTCGAAAGAGACATGACTGATTCGGCAGAATATTTTTCTGCAGTAGGTTGCCATTATTTTCTGCAGTAGACTAGTTGCCAACGAAGGCTATAGAATCCAATTAGTCCTGCTCTTTAACCCGTAGTTGGAGGGAGAACATACGTATTAATAACTTCTCCAAGAGAATTTGCGCGTAATTGAATGCAACGAATTCGACTGGAATTCAAACTCAGCTCTCCGATTTCTCGTTCTGATGCACCAGAACGCACAACCTGCCTCTCTCTCTCTCTCTCTATATATATATATATATATATATATATATATGAATATCTGTGTGTGTGTTTTTGTATTTCTATTCTAACGAAGCCGACTCCACCGAAACCCTTCGTCCGATTTCAACAAAAATTGGGTCACCTGTCGATCATGACAAAAAACTTTGATGTACGAAAAAGTTTTCAGGGTACGGCAGAAATCACCGAAACGCTTAGAATTTACGGACTCTTCTCCTCCGAGATATCTTATGCGAATTCAACCCAAATGGAGTGAACTTGTAGATCAAAGTCCGAACCTTTGATGCGCACAAAAATTTTACGAATCAATCTACATGTTTCGTCGAAAATCAACAACAAAAAGGTTTCGGGTGATCTTTTGCGCACTTTTATACATTTCTCCAAGACGCTTCACTCAAACTCAGCCAAAATCGAGTCACTAGTAGATCAAGTTCTATTGCCTTGATATGCGAACAAAAATTTCAATTGACGCAAAAACTAATGGAAAATGTTGTTTTTTGCGATCGCTAATTTCTCCGAAACGCCTAGTTGTATTACATCAAAAATCGGGTGTTTTTGTAACTTCTACCTTATCATATGCCATAAAAATTTCACGTTTTCTACAAGGTGCCAAACCCTCCGACGTTGCAGGTACAATGCATCCACTTCTTCTGCGTCACAACGTCATCGTGTCACATTACAGGTTCCAGTAACGCCCGCCCCCGTTCTTCCAACTATACGACGGCCATTCAATACAGATAGAAGCTTACTTTTTTTTTCAACTTCGTCTCCTGGTAGTGTCACACACATTTCTCATTTGTGCACAAGCTTCCGTATTCCCTCAACGTAAAAAAATATTTGGACTGATGTCTCAGCCAATCGCTCACAGCACTTTTGACTTCATTGTCACTTTCAAACTTCATGCCTCTCGTGAACGCTTTCAGGTGAAAGTCTGAAGGGGCAAGGTCTGGGCTGTAAGGGGAATGAAAGAGCCTTTCCCAGCCCAGCTCGTTGATGGTCTGCACCGTTTGGGCTGCTGTATGACCTTCGAGTAGGCAAGGTCATCATGGACAATTTTGTGTGCTGTCCCAACAGATAGGCTCAAAGTCTTTGCAATGTCATCCACTGTCATTCTTCTGTCAGACTGAATGAGGTCATTGACTGATTCGATCACCTCAGGAAACCTCACTTCTGTAGGCCTCCCAGGCACTGCTCTGTCCTTCTTTAAACAATTTAGCCCAATTGTAGACATTTTTTGGCTGAAACATGTCGCACCATACACAGTTGACATTTTCCTATGAATTTCAACTGGTTTGCATCCTTCAGCAACCAAAAACTTGATAACTGACCTCTGTTCAATCCTGGAGCATACTTCTTGGTCGGCCATCTTTGTTAATCTCCAAAACTCTCAAAGATTTTTTCAGTCGGCAAAAAAATTAAATCCCTTTGAAAAAGAAGTAAAGGAAAAAAATTTTTTTAAAAAGTAAGCTTTTATCTGTATTAGAAGTCCTTATATGGGAAAAATTAATCTTATTTCTTGAATGACCCTCGTAAATACACAAGTGATTTGGTTTTTGGGTCAATGTTACTCTTTACATCGAGATATTGAACACGGTGTTCAATATCTAGATTAAGGGGTTAGCTGCATATGTTGTAGCAAGTTTCTGCTCCTACCATCTTGGCCCACATGACGCCGATGTGGCTGGCCGAGAATTGTCCCTGACGTTGCCTATTAAATTGAATCGTCTGTGGCCTCGTCGAGAGGGTCAGTGAGAGGAATGAAATGAGAGGCCAAACATCAACATAAAGTAATTTTTAAATCATTTCGAAAGCTGTTTTTCACCCCTCCCGGGAATTTTAAAATTAAGGATTACCTCTAAAAAAGCCATACACTGAGCGATCGAAATTAAATCTTCGGGGAGAAGTGTAAATAGGTACAGTTGTAAATAGTGTGGATGTGCGTTGTATGGATATCGACTCGGAACGACAAATCGGGGTGCCGAGTTCGAATTCCAGTTTAATTCTTTGCATTCACTTACGCACAAGTACCCTTAGGAAAGGTATTAATCCGTCTCTTACCTCCAGTTATGGGTTAAATAATAAGACAGACTGGGTTCTATAGCCTTGGCTGGCAACCAGTCTACCGCAGAAAGTAATGACAATCTACTGTGGAATAATCTACTGTCCAGTCAGTCATGTCTCTTTCGAGACATGATCGCCTATGGGACTTAACAGACTGTAAATAGTTTAAATTAGTGTAAATAGGTAGAGTTGGTTTTGTTCGGGTACATAGCTTAGTGCAATAAATTTTAAATCCTTTTTTTGAACAATAAATAGTTTTATTTTATCTTTTTTTTTAATCATTTCACCCCAAGCAAGGCATTCCACTGCCACTATTGCGCTTGGGGCTACATAGTGGTAGGTAAATAGAAAGAGTGGTTAGATATAGGAAATGTCAGAAGTTGGGGTGATAGATAGTTGGGTGGGTGGGAAGAGTGTTTGAAAGAATGGAAGCGAGTTAGTTTGTTCGGAGGTGTCTATTGGGTATAGGAAATGTCAGACGGAGGGTGATAGACGACTTTAGATGTACATTGGGAGAGAGTTGGAGAGAGTGGGTGTGAGTCAGTGTGTTAGGAGGTGTCTATTGACCTTACATTTAAACTCCTGGAAATTGTAGCCGTCGGGGAAGCAGTCATGTGGAAGAGAATTCCACAGTCGGGAAGTGCGAGAAAAGAAACTGTAGGAGTAGAAGTTGCGGTTGCATTTTTTGTTTTTTACTCTACGTTTGCGGGAACAATAAACAAATCAAAACGTTAGAATTTGGCTCTAGAAATAAATATTTACGCTTGAACAGTTGTATGTTGCTTGCTCGAGAGTAAGAAATCTTAAGAATTCGTTTTTGCTTTTAGAAAGAAAGAAAATATTTTAAAAAAACATTGTTTAACATAAAGCCCTATAAATTTTAATTAAAGAAGTTATTAAACCGAGAATTAGGGTTTTGTCAAAGTATTTTTCCAAACAAATTAGCTTATTTAAATTTCATCGATTGGTTTGTGAAATTGAACGAAACGTAGAGTTTGTAAATCCTGACAAAAATCTTAGCGATAACTTCAACAACACTAAATACTGTGACGATTTCAACAAGCGTCAGTGTTTTGCAAAAAAAAAAAAAAAAAATCATAGTTTTTATTTATTTTTTAATTTAACACAGACCCTCCTACGTTAATGACTGGGGCATCCTACTGTTTGGACTTACGGCGTGCTAAGTTGTGTAAATACCAATTAAATGTATATCTACGCAAGTTTTAATTAATTCCGATTGAATTCACTTGAGATGTCATTTCCCGCCTTTTTCTCGTCTTCCTAAATTCAGAATTATGTAACTGGGTATTTTTTTTAATCATTACACCCCAAGCAAGGCATTCCACTGCCACTATTGCGCAGGGGGTTACATAGGGGAAAGTGATTGGAAAGAGTGGTTAGTTATAGGAAATGTCAAAAAGATGGTGATAGACGGGTAAGGATAGCGAGGATGGGGGTTGGGTAGATGGGAAGGGTGTTTGAGAGAATAGATGCGAGTTAGTGTGTTAGGAGGTGTCTAATGACCTTACATTTAAACTCCTGGATATTGTAGCTGTCGGGGAAGCAATTGTATGGAAGAAAATTCCACAGTCGGGAAGTGCCAGGAAAGAAGCTGTTGGAGTAGAAATTGCGGTTACATCTTATCTGTTTCTCGGTAAAAGGGTGGGACCTAGTTGCCAATCTAGTGTCTCATGCAAATCCATACCTAGGGGCACCAGTGATCTAAGTTCGTCGGAGCAGAAGCCGTGAAAGTATTTATAGTAGAGGCACAGGGAAGCCACTTCACGCCGGTGAGCGAGTGACTGCAGGCGGTCTGCCAAGTCGGTATCGATCACATTACAGATTCTCTGTTGTATTTTGTCAAGAACCCCGAGGAGAACAGCAGGGGCACCTGACCAGATGTGGCAGCAGTATTCAATACACGGGCGGATGGTAGACTTATAAATGTGCAGGATATATTCAGACGGGAAAAACTTCCGGGCCCTGCACAGAGAACCGACTTTCATAGCAGGGGATTTAGCGATGGGCTTGATATAGTCATTCCACTTGAGGTCCGCTGAAAGTGTGAGGACCAAGGAGGCGTAGTGTTTTACTCTCTGGGAGGCAAGCCTGATCCATGCTAATGGGAGGTAGGTGCGATTGTCTATGATGGTTAATTGATAGTAGCTTCGTTTTAGAAGCATTAAAATTTACGAGCCATTTCTTACCCCAGTCCACTACGGATTGGAGGTTCTTTCCAAGCTCGGCTGCAGGGTTAGCTTTGTCGCCCACACCACACCAGAGGCGTAATGATTTATAGAATTAGAGAAGTATCAAGGTCGTCAAAATAAGATGAATTGTTGGTTCTTCGGGCAATACCGTTGTCTGTGTCTGATTATTTAACTGAATCATTTAATTGTTTTTCATTCCAAAGACCTCTATAGTAGGAAACCTATTTTATAGTTACTAGGTTGGCCAGAAAGTTCTGACTCACTTAGAAATGGAGAAAGAAAACGACAAGCCTTGATCCTTGTCTGGTGGAATTTCCAAGAAGCACCGCATCTCAAGCGTGTTTCACACGGTCACGCCATCATCGCTAAACTAAAGAAGGTGTATCCTGTTTTGGTCAATTGATGTCGGGCTTTGTTTCAGCAAAATAATGCCAGACCACACGCTGCCAGGTTGACTAGGAATTTCAAACTGATGGACGGTGTGGAGATTCTTTTGTATCCACCATTAAATCTCAGTCCTGCGACGATTGACGATGGCCTATTCCAGCTTAATGGAACACTTCCTCCGCAACTTTTGATGAAGTGAAGGAATCTTTTTTACAGTTTTTGTTTGTTTTGTTGTTGTTTTTTGTTTGTTTGTTTTTTGTTTGTTTGTTTCTTTCTTTTTTTTTTTTGTTTTCTTTTTTTTTTTTTTGTTTTGTTTTTTGTTTTAAAAGCGAGCGAATCTAGAACAGATTCGGATCGCTGGCATCAGGTCATTGAGAAAGGTGGACTTTATTTTGAAAAATAAATGTTAACGTTGCTCCATAAAATTGTGTTGCTTTCTTTCCGATTTTTAAATGAGTCACTTAACATTCACTCAGTGAAGCAATAGACTAGAAGAAGAAGAAGAAGAAGAAGAAGAAGAAGAAGAAGAAGAAGAAGAAGAAGAAGAAGAAGAAGAAAACTATCTTACGAACATGACATTAAACGCTGAATTTACTTGGATGAATGCCCTTATCTTGGACTAGCAGTATAGCCCGGCGTTGCTCGGGTGTAATGAAAGCTTAAAAACTAATCTATGGTCCTGGACGTTGGCACGAAAGATTAAAAAGCAATAGTTGTTTCCAGTTAAAGCGAAACCATAGACTGAAAGAAAAATGAATGGATGTAAGACAAATTTTGTTATCTTGGTATCGATATTAAATAGGTTTTTTCGTCGTAAACTGAATTTTGAAGGCTAAATAAGTCCTCTGAGTAAATGATATCTTGGCTGAGACTACGAACTACAATTATACCTAATTAGAGCCAAACCCGAAGCAATATCTAAAATAAAAGAGCTGAAAAAAATACAGGCAGATAAACAGACACACACACAAACATCTTGCCTTTTATATATATATATATATTATCGATTTTCTGCACTATTGTAAGAACTGCAACCTTGAAACTTCTGAATATCGTTGTCTATGAGTGTATCAAATTTGATTAAAATCGGATCACTCCTTCAATAACCCGATTTTTTCGATTATCGATATTTATCGGGGGTACCTCAACACAAAACCTATCTAAGAACACTCGCAGACGCTTATAGTACAACTGTGTAAATTTTAAAGAAAATCGGTTCAGCCGTTTCGGAGTCTATAGGTAACGGACACACACACAGAGACAAAGTTCCATTTATAAATAAGTTCAGATAGATGTACTTTCAGTCTTGTTCTTCTTCTTGTTGTTCTTCTTCTTTGATAACGATGTCTGGGCGATTAGATTTGCTTGTTCTCTCCGTCTGTATTGCTAAGTCCCATAAAACTGTCACGGGTCCCTCTCTCCATAACCGGACTTAGGTGCTATTTATACCCGTTTGTTGCAGTTTCCTTCCCGTAAAAGTTGCATATTTTCTAGTGCACATATTGACCCACTCGATCATTTCGGTTTTTATATTCAGTAGGAGTTAACTCTGTACAACCTGACACAAGGTGGTCAACTGTTTCTGGATATTTATTATTATTATTATTATTATTATTATTATTATTATTATTGTGTTGTCATTTCTCATTATAATTCGATTTCTGCTATGGTCGCACTACCAACCAAGTCTGCGGGGAGACCTAAGGCAGGTCGTGGCGTGTTGCTATGGCTCCATTTCATGTTTTTCTATCTTCCCTATCATCCTCAGCATTACATAGATAAAGTTTTCCTTAGTGTGTGGGCTGTACTTAATAAGACAATTTGTTGTATATCTCTTAAGCTGTGGTTTCCAGGGATTCTTTCAATGTGTTGTTTTGTTACATTTTTTATCATTCCAAGTGCACCTACTATTACTGGCACAACTCTTGTTTTCAATTTCCACATTTTTTCTATTTCAATTTCCAGGTCTTTATATTTTGACAGTTTTTCAAATTCCTTGATTGCTATGTTACAATCCGCTGGACAAGCCATATCAATTAATAGACACGTTTTCTCCTTCTGGTTTTTAACAATAATGTCTGGTCTGTTTGCTTCAATTTTTCTGTCTGTGTAGATGGTGTAATCCCATAGAATGGTGACATCTTCTATTTCTGTAACCGGTGCTGGGTGATGTTCATACCAGTGTTTGTTTCCAGATTTTCGATAGTGTTTGCACATTGTCCAATGTAAATATTGCCCAACTCTATCGTGGCGATGTTTATATTCATTTGGGGCAAGCACAGAACAGCCTGAGATTAGGTGGTCTATTGTTTCTTGGTGTTTATCACAAAACCTGCATTTTGGATCCATATTATTATGCATAATATTTGCCTGAAAGTTTCTAGTGAAAAGACTTTGGTCTTGTGCTGCAAGAATAAAGCCTTCAGTTTCAGACTTTAATCCACATGCACGTAACCATCGATGAGTATTAACTTTGTCAACATTGGATTTATTGGCACGTTCTGGATATTGGCCATGCAGAGGTTTGTCTTGCCAGCGTTGTTTCATCTGTTCAAGAGCTTTATCTTTGGCTTTCATTTTCATATTCTTTGCCGCAATAGCCGGCTCTTGGCTTCCGTTCTGCTTTTCTACAGAATCTACTAACTGTAAATCTTGTTTGAATTTACTGCCTTCTTTTATTATTGAATATTTTTCTTTCTTTCTTCATGTTGCCTTACTAATTGTATCATCCAATCCTTTGTTGTTTCTATGTATGTTAGTAAGCCAATAGTTGTTATCTTGTATGACAATTCCAGCTGAATAAGACCTCTTCCACCTTCTTTACGGGGTATGTATAGACGGTCTACCTCAGCCTTTGGATGATGCATCTTATGCTTAGAAAGAAGCTTTCTTGTTTTAGAATCCATTCGCCTGATATCGTTTAGAGTCCAGTTTAAGATGTTGAAACTATATTGGACAACTGGGATTGCAAGGCTATTAATGGCCATAACTCTGTTCTGAGAACTCAATTCAGTTTTTAATATCATTCGTAGCCTTCTATAGTACACTTTACGCACTATTTCTTTCATGCTTTTATGGTGAATGTTTTCACTCTCATTTACACCTAGGTATTTATAAGCTTCTTCTGGTTTCAATTCTTTTATTGTTACAGCAGGGTCTAAGCTAATTGAGGATGTTTCTTGTATTGATCCACGTAAAACTGTAGCTTTAGCACGTTTATTCAAATTGAATTTCATTTCAATGTCTTCACTGAAGCATTTTAGAGTTTGCAGAAGACCTTCCAGCTCATTATCATTCTTAGCATATAACTTTAAGTCATCCATGTAAAATAGATGGCTTATTTTATTTTGGCCTATTTTATAACCACATTCTTGTCTTATTAAGTTGACTGGTTAGTGCTATTAATGATATGCAGAATAGTAAGGGAGACAAAGAATCACATTGAAATATACCTCTTTTGATGTTTATTTCATCAGACTTATAGGTTCCATTTATATGATTGAGGTAAAGGGTTGTTTTCCATATAGACATGCATTGTTTGATGAAAGTGATGATGACGGGTGATATCTTGTATATATTTAAAGTCTTTAAAATCCACGAATGTGGCACACTATCGAATGCCTTACGATAATCTATCAAGGCAGCACTAAGATTTTTCTTTGAACTGTAGCAGTTTTCCAGGATCATTTTGTTTATAAGGAATTGGTCTTTACATCCATAACAGCTACATTTGCACCCTTTTTGTTCAAGCGGTAACATGTCATTTCTTTCTAAGAATAAGTATGCCTGTTTTGTTACAATAGATGTTAATAGTTTATATCTTGTCGTAAGGCATGTAATTGGTCTGTAGTTTTTCGGGTTGTTTGTGTCACCATTCTTGTGTAGAAGAAATGTAATTCCTTTGGTCATTCATGCAGGAATTTTAGTGGGATCGTCAACCATTTTTTGAAGTTCTTTGGCTAGTTTTTTTATGTGTTGTATTTAAATAATATAGCCAAATGTTAGGAATTTTATCTATACCTGCGAATTTCCAATTGTGTGCTTTTTTTAGAACAAATTTAACATCCCCTTCTGTAATTCCGGCCCATGTCTGTTCTGGTTTATTTTTTATTCGTTCTATCTCTTGTGCAATCCAATCTACTTCCTTGCTATGTTCTTTAGGGCAAGCCCATATCTTTTCCCAGAACTGTGTAACTTCTTCCATTCTGGCCGGGACTGTCACTTCAATTCTTTTATTACCTATTTCCCTGTAAAATTTCTTTGCATCGGTTTGAAAATTATTATTATTATTATTATTATTATTATTATTATTATTTCACATTTTTGAGATTTTCAGTTTAAGATCCCTATGTCTTGATAGTTTTTTGAAGATCTTCAAAGATACATTTTAATCTGCATGGACTGCCATGTCAATAGGAAAGCACATTCTCTTCTTGTGGTATTTGATTACAATGGGCGATGAATTCTGATTGTTCTGTCTGTGTGTATCGTAAAGTCTCATAAAATTATTACAAGTACCCTATCTATTTAACTGGTTCTCGTTGAGGTTCATGCATATTTCTTGCGGATTCCTTCCCGTAAAGATGCAAATTTTCCGGTGCAGATACTGGATCACCCAATCATGCCAGTCAGATGCTGGCTCACCCAATCATGCCAGTCAGATGCTGGCTCACCCAATCATGCCAGTCAGATGCTGGCTCACCCAATCATGCCAATCAGATACTGACTCACCCAATCATGCCAATCAGATACTGACTCACCCAATCATGCCAGTCAGATACTGGCTCACCCAATCATACCAATCAGATGCTGGCTCACCCAATCATGCCAATCAGATACTGGCTCACCCAATCATACCAATCAGATGCTGGCTCACCCAATCATGCCAATCAGATACTGGCTCACCCAATCATGCCAGTCAGATGCTGGCTCACCCAATCATGCCAATCAGATACTGACTCACCCAATCATGCCAGTCAGATGCTGGCTCACCCAATCATGCCAATCAGATGCTGGCTCACCCAATCATGCCAATCAGATACTGGCTCACCCAATCATGCCAATCAGATGCTGGCTCACCCAATCATGCCAATCAGATACTGACTCACCCAATCATGCCAGTCAGATGCTGGCTCACCCAATCATGCCAATCAGATGCTGGCTCACCCAATCATGCCAATCAGATGCTGGCTCACCCAATCATGCCAATCAGATACTGGCTCACCCAATCATGCCAATCAGATGCTGGCTCACCCAATCATGCCAATCAGATACTGACTCACCCAATCATGCCAGTCAGATGCTGGCTCACCCAATCATGCCAGTCCAGATGCTGGCTCACCCAATCATGCCAATCAGATACTGGCTCACCCAATCATGCCAGTCAGATGCTGGCTCACCCAATCATGCCAATCAGATACTGACTCACCCAATCATGCCAGTCAGATGCTGGCTCACCCAATCATGCCAATCAGATACTGGCTCACCCAATCATGTCAATCAGATGCTGGCTCACCCAATCATGCCAATCAGATGCTGACTCACCCAATCATGCCAATCAGATACTGGCTCACCCAATCATGCCAAGTCAGATGCTGGCTTACCCAATCATGCCCAATCAGATGCTGGCTCACCCAATCATGCCAATCAGATACTGGCTCACCCAATCATGCCAGTCAGATGCTGGCTTACCCAATCATGCCAATCAGATGCTGGCTCACCCAATCATGCCAATCAGATACTGGCTCACCCAATCATGCCGAGCTTTACACTCAGTTGGTACTAACAATATTATTATTATTATTATATAATTCCATTATAATTACTGCAATTATAAGTATGTCATTTTTCATCATGATTCGATTTCTGCTATAGTCGCACAACCTACCAAGTCTATGGAAAGACCTGAGGCAGGTCGTGATGTGTTGTTATGGCTCCATTTTATGTTTTTTCTATCTCCAATAACATCCATAGCGTTACATAAAGTTCCCCTTAGTGTGTGGGCAAAACAATTTTTTGTATATCTTAACAAGAAATTTTTTTGTATATCTCTTAAGCTGGGGTTTCCAGTGATTCTTTCAATGTGTTGTTTTGTTACATTTTTTATCATTCCAAGTGCACCTACTATCACTGATACGATTCTTGTTTTCAGTTTCCAAATTTTGTCGATTTGAATTTCCAGGTCTTTATATTTTGACAGTTTTTCAAATTCCTTGGTTGCTATGTTACAATCCGCTGGACAAGCCATATAAATTAATAGACAAGTTTTTCTTTCTGGTTTTTAACAATAATGTCCGGCCTATTTGCTTCAATTTTTCTGTCTGTGTAGATGGTGTAATCCCATAGAATGGTGACATCTATTTCTGTAACCGGTGCTGGGTGATGTTCATACCAGTGTTTGTTTACATATTTTCCATAGTGTTTGCACATTGTCCAGTGTAAATCGTAACGATAGACTGGGGCAATATTATATTATAATTAGTGCAATTATTATATTCCATTATATTATTATTCCATTAGTACAATTATTATTATTATTATTATTATTTTAATCGAATTCACCCCCAAGCAAGTTATAACTGCCACTGGTGCGTAAGGGGTTACAAGTGAGAAGAGTAATAAGAGGAACGAGATATGGAGGTGGGTTCGTGGAAAAGAATAACAGGGAGATTGGAATCTAGGGGATAAAAGATGGCAATTAAAGTTGGACAAGATACACGGGGTGATGTAGAAAGGACTAAAGAAAGACTGGAGTGAAGTGGAAAAGAGATGGGAATTGACATTGCATTTAAATTCTTGGAGGTTGTAACTGTAAGGAAAGCAAGTATACGGAAGGGAGTTCCACAAGCGGGAAGTACGAGAAAATAAGCTGCTGGAGAAGAATTGCCAGCTGTATTTGATAGATTTAACTGCAAAAACTATCGCCCGGTTCACACTCCACCCACGTCTATTGAACGGGTGAAGAGGCTCATCCCTTGTTTCTTGTTTAGGATGCGGTTTCCGGCTGTCTCTTTTCCAATCTTTTCACTCTTACGTAGCCCCCTGTACATCAGTGGCGTTACCGCCTTGCTCGTAGTGATATGATTAAAAAAAAATGGTGGGAATTTGTTGCCAGTTTGGCTGCTCGAGTAAATTTTTGTGGAGGGGGCAACAGTGACTTAAGTTCGTCGGAACAGAAGCCATGAAAATACTTGTAGAATAGACAGAGGGAAGCTACATCCAGACGGTGAGAAAGTGTCTGGAGTCGAGCTGCCAGGTTGGGACCGATTATATTACAGATTCTTCTTTGGAGCCT
>JBBBDQ010002196.1:52500-55000 GCA_037127315.1 Ascarosepion bandense
ATAAGAAGTTGTGGAGAGCCATGTTCAACCAACTTAACGAGCTTGTTTAAATGGAAGGAAAAAGAGGCTAGGAAAATACAAAGAAATTAAACATTTTTATAGCTGCAAGGGTTGGAGTTGTGGAGAGCCATGATTGCGCACGTCATGAAGGGACATGGCACATAAAAGAATTTCATCCGTATTGTTTTCATCTTTGTTGTTGGGTTTACAGCGTTTCAGCAGTTTTGGTGTTCCGTTCTTCATCAGGATTTTTATTCAGTTTTCGTGTTTCGAATATTTTTATCCAACTTTCCTCATCAGAGCAGATCTCCTTAAAATCACAGCAATTTTTAATCAGTCTTGAATTGATTTCAACACTTTTGCTCTTCATTCAGGAATTTGGCATATTTTGTCTGAATATTTGAAATGAGGAATTATTATTCTTATAGGTTTACTATTTGAATCACAATGCACATCTTGGTTGTTATACTCATAGTGTTTCGACCGTTCCACTCTTCTTCAGGTGTTTGTTATATTTCTGTTTATATATTTGAGATGAGGAAGTATCATTTGTGAATGTCGTGTACTCGGTAAATGATTGTATATGTCCGACACTGATCGTACGAATGACGGAAAAGACGAAACATTCACTTTTAAGTAATGTCCAGTTCCTTCCTTTCTCGAATTTCTCAGTTATTTACTATCAAGGAAACCGCTTTTTGAACCAAAGTGAATGTACGTTGTGGCGCAGTGAATATCGACTCGGAACGAGAAATCGGTGAGCCGAGTTCGAATTCCAATTAAATTTCTTGCATTCACTTATGCGCAAATACCTTGGGAAAGGTATTAATCCGTCTATTCCCTCCAGTTATGGGTTAAATAATAGGAGAGATTGGATTCTATAGCTTTGGCTGGCAACCAGTCTACCGCAGAAAGCAATAGCAACCTACTGCGGGATAACCTTCTACCCAGTCAGTCATGTCTCTTTTGAATGATCGTCCAAAGGGTGTATCACGTATGACACTTGACTGACTGACTGAATATAATAGTTGGAATCGTGATGAAAGGCTTCTACTGGTCATAAAGTGGGGAATCGGCTTTCTGTTGCCATGAAGTCATAAACTGATCCCCCACTAATTACTACGTAACAATATAATACATCTCTTCCCAATCTAGCTATGAGTCAAATAACAGGACAGATTGGGTTCTATAGCCTTGGCTGGCAAACAGTCTACCGCAGAAAGTAACAGCAACCTATTGCGGGATAATCTCCTGCCCAGTCAGTCATGTCTCTTTCAAGACATGATCGATCAAGCATGTATCACGTATGGCACTTAACTGACGGTGCCTCAAGCTGTTTAGGCTGTCACTCTGGCTCAAAATGTAGGTTTTCCTGGTGGATAATAGGTGATACAGGATCGATTCCTTTCGGGGGTAAAAATTTTCCTTAGTGAAACTTTTTATTAATTTCAATTTTTCATAAAATAAAAACGAAAAATAAAATAAAATAAAATAAAATAGCAGGGTTGGCAACTCAAGCACGTGTCAATCACACTATCGACATTGTCTTTATCTTGGTTGCCATTTGTACGACGTTTTCACCGTTATACGCTCCGTCCTTCTACAGGTGCTAGAAATTTCGAACCAAACCCTTTAATACAATCACTGCAGTATATCATTCTCATTCCTTGTGTGAAGCCTCTTTTGGTAGTCATGAGTCTTTATCCCTCTAACCCGACTGAAGAAAGCAGGTACGTACAACAGCGGAAACGTCGTACAAAGTAATTCAATTGTAATTTGAACTTGGTTCCCCTATTTGTCGTTCCGAGTCGATATCCACTGCACCACAATGCACATCCTCATATATGATACACGATTGGGAGATCATGTCTCGAAACAAGACATGACTGACTGGGCAGAAGTTTATCCAGCAGTAGGTTGGCATTACTTTCTGTAGTAGACTGGTTGCCAGCCAAGACTATAGAACCCAATCTGTTCTTTTATTTAACCCGTAACTGGAAGGAAGAGACTGATAAACAAGGCCGTAGCTGATGCTAAAAAAACACCGGGCACAGAGAAAATTGCCCGGATTTATTAGTTGACAATATGATTACGTCATCAGTGCCATCCGTTTCCAGAAGCTATGATTTTTACGGATTTTTTCGGTTATTCCAATGGAAATTAGGCACAGAACGTGAACGAAAGCAGGAAATCAGGTTCGGACTTTCTGAGTATAACCAATCTTTTCTTCCAAAATTAATAAATAAACAGGTTTTTACTGCGTTCATTCGGATGTTTTCTTCGTTTTTCTTTCTTTCTTTCTTTACTTCTTTCTTCGTGTATTGTTTAGTTTGATTTCTGACGAAGACATTTTTCCTTGCCCAGATTTTCACTATGATTGCACGGATTGGCCCGGACCCGTGCCCGGTGTGCCCGGTAGTCAGATACGGCCATGCAATATGTTTCCGAAATGTATTTGTGCGTAAGTGAATGCAAGGAATTAACTGGCGTGAATACAAGG
>JBBBDQ010002196.1:60000-125000 GCA_037127315.1 Ascarosepion bandense
AGTGGTTGCAAAATGTAGGATTGATTTACTATAGCATTGTTTGAGAAACTGAGCCTCCCCACAAAAAAAAAAAAAAAATTCGTTTAAATATTGAAAATTTTCCATTTTTATTTTTTTATTTTTTGTCAGTCAGAATTTTTTCGTTGTAATCGATAAGATTGCACTGAAAAAAGTAAAAAAAAAAATGAAAATCAAAAAAATTAAAGGTGGTGGTAGTGTCGTGCCGAATAACAATTATTTTATCAAGAGACTAAACTATCGCCCGGTTCACACTCCACCCACGTCTATTGAACAGGTAAAGAGGTTCATCCCTTGTTCCCTGCTTAGGATGTAGTTTCCGGCTCTCTCTTTTAAAATCTTTTTACTCTTACGTAGCCCCCTGCGCTTCAGTGGCGTTACCGCCTTGCTCGGAGTGATATGATTTAAAAAAAAAAAAAAAAAAAGAATTTTCTAGCACGACGCAGTGATCCAACAAATCCGAGTAGGAGACCTAATAATTGATTGATTATAATTCTTCAATTTCATGTCAACGGGAAATGTGTCATTTTCCTGGTGGTTACCATCAGCCATACAGACGGAAAGCGAAAATAGTTCTCTCAAAAATTTAATAGAGAGAAATTTCTTTTAAATAATTTTTAAATAATTTTAGCCAATTTAACCTGAGCAAATAATCAGACTTATTATTAATACACGAATAAATATTTGTGTAATCAATATTAATAACTAGTTCAGAACTCATAGTTTTTCATTTTTTCCAGAATTTGAAGAAGACAGGCGTACTCTCGAAACACTGTCTTTTTTTTCTTAAGCCGGACACTTCACTAAACAAAAAATTGTTGCTGTTATTATTATTATTATCAATTGTGCCTACTGAATTACGTTACCAACATTATTCATAATTTTAATTTTTTTTAATCATTTCACCCCATGCAAGGCGTTAATGCCACTGATGCGCAGGGGGGTTTCATAAGAGTAAAAGATTAGATAAGATCAGAGTAAAGAGAAAAACGAACCAGTTACAGGGGGTGTCAGAGAAAGGGCAATAGAAGAATGGGAATACGGGTGTGATGACAGTTGCGAAGGTAGAGAGAAAGGAAAGGATATACAGGGTGATGTAGAAAGAACTAGAGTCAACTGGTTAAGAGACGGGTATTGACATTGCATTTAAATTCCTGGAGATTGCAGTCGTCAGGAAAGAAAGAATATGGAAGAGAGTTCCACAGGCGGGAAGTGCGAGAAAAGAAGCTAATGGAGTAGAGTTGTCGTCTGCATTTGGCTGATGTAAATGGGTGGGACCTATTTGCCAGTCTGGTTGCACGAGTAAACTCCTGTGGCAGAGGCACCAGTGACAAGTTCGTCGGAGCAGAAGCCATGAAAATATTTTTAGAACAGACAGGGAATCCACATCCTGTCGGTGAGAAAGTGGCTGGAGTCGAACCGCCATGTCGGTACCTATCACCTTTGGAGCCTGTCAGGAACACTAAGATGAACAGCGGGGTGTCTGACCATATATTGTCATATCTATGACGTTCCGGTCGTTATACGCTTCAACAATCTTCAGTTGACTGGGATTCTGAATCGAACCCTTTATTTCGATCACTGAGGTAGATTGTTCTCGTTCCAGGAGTCATGCTACTTCCGGATGTCTTAATTATATCCCTTTAACACAACTCTCTGAGTTATTTGTTCACCACTGCTGTAGCAAGGTATTGAACTCACAACTCTTTCGATCAAGTCACTGGATCAAACCAAAGCTTTTATGCGGTGATCCATATTTCCTTGATGTATCAATTTTCGGTGAATTATAAACCTAATGACTCCGTTCTCTTTTTTACCAGATCTCATATTACAATCTTGGTGTTTGCAATTAAGTTTCTCTAGCATGCCGTATTATTGGTTCCCATGTATTAATTTCTATGCTTGGCCGGCTTAGGAGATTGGATGTGACTATGACAAAAAATGTGAGAACAACAGCCTGAACAATTTATAAACTTTATCTCAGAAATATAGACAAATATTATTCTTAATGTCTATCCACTCCTTTTTTCGGTAATCTTCTTCTTCTTCTTCTTCTTCTTCTTCTTCTTCTTTTTCTTTTCTTCTTCTTATCTTTTCTTCTTTTTCTTCTACGTCTTCTTCTTCCATCTCTTCTTCTTCTTCTGTCTCTTCTTCTTTATTTTCCACCTCTTCTTCTTCTTCTTCTTCTATCTTTTCCTCTTTTCCTTTTCTTTTTCTTCTTCTATCTCTTCTTCTTCTGTCTGTCTCTTCTTCTTCTTCTTCCATCTCTTCTTCTTCTTCCTCTTTTTCCAACTCTTCTTCTTCTTCTTCTTCTATCTTTTCCTCTTCCTTTTCTTTTTCTTCTTCTATCTCTTCTTCTTCCATCTCTTCTTCTTCTTCCTCTTTTTCCAACTCTTCTTCTTCTTCTTCTTCTTCTTCTTCTATCTTTTCCTCTTCCTTTTCTTTTTCTTCTTCTATCTCTTCTTCTTCTGTCTGTCTCTTCTTCTTCTTCTTCTTCTTCTTCTTCTTCTTCTTCTTCTTCTTCTTCTTCCAACTCTTCTTCTTCTTCTTCTTCTTCTATCTTTTCTTCTTTTTCTTCTACGTCTTCTTCTTCCATCTCTTCTTTTTCTTCTGTCTCTTCTTCTTTATTTTCCACCTCTTCTTCTTCTTCTTCTTCTTCTTCTTCCATCTCTTCTTTTTCTTCTGTCTCTTCTTCTTTATTTTCCACCTCTTCTTCTTCTTCTTCTTCTTCTTCTTCTTCTTCCATCTCTTCTTTTTCTTCTGTCTCTTCTTCTTTATTTTCCACTTCTTCTTCTTCTTCTTCTTCTTCTTATTATTATTATTATTATTATTATTATTATTATTATTATTAATTGTAGCTACTTAAATGCCAACATTACTTATTTTCTCTATTCTCTTCCTTTCACTTCTCTCATTTTTCTTCTTCTTCTTCTTCTTCTTATTATTATTATTATTATTATTATTATTATTATTATTATCATGACTTCAAATATATTTGGGTACCAACATAATTCGAGATACTTCCACCTGCAAAATAGAAAAAAATTCTCTTTTCGATTTCATGTTTCAAAATTTCCAAGGAATTAATTCTGAAATTTTTTAGCGTCATTTTGGAACTGGCAGGAGAAACGCTTCGTTCCCTGGCGAGGGTCTCGCTCTTAGACGAAAGCTCAAAAGAGCTTTCGTTCTTCATCGCTTTAATTAGGTACAACAAACACCTACAAGTAAAATGTGAAATACCCGGTTTTTGACATTCGCAACGTTAGTACAGTTGCAACGTAAAGGATAAACGGTAAAACATGTACAGCTTGACGTTAGAGCGCTGTGCTTAATACCCCTGGTATGACGATAGACTACTTCATGCAGCAAAGCATCTGATCGAGAGATTGGAACCACCTTTTACTTTCTGTTGTTCCCAGGTCCACCTTGACCCTCGGTGGTAGCATCTACTTATGGGCAAATAGTGAATCTTTCTCCCCTCTCCAACAAAACACCAATGAAAGTATAAAAAAGATGCAATGAATTTTTATATAGATACAATCAATACCTATTTATAGTAAAATTACCAACTATGGATTTTAAAGCAAAACGACTAATAATGCATTTTATAGTAGAATGACCAACAATACATTTTTAGTAGAATGACCAACAACACATTTTATAGTAGAATGATCAACAATACATTGAATTACCAACAATATATTTTATAGTAGAATGACTAAAATACATTTTATAGCAGAATGACAAAAATACTTTTTATAGTAGAATGATCAACAATATCTAAATTTATTTATGAATGGAACTTTGTCTGTGTGTGTCTGTGTGTGTGTGTCCGTTACCTATAGACTCCGAAACGGCTGAACCGATTTTCTTGAAAATTTACACAGTTGTACTATAAGCGTCTGCGAGTGTTCTTAGCTAGGTTTTGTGTCGAAGTACACCCGATAAATATCGAAAATCGATAATCGAAAAATCGCGTTATAGAAGGAGTGGTCCGATTTTAATCAAATTTGATACACTCATAGACAAAGATATAAGAAACGATATTCAGAAGTTTCAAGGTTGATGTTCTTACAATAGTGCAGAAAATCGATAATATATATATATATATATATATATATATATATATATATATATATATATAAGGCAAGATGTTTGTGTGTGTGTCTGTTTATCTACCTGTATGTTTGTATTTTTTCAGCTCTTTTATTTTAGTTTTTGCTTCGGGTTTGGCTCTAAGTAGGTATAATTGTATTTTTTTAGTCTCAGCCATGATACCATTTACTCAGAGGACTTATTTAGCCTTCAAAATTAAGTTTACGACGAAAAAACTTATTTGATATCGATAGCAGGAATTCAAAATTTGACTTATATTCATCCAATTTTTTTTTCAGTCTACGGTTTCGCTTTAACTAGAAACAACTATTGCTTTTTAGTCTTTCGTGCCAACGTCCAAAGAGTCTGAGCTCCAGGACCATTGATTAGTTTTAAAGCTTTCATTACACCCGAGCAACGCCGGGCTATATTGCTAGTATTTTATTATAGAATTACCAACAATACATTTTATAGTAGAATAATCAACAAAGATTTTATAGTAGAATGACAAAAATACTTTTTATAACAGTATGATCAACAATACGCTTTAATTTTAAAGTAAAATTAGCAACAATACCTTCATAGTAGAATTACCAAAATATACATTTTATAGAAGAATAACCAACAAAACATTTTATAGTAGAATTACCAACAGTACATTTAACTATTTAAAGCCAAAAATTATAATCCCTGGGTTCAAGACAAAGGTTTGATCTTTTCTTCCTGTAAAAAGTCAAATAGCCACTCGGGGTTGAAGGTTACAAAGTAGGAAGTAAAGTTGATGTGGATACGTGAAGATAACAAAGGCTTGAACAAGTTGACATTGTAAAGAAATTCAGTTCCACGAAACAACAAGCGGTTGACATGGATTTACATTACTTTCTGCGGTAGGCTGGTTGCAAACCAAGGCTATAGAACCGAATCTGTCTTGCCATTTAATCCATAGCTGGAGGGATAAGTGTTGGATTAATATCTTTACCAAGGGTATTTGCGCGTAAGTGAATGAAAGAAATTTAACTGGATTTCGAACTCGATTTGTCGTTCCGAGCCGATATCCACTGCACTACAAGATACATCCAAAAAAAACAAAAAACAAAAAAAAACTATACTTCAAATATTCGTATATTTTATATATATATATATATATATATATATAAACGTCAAAAGATACAAGTGACTTCCACTAAACAAATAAAAATAAAACTGAATGCATGGTCATCAGTAGAAAGAAGATTCCAAAATACCAACTACAGGTCGGGGATATTAAAAGCAAACAGGCCCAGAAATTTAAATACATTGGAAGTGTTTTAACAGAGGCTGGTAAGTGCGACACTGAGATCCGAAGCCGAACTGACATGGCCAAGGATTCATTCCAGAAGCTAAGCAGAGTATTGCGAGACAAGAAAATTTATTCAGAAACAAAGAGAAGATTACTGTGATGTCTGTTCTTCAATACAGAAGTAAATGCTGGATACTTTCTTCAAAGATGAAGGAGAGACTAGAAGCAACCGAAATGTGGTTCTACAGAAGGATGTTGAGGATACCATGGACCGAACATGCGAGCAACGACGAGGTTCTGAAGAGGATGGAAACAATAAGGAAACTAATACTTAACATCAGGAAAGCACAGGTGAAGTTCTAAAACATGTAATGAGGAAAGAGTGCTTGGAGAATCTGATACTCACAGGACAGATAGAGAAAAATAAGACACGGGAAATCAAAGCCTAACACACTTGAATGGCTTCAGCAAATGGATAGCAGAGTAGGGTTTGGGAGGAGTAACAGGGGAAAGCGTGTTAAGAGCTACCAGGGATAGAAAGATGTGGAAGGCCATGATCGCTTACGTCCTGAAGGGACACGGCACATAGTAAAAGAAGAATATTAGGACATTGAATAAGATCTCGCTGTTTTCCAACAGATGTCATTCCCAGAACTGCGTGCATTCACATGATAACGCATCTATAAGGAAACTATTAGGTTGCCCCAAATATTCGTAAACACTTTCGAAATGGGTCTATCTGGTCCAGCACAATCAAGACAAGCGATAGGCTCAGAAAGGGCAGGAGACACCGTCGGTTCTAAAACAAGATCGATTCGGCAAGAAAGTCATGTTGTGCGTTTGGTGGACCTATGAAGGAATCGTGCATTTTGACTTGGTTCCGAACGGTCGTGCCATCAGTGCCGAACTTTACTGTCGGCAACTTGAGCGGGTCTATGAAAAATTGAAGCAAAAGTACCCGGCTCTGATCAACCGAAAGCGCGCTTTGATGCAGCAGGACAATGCCAAGCCACACACAAAGACAAGTTTGAAAAGCTGGACGGCGTTGAGGTTCTGCCACATCCAGCCTACTGTCCTGTCTGTGCTCCACCAGATTACGGTCTTTTCCGCTCGATGCAAAAGTTTCTGAAGGGGCGCCGATTCGACTCGTTTGATGAAGTTGAGGAAGCGTGTCAAGAATTCTTTGATTCGAAACCGGCTGAATGGTACTTTGACCAGATCCGAAAGCTTGCAGATTGATGAAAGAAAATTTTGGAAAATGATGGTCTTTATTTTGAGCAATAATTTTTGTTGTTTTTGCGAGTAAAATTTCAATTACTTGCAAGTGTTTTCTGGTAACCTTAGATTACTTGGCGAGTAAAATTTCAATTTTTTGTAAGTGTTTACGAACTTTTAGGAGAACCTAATACTTTGTTTTTCATAGCGTTAAACATGTCGCAATTCGTGCAAAAAAAAATTATATTAGCGGGGAATTTTATAGCACTACTTTATTCAAAAAGAATCTGTAGCTGAAGCACACAGAATTCTTGTTGAGACTTACAGTAGTCATGCTCTGTTGAAGATTGGTTTGGAAGCTTCAAAAATAATGATTTTGATGTTGAAGATAAGAACGCTTTGGCGCACCGAAATACGAGACACGTCTAATGGTGTCTTGTCACGTGTGAATAACTTTTTGAACGACAGAAAATGAAAGGCTTTTTGCATCGTATCGTAATCAGCGATGAAAAGTGGATACACTACGATAACCCTAAGCGTAGAATATTGTGGGGTAAGGCCGGGCATTCATCACCATCGGCGGCAAAGCCAAATATCCATGATTCGACTTTCTACTCTATATTTGGTGGGGTCAGCTAGGTTTAGTTTATTATGAGCTGCTCAGACCGGTGAAAACCATCTCGGGAGATTATTATCGACTATAGTTGATGCGTTTGAGCTGAGCATTGAAGATAAAACGGCTGCTATACCCGCAGAGACACGACAAAGTGGTTTTGCAACATGACAACGCTAGGCCACATGTTGCAAATTGAGCGAAAACCTATTTGGAAGCGCTTAAATGTGATGTCTTACCCAACCCGCCGTATTCACCAGACATTGCCCCGTCCGATTATCAAGTGTTCCTATCGATGGCACATAGCCTGGCCGAGAAGCGCTTTTATTCTTATGAAAATACCAAAAATGAGTCGTGGTTTGCTTCAAATGATGTGTCGTTTTTGCGACAGAGAATTCAAATGCTGCCAGAAAGATGGGACAAAAGTGTTCACTAACAATGGACAATACTTTAGGTGGAATGTTTCTTATTAATCTTTGTAAATAAAACATTATTTTTCATGAAAAATCAGCGAGAACTTATTTAAGGTCCTAATACATGAATATTAATTTAATAAAATACACACGTGACGCTTAAGTAACAAATGAAAAGAAAACAACAAAGAATTTAAAATAATGGTATATACGTGAGTATATATCTCATAAGATGAACACGAGACAACAAATAATTAAAAAAAAATGGAATATAAAAATTGATACATATGTAAACACTAATGTCGTTAGATAGACACGTGACATATACACATCCAATAAAAATAAATCAACATTGTTTTTCCAAATTTATACACACGTAAATATTGTTATCATATACTATACACGTGACTTCAAAACAACCAATGAAAGAAAACATGGAATTTCAAAATTGGTATATACGTAAATACTGATGTCATATAATACGCATGGTCCTCTACACAACCCGGAAAAGAAAATCCGAAATTTAAAAACATTGATGTGATATGATGCTGTAGGACGTCGGCTATGCCTGGTTAATTAGCCTTGTGTCAAACACGCCCGATGTCCCCACAATTTAAATATCAGAAGGTTGAAATGTGAAAGGATAAAATATTTCGTGTGCATATTAAAGCAAAGATTTATTTACAGAATGAAAATGTGTAAGAAGAAAAATATAATTGAAATTTGTTAACTAAAAGAAAAACGTCCATTGAGAAAATGCATGTTGTTTTGTAGTTGAAATTGTTCGTAGTAGTTTAGAGTTCATGGATTGTAAAGGCTTTGTTCCTTCCTCTTTTTAGTAGGTCGCAACAGGTTGAAAGAGAGAGAGAAAGAGAGAGAGAAGGCAAAACAAATAAAGGAGTGGTACTTAATATTTTGTCGCTGCATTGTCCTCTTTAGCGGCGTGGCCTGAGAATGAAGACGAGGATGTTGAAAGTGAGAAAACTGGACAAAAAGAGAATGGATATGTGACGTGACCAGGTTGGCGTGACCGAGTCAGTTTGAGGTTTCTTCATTACATCGTGGCGAGGTCTCAGTTAACCGCTTACCCTGACTGACTTGACTGACTGCTGTGACCGGTTAGAGGCCATCCTTAAACATTGAATCCAGTCACGTGTGGTGGCTCCGGCGAGGAATTTTTTTCTTTAGATGTGGAAAAACCGTTTTGCTGGCGTATTTTGAATTTTGCGATTTGATGAGCAATCAGGATCCAGAATATGCTTTTCACACTGACTTGTGGAAAAAAGAGCTTTGCGCTGTTTGAATCATTTTTGCGTGTGTGCAATTTATTTTGTGTTTTAGTTGTTTGACGGATTGTATAGGATTTATATCCTATAATGCGCATGGGTAAACATAATGTTAAGAGATGGATACATACCTTTCTCAAGAGTATTAGCACGTAAGTGAAAGTAATAAACTCAATTGGAATTCAAACTCAACACTTCTATTCTTCAATCTGTGCCACACTCTATTACCCTAAAGTGCCTCTTAATAATAATAATAATAATAATAATAATAATAAAAATTGAGATGGATTCATGCCCTCACAAAGAAAGCAAGGGAATTGAATAAACTCGACTGGAATTCGAACTCGTCTATCCAATTACTCACTTTGAACGGCAATCCATTTCTCTACCCCTTATAATAAACTTGGTTAACAAATCTATTTATCGATAATTACATTATTCAGACCATTGTCCTCATTTTTGTTGGTATTTGTACGACGTTTCGGCCGTTATACGGTCCTTCTTTCTTCATGTGCTAAGAATTTTGAACTCTTTATTACAATGACTGGGGTATTTGTTGTCTAAATCCGCTTCTGGAAGTCATGAGTTATCTCCCTCTAACCCTGTAAGTTACTTGTTCACCACTGCTATAGCCTAGTATTGAACTCACAACTCTTTGCGTTAAGTCACAGGAACTAACCAACATCTATAACCACCGGGCCATTTCTCCTTAAGGACATAACAAATATAAACAATACAGACAAATACTATTCATCGATGTATTTGTAGTAAATAGTATCTATTAATTCTACTTTCTGAATTTTTAAGATAGATTTAGTGTAGATGTCATCATTGTTTTCATTTAGTCAGTTAAGTATCATACGTGATACACGCTTGGGTGATCATGTCTCGAAAGAGACAAGACTGACTGGACAGAAGATTATCCCGCAGTAGGTTGCCAGCCAAGGCTATAGAACCCAATCTATCCTGTGACTTGACTCATAGCTAGAGGGGGAAGAGATGTATTATATTATTAAGTAGTATTTAGTGAGAGATCAGTTTATTACTTCAAAACAATATAAAACTGATCCCCCACTTTATGCCAAGTAGAAGCTTTAATTATGTTTCTAACTATTATATTCTGTCAGTCAGTTCAGTGTCATACGTGATACATGCTTGGGGGATCATGTCTCGAAAGAGACATGACTGACTGGGCAGAAAATTATCCCAGACTAGGTTGCCATTACTTTCTGCGGTAAACTGGTTGCCAGTCAAGGCTATAGTACCCAATGTGTACATTTGTGCGACGTTTCGGCCGTTGTACGCTCCGACCTTCTTCAGGTGCTAATGATTTCAAAACAAACCCTTTATTACAATCCCTTGGGTATATGAACTCCATTCCTTGCCTAGAGTCTCTTCTGAATTTTTAAGATAGATTTAGTGTAGATGCCATCACTGTTTTAATTCAGTCAGTTAAGTGTCATACGTGATACACGCTGGGACGATCATGCCTCGAAAGACACATGACTGACTGGGCAGAAGATTATCCCACAGTAGGGTGCCATTACTTTCTGCGGTAGACTGGTTGCCAACCAAGGCTATTGCATAAAGGCTTTTCTGGAAGGTATGAGTTATTTCCCTCTAACCCTGTAAGTTACTTGTTCTCTAGTGCTGTAGCCAGGTATTGAACTCACAACTCTTTGCATCAAGTCACAGGAACTAATCAACGTCTTTATCCACTGGGCCATTTGTCGTTATGGGCATCAGAAATATGGAAAATACAGACAAATACTATTCATCGATGTATTTGTAGTAATTAGTATCTATTAATTCTATTTTTTTTTTCCCCTACCAATTCTAAATTCATCATTTCTGTTTAGGAAACGTTTATTTTGAGTTCTTTGGGGAAGTAAGCAAATGGCCAGCCCCTTATGATCTGAGCGGTAAAATCATCACGGCGGCAAGCGATTTGGAAATGTTGAGCCATATGTGAAAAGTCATTTGCTTTAATCTCATACCCTAACCCCCTGCCCCACATTCCGCACCGAAAGCAAGAACTAATTCCAGTTATAAGGACAAAGAATCGGGCAGATGCTATTAACCGTTTCTTTCTAATTAAAAATGGCGACCTACGCAGATGGCAATTTAGGAATTTATACAATTAATAGCTTCCTTTCCGCTTCTTAATTAAATTATGCGAAATAACATCCCAAATTATACAGACACCTGTAAGTAGCTATGTGGCTCACAGCTTGGCTAGTTTTTGTCGAGGTAGCAATCAAGAAAGCCGTTTATATATTACATCATTGATTATCGAGTTTTTATAGGCGTAAAAACGTATTTTATACAACTTTTGACCTGATGGTAATAGACCGTTGAATTTGGATTTGAAATCGAGTTTCATTTGTTTATTTGTTGCCAAACTTGCTCTTCAGTTTTGTATGTAACGTTAAAAATAAAGACACGTATGAAATTGATATTTTGTGAGTCTTGTCATTTATTAGATCTGTGTAAATCAGTCTTTACATAAGGTATTTTTCTTTTACAATTATATTAATATACAGTAATTAAGGAAGCATACGTTTATTATTTGAAAACAATATAAAACTGAGCCCTCTATTTATGTCTTGTAGAAAAAGTCAGCAGATTTACAAAGTAGAAATTGTCGTAAGACAGGGATGTGTCCTGTCACTGGATCTGTTCAATTTGTACAGCGAGACTGCTTTGAGGACCCTAGATGTTATGCCAGGGTTTGTAATCGGAGGCCTCAATTTGAACAACATATGCAGATGATATAGTGATGATTGCAAACACGGAAAGGAAATTACAAAGCCCCCTACAGAAGATAGCTGAAGAGAGTGACAAAAAAGGACTACAAATAAACTGCAAGAAACCCGAATCAGCAAAAAGAGCAGCTCAAAATGCCAGATACATTTGGGAGATACTAAAATGAAGCAGGTACGAAAATTTAAATAACTGTTAAGTCTTCTAACAGAAGACGGAAATGCGAAACTGAGATCTGATGGCAAAATAGCATGGTAAGGGACACGTTCCAGAAGATGAGTAAAGTATTAAGAGACAGGAAAATTTCACTAGAAACAAAGAAGAGAATACTAGATTGCTATGTGATGTCAGTTCTTTAATATGGCAGTGAATGCTCAACAATATCATTAAAGATGAAGGAAAAACTGGAAGCAGCTGAAATGTGGTTCTACAGAAGGATGCTGTGGATATTGTGGACAGAGCATGTAAGCAATGACGAGGTTTTGGAAAAGATGGAAACAAAAAGGAAATTAGTACTGAGCATCAGGAAAAGACAGCTAAAGTTCCTGGGACATGCAAAGAAGGAAGAGGGCTTGGAGAACCTGATACTAACAGGCCAGATAGAGGGAAAATAAGACAGGGGAAAGCAGCGGATAATATATTTGAAGGGCCTGATCAGGTGGATGACAACGAGGGTTGCGTGGTGCAACAGGAGAAAGCGTGCTAAGAACCACCAGGGATAAAATGACATGGAAAGCCATGATCGCCTACGACCTGAAAGGACAAGACACAAAGAAGAAGAAGAAGAAGAAGAAGAAGAAGAAGAAGAAGAATCATAGTTTAACCACAGAGTGAAGAAATAACGATACACAGGGTGTAATGAATAAACTGTCTTCTAAATTATTCAAAAACAAAATTAATATTGACATCTTATTTGAACAGATATATTTACCAAAATTATCCAAAAGTATCTTAAAATATTAAAAAGTAAATTTATTCAATAAAATCGCTATTGGCTTCAACCACGGCCTCCAGACGGCTTCGGAATCTCCTGCAACTCTTCTGGATGGCCTCTTTTATTCGTTGGTGATGCTGTCATAATTCTTACCTTTAGTTGATCTTCGGTGTTACAAGGAATTCTGTTGGTCTCTTGCTCAACTGCAATCCACACAAGCGGGATGCAGTCTGGAGGTGGGGGGTTAGATGGCCAGATGCAAGGCGTGATGTGGTCGCAGAAACTGTCTGACGGCCATGACTGGGTTCCAAGTACAATAGCATGTAATTAATAGAGAATTATCTTTTTACTTAATAATAAGGAACTGGTCCCCCACTTTATGCCCACGAGAATCTTATACTAAAACTAATTCAGACCTGCCACCAAAAATAACAACTAATATTAATCAATAAAGTTGCAGTCTGAGGAGTCAGTTAGCCATATGTAAAAGGTGATGCGGTCACAGAAATTGTCTGACAGCCATGAATTGGTTTCAGTTACACTAGTATCAGTTAGTCAGTTAAGTGCCATACATAATACACGCTTGGGTGATCATGTCTCGAAAGAGACATAACTGACTGGGTAGAAAATTATCGCGCAGTAGGTTTCCAGCCAAGGCTATAGAACCCAATTTGTACTGTTATTTGACTCATAGCTAGATGGGGAAGAGATGTATTATATTATTAAGTAGTTATTATTGGGGGCTCAGTTTATTACTTCAAAACAATATAAAACTGATCCCAACTTTATGACCAGTAGCAGTTTTATTTATGTTTCCAACTATTATATTCAGTCAGTCAGTTAAGTGCCATATGTGATACACGCTTAGACGATCATGTCTCGAAAGAGACATGACTGACTGGACAGAAAATTATCTCGCACGAGGTTGCCATTACTTTCTGCTGTAGGCTGGTTACCAGTCAAGGTTATAGTACCCAATCTGTACATTTGTACGACGTTTCGGCCGTTGTACGCTCCGGCCTTCTTCAGGTGCTAAGAAAGCTTCATTGAATTAAAGGCAACCATAGTTATCTTCCGTCTTCTTTTCGAACTTAGTCAGTCAGTTAAGTGCAATACGTGATACACGTTTTGGTGATCATGTCTCGAAAGAGACATGACTAACTGGGCAGATGATTTTCTTGCTGTAGATTGCCGTTATTTTACCTACAATTGGAGGAAAGAAACCTTTCCCAAGGGTATTTGCGCCTAAGTGAATGCAACGAATTCAACTGGAATTCGAACTCGGCTCTCCGATTTCTCGTTCCGAACCGATATCCTCTGCACCATTATGCCCAGGCTCCAAACTATTCGACTATAAAAGGTCACGCCTCACTCATGTGCAATAGCCAATTGAATTGAAAAAATTTCACATTCAATGTTTTCTTTACAATACAAAACTGAGATCTTTGAAGATGTTTTTCAATTATATTAAGCTGTAGTAAAAGAAGATTAATTCATTACTTCATAACCTGTTACCCAACTTTTTGACAATTAGAATTATTTACATCATTCAGACTGTTGTCCTCATCAAGAAGAAAATACTTGTTACAAAATAAATTTAATATTTAGTATAATAGCCTTTTGCTTTGATCACAACCTTCATTCTGTCAGGCATTGACATCACAAGCTTCTTCAATGTATCTAATGGTATCTCCTGCCAAGCAGCTTGTATTTGTTTCCAAACTGTGTCTTGTGAAGTAACATTAGATTTATCAATTCGAGAGGGGGGAATAAGAAAAAAGTCAGTCATATCTGAGGATAAAAGAATAATGAGTAGTTTCAAAATAACTTGTTTAATAGAAAATAATAAAAAATTAGATATAACTTCTTTTTAATACATTTCTTTTACACCTAGTTTTAAATAATCAATATTTATTAGCAATTTACTTGGCTTTTCACCCTGTATTTGAATTTCAGTGAGGTTTTTAGGAAAATCACCCCCTGTCCTAATACTTTTGCACACTACCAGTATTCGTGTAAAATCCTTTGTAAAATAAAGATGGAATCTGATGATGGTTCACCAAAATAGGCCTATATTTCCGATTTACCATGAAATAACACGTCTGCCTTAATTTTCTTATATATATATATATATATATATATATATATATATATATATATATATATATTACCTTTCCATATTTAATGCCAATACCACACATACGATGGACACTTATAAGCCTTTAGTCACCCTCGATTACAGGATTACAGCAATTTTGGCTTGTGTAATAACATTCTTTTTTTTTTTTTCGTGGAAGTATGAAAGTTGGGAATTTAAACGAGGGCAAATGATAGCATCAGTGTGGCAAGTCAAATAGACAAATTGCCAGGTTTTTCAAGGTTAATCATCAAACGGTTAATAATATCAAGGAATTTAATGAAGAAGGCCGTTGTCGTGTGGAACAACGTTCAGGAAGCCAAGTATCGTGTCTGAGCGAACGAAAAGGGTGCAGAAGAGGGAAGTCCTCAGAAACCGTCGTCAGAACGTCATAGATGTCGCCAACAGCATGGAAATGTCGCCATATGCGAGAAGAAAGATCCTGAAAGAGCTAAGCTATCAAAGAAGATTTGCAAGAAAAAAAGCCCTTCATTTCCAAGGTTAACAAAGACAGGTGTATGGATTTGTGGAGGGAATTCAAGCGTAAGGATTTTAGCAGTCTAAAATTTGGTCAAATGAAAGTCAATTTCTCTTGGCTAAAAACATTTCTTAGGCCAATGAGACTAAAATTTGAACCTGGACTGAGAATACTTCTTTTCGAAGATGAATTTTAAGTAGCGTTCGTTCTACATTTCATTAGGTAATTTTATTGCAATTTTTTTATGCTGTACTTCGTATTGGGCGTTTTCTATTACCAGCTTTACTATAGTTGCATCCAACCAACTATCATTATTTAAAAACCCGCTGGTCCTGGGCATGACGGTAAACTGCATCCGGCAGCAAGGCCTTTGATTGGGAGGTTGTGAGAAGCATGGAACCACCTCTTAGTCGCTGTTGTTCTCAGGTTCACCCTGACCCGGATTGGTAACACTTGTTAGGGTCCCAGCTATGGGTAAATAGTTAACCCCCAAACTGGAGGTCAAAACACTATGAAAGTATAACAATAGACTTTTATAGAAATATATACATAAAAATAGACTTTTATAGAAAAATATACATTTTCGAAGGAAGCATATTACCAACAATACATTTTTGAAGAAAAACTTATTACCATAACACATTTTTGAAGGAAAAAAATTATTCTCAGCAAAACATTTTTGAATACAAAACTAGCAGACATTTTCAGTTTTCTAAAATAAAAAAGAGTAAAAACAAAAAATGTTCATTAAAATCTGACTAAATGAACATTGTCACTATAATCAAACGTTAAAAAAAAAACCCTTAAAACTTCACTTTTTTTAGCATTAAATAACCCACAAAGGTTGATATACCATTAAACAAAACTCAAAATTAAAAACCAGCTTTTACGAACACAAGTGAGATTTGCGTTTAAGCAAAGATTTAACCGCTTTTGTTTTGCATAAAAACGACACTGGATATAACGAAAAAAAGAACATCTTCCTTTAATGCTAAAATACTTTGAAAACTTAATGATAACATTATTACTAACTATAAACACGCGCCTAAAATATTGCGTTACATCGGCATCTCCTTTTAAATCCATTCTTATGTAATCTAACTCATAACTACAAAAAGTAGGCACTTGAAGAGATCAGTCTCAGTTTAGCGTGAAATGTCAAACCGCTGTGCCGGCTGACCGTACAAAAGTGAAGACATTAGAACACTTTCTACGGACGCAGATACAAAATTACAAACACACATTACCATCCGATGTTAACTTAGAGTCGTGAACCCGGTTAAAGGCTCAGTAAGAATAATGCAAAAACAAGCAAATAGGAAAATACGAATATATGTTAAACTAGCAGTATAGCCCGGCATTGCTCGGGTGTAATGAAAGCTTTAAAACTAATCCATGGTCCTGGAGCTCAGACTCAGCTTAAAGAATATTTGAAATAATAAAATAATTGCGACAATTTACCAAACGCAGCTAGCATATATATATATCTATATATATATATATATATATATATATATATATATATATATATATACTAGCAGTATAGCCCGGCGTTGCTCGGATGTAATGAAAGCTTTAAAAGAAATTCATGGTCCTAGAGCTCAGACTCTTTGGCACGAAAGACTAAAAAGCAATAGTTGTTTCAAGTTAAAGCGAAAATGTAGACTGAAAGAAAAATGAATGGATGTAAGTCAAATTTTGATTTCCTGGTATCAATATCAAATAAGTTTTTTTTCTCGTAAACTGAATTTTCAAGGCTAAATAAGTCCTCTGAGTAAATGGTATCATGGCTGAAACTAAAAACTACAATTATACCTACTTAGAGCCAAACCCGAAGCAAAAAACTAAAATAAAAGGGCCGAAAATAATGCAGACATGCAGGCAGATAAACAGACACACACACAAACATCTTGCCTTATATATATATATATATATATATATATATTATCGATTTTCTGCACTATTGTAAGAACTGCAGCCTTGAAACTTCTGAATATCGTTTCTTATGTCTTTGTCTATGAGTGTATCAAATTTTATTAAAATCGGACCACTCCTTCTATAACCCGATTTTTTCGATTATCGATTTTCGATATTTATTGGGGGTACCTCGACACAAAACCTAGCTAAGAACACTCGCAGACGCTTATAGTACAACTGTGTAAATTTTCAAGAAAATCGGTTCAGCCGTCTCGTAGTCTATAAGTAACGGATACCCAAGCACACAGGTACACACACATACACACACACACAGACAAAGTTCCATTTATAAATAAGTTTAGACACGTATACAATACTTGGAATTTGGTTAGTAGGAACGATAATACGAATTAGTGTGGAATACTATGATTCGACCCTCGGCCTTAAAACTGGGACTCGTAATGATCGTTAAGGTAGCAGTGTTCGTAGACCGACTCTCGACTGATTCCGAGCCGCTCTGAGAGCGCTCTCCTCTCTCTCTCTCTCTCTCTCTCTCTCTCTCTCTCTCTCTCTCCCTCCCTCTCTCCCTCTCTCTCTCTCTCTCCCTCTCTCTCTCTCTCTCTCCCTCTCTCCCCCTCTCTCTCTCTCTCTCTCGTGAGGGATGGTATAAGTAATGATTGGAAGAGTTCATTCAGTCTGTCGGTCATGCCGCCATGACACTTAGATATACTAAATCCTCACAAACTTACATACGTATATGTTACTATCAACAAGAGATTCAGAAACGCAGTTCTTTACTGCAAAGCCTACCCAGGTGGTGACTGCGGAAGTGACCACATACCAGTTTTATGCAAACTAAGGATAATACTAAGGTGACTAAAGAAACCTAACACTGACCTAAGACTGCAGTATAATAGACTCGTGAATGACTCGAACCTGCAAGAAATGCATATGGACAGCGTGAAAACGAAATACGAAGAGCAAATTGGAAACGGAAGCTCAAAATGGGACGCACTAAGAGTGGCTCTAGTGACAATGGCGAACGCGAACGTCATCATCCCAAAGGAAAAAGGACGTCGGAAGATCAATGCAAATACCTGAAAAGTGATCGAACTGAGATCCGAAGGCGAATAGGCATGGCCAACGATACATTCGAGAAACTGAGTAAAGTATTGGGACAAGAAAATTTCGCTGGAAACAAAGAGAATACTGGATTGCTTTGTGATGTCTGTTCTTCAATATGACAGTGTAATATAAGAATTCTTATCTGAGAGCTAATAATAATTTAGTGATAACAGTATTACTGATTAACCCATAGTAGGGAGTGAAAAAAGGTGAATTCATACTTAATCAAAATTTAATGATATAATGTGTATATAAAGTGAAGGATCAGTTCTATATTACAATCAATATGTAAACTGATCTCTCACTTTATGGTCGCAGCAGTTTCTATACATTTATATTCTTGAGATCTGAAGAGGAATTGGCATTGGCAAGAATGCATTCCAGAAACTAATTAAACTGATGGTCAGACAGAAAAATTCCGCTATAAACAAAGAAGACAGTATTAGATGAAGAAGAGACTTGAAGCAACCGAAATTTGGTTCTACAGGAGGATGCTGAGCATGCCATAGACCGAAAATGTGAGCAACTATGAAGTTTTGAAGAGGATGGAAACGAAAAAGAAAACTTATAGTTAACATCAAGAAAAACCAGCTGTAGTTCCTGGGACATATAATGAGGATGGAGGGTTTAGAGAAACTGATACTCACAAGTCAGATAGAAGGAAAGCGAGACAGCGGAAAGCAACGCGTAAAATAAAGGGTTCGAGCAAATGTATGCCAAAGCAAGGTTTGGGTGGGGTAACAGGAGAAAGCGTGCTAAGAGCAACTATGGACAGGGAGATATTGAAGGCCATGATCGCCTACGTCCTGAAGGGACAAGGCGAGAATAAGAAGGGAGGAGGTTTCAAGTTGTCTTCTTTAAGGCTTTAAATTCACTATGTTAGTGTAACATTTAACGATGCGGTAAATGGTATCTGTAAGTCGTGTTCGAATCCTGACTATAGTGTTACATTCAATTTCGCACAAATGAATAAAGGACAGTGGCAAAACTCAAGGAGACAACCACCACCTTTAAATTTGTTGTTTTACATTTTTCCGATTGACAAAAAAAAAATTGTAAAAATTTCAATATTTAAACAATTCTTGAGGGAGGGGGCTCAGTTTTTCATACAACGTTATAGTAAATCGATCCTCCATTTTGGAACCACTCGCCGGTACGACATTACCACCACCTGTAAATTTGTTGTTTATCAATTTTTTTTACTTTTTTCAGTGCAATCTTATCGATTAAACCATAAACTTTCCGATTGACAAAAAAAAAAAAAATTGTAAAATTTTCAACATTTAAACAATTTTGGCGGGAGGCTCAGTTTTTCATACAACCTTATATAGTAAATCGATCCTGGGCAATTAACTTTTTCGCTTGTGCATATTCAACAAGTGAATCCTTTGCAAAAATTTTGAATAAAGCCATTCTTGGAGTTTCTGGGGAAGACGCCATCGTAAGAAACGAGGAAAACTTGAAAAAGACAAAAACATGAGCAACAACTCGTCCCAATAAAAACCAAAATAAAGTGACCCCAACACGAGTGATTCCAAAATGGAGGTTTGATTTACGATAAGGTTGTATGAGAAACTGAGCCCCACTAAAATTGTTTGAATATTGAAGTTTTTTTCAAATATGTTTTTGATAATCCAAAACTTTATGTAATAACTGATAAGACTGCGCTGAAAAACTTAAAAAAATGAAAAACAACGAATTTAAAAGTGGTGGTAGTTTCCTTCAGGTCTACCAAAAGGTGGTGGTAGTCTTTCAGATCCACCAAAAGGCGGTGTTAGTCTCTTTCAGGTCCGCCAAAATGTGGTGGTAGTCTTTTTCAGGTCCGCCAAAAGGTGGTGGTAGTCTCTTTCAGGTCCACCAAAAGGTGGTGGTGGTCTCCTTCAAGTGCACCAAAAGGTGGTTGTACTCTTTCAGGTCCGCCAAAAGGTGGTGGTAGTCTCCTTCAGGCCCGCCAGGAAAGTAAGTAAATAAATGCCTCTCTTCTTCCTCTCTCGGTTATGGACCAACTCGTATACTGGACGTTTTACTTTAAGACAAAGAAGACTCTGAATTTAAACCACTGAGAAGACAACGGAAAAACCACTCCACTATCTTTTCCAATAATGCATTGAATATTATAGATACAAGATAACGCGAATTGGGAAAGAGCTATTATAGTGTTGTAGAGTGGCTGACAACCCTGCAGCACTCTCAATGATGCAATGGCCCATGGTCTATTTAAATAAAGAATAGTAGCATTCGAGGCGTAATATTCGAGTGTCATTCGAGTAAAATTCAGCCTGATTACTTCAGCGACTATTCCGATCTAAATTCCTCCTCTCTGTGTTGTAAGTTCTGTCGTGTCTGTCATTATAACTATTGTATTGTTCTGTGTGTACCCGTTTAGCAACAGCTATTGTGCTGTATAATACTGTAGCAAACTTTCTCTGTGTATCGTATCACCTCAGCGATACAACAGACAACCAAGATCCTGAAGGGACATGATAATTTAGAATGTAAAAGGTTTTCTTAAAATGATGCATATCGAAGTGCAGGTAAATTAATCTACCCTGCTATTTAACCCGGAATTGTTTCTTTTTTTTTTTGTTTTGTTTTTTGTTGTTGTTTTGCTAGCGAGGGAGTAGTACCATAATCTTTTTCTTTTGTATACCATGTCCCTTTGTGATGTAGGCGAATAAGGCCTTCTACGTCTCCCTATCCCTGGTTGATCTTAGCACGTTTTCTCCTGTTACCCCACCTAAACCATCCGCCTGCTCAGGTCTGTCAAATATCTTATCCATTGCTTTCCCCTGTCTCTCTTTCCCTCTGACCTTTGAGATCAGATTCTCCAAACCTTCCTTCCTCATCACATGTCACAAGAACGTCAGCTGTCTCTTCCTGATGCTCAGTATAAATTTCCTTTTCGTTTCCATCCTTTTCAAAACTTCATCATTGCTCGCATGCTCAGTCCACGATATCCGTAGCATCCTTCTGTAGAACCACATTTCAGTTGCTTCAAGTTTTTCCTTCATCTTTGATGATATTGTCCAGCATTCACTGCCATTTTGAAGAACAGACATCATATAGCAATCCAGATTAATCGTTACTATGAGTTAGAAAAGGTGGGAAGTGGTGGATAGCCGTGATCGCCTACATGTTGAAGAGGCACGGAACACAAGAGAAGAAGACCAAGTAGAAAAAAAGTAACCAGCAATGTGTCAATTCTTAAGTATAAGACATGCTTTTATTGTTAGACAAGGTTACTTATGAGTTGTACTTGAAATTGCTTGAATCTGTTTACATTAAGTCAAAGTCGTTTTTTCTCCAATAGGAGTGGTTGGTGAGCATGGAGCTTGTGAGTGTATATATTTTCCTAAATATGATATTTTTACTTTTTTTTATTTTTTATTTTATTTTTTTTTTTAGTCATTGTGCATATTTTTGTCCCCAATTGAGCACTGAAGAGAGAGGATCACTAAACTGGTTTAACTCTCATTTTTTTTGTTTTTATTTTTGTTTTGTTGTTTCTAATGGTGTTGTATTTCAATGTTGCCATTTTACGGTTACATATTTTTTGCCTTTTACATTTTCTGCGATTTTTTTTCCTTTAATATTTTCACTATGGCTAGTTTATTGCTAGTTTTACTTCATCTTATTATTGTTACTTTTTTTTTTTATCGCGCTAATAAAGCAACTGTCTCTTTTTCTGTTTGCAAGCTGGCGCAATAAACCGGCGTCAAAACAAAAACACATGTTTGTAATTAAAATTCACAATTTACACACGCGAATTTTCCCGATTCACAAATATATTCAACGCACAGAGAGAGAGAGAGAGAGAGAAACGGAAAAAACAAAATAAAATGAATAGGCTTTGATGTTTTGAAATAATGAATCTACAGACACAGATGACTGGCCTATGGGTCAAGGTCAGCGATGATGTAACATCTTTTCACAATTCCTATTGTTCGCCGTGTGAATCAATGACTTCGAGAAGAATAATAAGTAGACGGAAACAAAAAAAAAAACAAGAATGAATTAGTTCTTTGTAAAATGTTAGATGAAACATTTTCCTCCATCTTATTATTGTTGCCTTTTAGATGAAACGTTTTCACTATTAATTTTTATTACTAGTTTTTCTCCATCTTATTATTGCCGCTTTTTGGATTAAACATATTCATTATTATCATTATATATATATATATATATATATATATATATATATATTAATCGGACTGTTACCATCATCCTCGTTGCCATTTTAAGGACATTTTGGCCTTCTTCAGGGGCTAGAAATTTCGAACCGAACCCTTTATTAAGATCATTGGGGTATATCATTCTCATTCCCTGTAAGACGCTGCATGAGTTATCTCCCTTTAACACGACTCTATAACTGATTTGTTCACTACTGCTGTAGCCTAGTATTGAACTCACAACTGTTTGGGTCAAGTCACTGAAACTAACTAACGCCTACATTCACTGGGCTATGTATCTTTGATAATTGAATTTCTGGGACTTATAAACTTAATCTTTCAGTCACTTTTTTTTACCAGAGTTCATATTGCAAATTTTATTTAAATAAATAAAAATTTTTTTTAATTTTTGTTAATGTTTTTCTCTAGTATTTTTTATGTTAACAGTTTTCTCTAGTATTTTTTACCAGAGTTCATATTGTAATTTTTGATGTTAATGGTTTTTCTCTGTTATTTTTTACCAGAGCTAATATTGCAATTTTTAACACTAATAATTTTCTCTGGTGTTCCGTATTACTGATTCCCATATTGTGTTCATCTCTATGCTTGGTCGGCTTAGGAGATTCCTTAAGTTTACATAGTTTCCAGTGGCGTTCTCTATCTATTATTTCAACTTCATCCCATAGAGGGCGGTGATCCTCTTTCTTCCTCCACAGCTAAGCCTGATTTTTTCTATGTAGTGATATTATAATATACTTAAGTTAAGTTTTTTTATAAGCGTTTCACCCCGAGCAAGGCATGTCACTGCCACTACTGCGCAGGGGGCTACGTAGAGTGGAGAAAGGATGATTAAATATAGGAAAAGTCAGAGGGTGGGTGTTAGGCGGGTAAGGATACTGAGAATGAGGGTTGGGTAGATGAGAGTGTTCTGAGTTTTTGGATACGGAATTTTATTCCATCCATACCTATCCTATATATGTATCTGTTTCGCTGTATCACAACCCAGCCACGAAACCCGACCGATTTGGCGTCAGTCGGCCACGGGGCGTTCGGTTGAAGAAGGCAGTCTTTTTAGCACATATCATATTACGCGCCCAATAGCTAGAGTGCTCAATTCATTTTACTGAATGAGCGATGCGTATATATATATATATATATATATATATATATATATATATATTAAATATAAAACTTTAATCCAAAAAGAAAAGCAGGAAGGTAAATCCCAAAGACCAGATCCCAATTAATATTAATTACATTAATATTAAAACTGATCAAGGTAGAGGGCTCAATGTAATCAATATTTAAATTTCAGAGCCAATTATAAAATAAAATAAATTTCGATGTTCATATCGGTTGTATGGCCATTTCTACATGAAATCCCTAACAGAAATTTCACGCATCATCGGCAACTTCTTTATTTCAACATAAACCGAGATATTTTACCGGAGGAGGTTCAAAAAATAAATATACATCAGAGAAAAATTAAAGAGGTGGGATTAATAAGAAAGTACACAGAAATCGATGTCTATTTTCAGATTTTTGGAAAACCTTACTTTTAAACTAAGTTATATATATGTAAGATTTCTTGAACATGACTAACAGGGCCTTACGATTGAACATTTTATAAAAAATTTTGTTGCATTTTTTTCAAACTGCCAAAACACTGTACTGAATCGTAAAATAAAAACTGCGATAAAACTATGACCTCATCTAATTAGAAGAAAAATTTTAGTTGCTTTTTAAAGAGATTTATTAAGGACATTTTTGTCTTAAGCAAAGAAAAATTATTCGATGAATAATGAATTTTAAATGATCTTTTACGTGTTTTTTAATTTTTTTTATTTCAGTAATAGTAATTTATAACACACAAGTCTTTTAATATCCTACATTATTTTCATCCGTTTTTTATATCTAAACTTATTTATAAATGGAACTTTGTCTGTGTGTGTCTTTGTCTGTCGGTGTGTGTGTGTGTGTGTGTGTGTGTGTGTGTGTGTGTGTGTGTGTCCGTTACCTATAGACTTCGAAACGGCTGAACCGATGTTCTTGAAAATTTACATAGTTGTACTATAAGCGTCTGCGAGTGTTCTTAGCTAGGTTTTATGTCGAGGTACCGACGATAAATATCGAAAATCGATAATCGAAAAAATCGGGTTATAGGAGTGGTCCGATTTTAATCAAATTTGATACACTCATAGACAAAGATATAAGAAACGATATTCAGAAGTTTCAAGGTTGCAGTTCTTACACTTGTGCAGAAAATCTAGAATATATATATATATATATATATATATATATATATATATATATATATATAAGGCAAGATGTTTTTGTGTGTGTCTGTTTATCTGCCTTTATGTCTGTATTTTTATCAGTCCTTTTATTTTAGTTTTTGCTTCGGGTTTGGCTCTAAGTAGGTATAATTGTAGTTCTTAGTCTCAGTGCACGTGCCTTTGGTTTAGGATCAGCTTTGAAATATTCTTAAAAGTAAGTTATAATTTGGCTTTGATTTTATTTTGTTTTATTTTTTGTGGCTAATTTTAAAATAGTTTCATGGTTATTTGAATGAGTGTTTATCTTTTTTCAAAGAAATTTCTTTGACCGGACATTTAACTAAGTTAAATCTTAGTTAACTCACCACCGCTACCTTTTTTTTTTCTCTTTCTTCTTCTTCAATTGGAGTAGATAGTCAAAACTCTCACCCGTTTCACACTCCACCCACGTCTATTGAATAGGTGTAGAGGCTCATCCCTTGTTCCCTGTTAAGATGTGGTTTCCGGCTTTCTCTTTTCCAATATTTTCACTCTTTTCTTTATTTTTTTTCAATTGGAGTAGATAGACTAAACTATCGCCTGGTTCACACTCCACCCACGTCTATTGAACAGGTTAAGAGGCTCATCCCTTGTTCCCTGTTTAGGATGTGGTTTCCGGCTTTCTCTTTTCCAATATTTTCACTCTTTACTTTATTTTTTTTCAATTGGAGTAGATAGACTAAACTATCGCCCGGTTCACACTCCACCCACGTCTATTGAACAGGTTATGAGGCTCATCCCTTGTTCCCTGTTTAGGATGTGGTTTCCGGCTTTCTCTTTCCCAATCTTTTCACTATTACGTAGCCCCCTGCACATCAGTGGTGTTACCGCCTTGCTCGGGGGTGATACGATTAAAAAAAAACAATTACCCATCAAATATGTTTAACGCTGCTTTCCCCTGTCTCTCTTTCCCTCTATCCGTCCTGTGAGTATTAGATTCTCCAAACCCTTCTTCTTCATTACGCGTTCCATTGTTATGGTGCCCTATCCACATTGGAATGAACTCTTCCTCCTTCATAAATACTATCCTGCGAGACTTCCTAAGGGAGGCAGTCGAGACACAGTGTAACTTAACAGTTCGGACATATGTACTAATAACACTCTTATTTTGTATATATGTTTTGTTATTCTAACAAACTAGGTCAACCTACTTTCTTGTTTCTGTGTCTTTCTGCCTGGCCCTAACAGGCCACAACACCCAGGAACCTCATCAGTCTCTTTCTGGTATCAAGTATAAGTTTTCCTCTAGTTTGCATCCTCTCCAACACCTTGTCGTTGCTTACATGGTTGGTTTCAAAAGGTCTACGTACCACAGCGAGGAGCCCATCCAAACAATTACTATAAAAGTATTTAGAGAAAAAGCAGAGAAAGGCGACCTTACAGCGTTGGGAAAGGGATTGAAGCCGACTGCCAGATCAGGACCAATAATATTTCTGATCCTTGTTTGGATCTTATGAAGCGGCACAATATAAACAGTAGGGGCACGGTATCATATGTGACATCAATATTCTTAGCATAGATGAATGGTAGACATAGATATCTAAGACTTGCTTTCAATACACCCGGCGTTGCTCGGGTGTATTGAAAGCTTTAAAACTAATCAGTCGTCCTGGAGCTCAGACTCTTTGGACGTTGGCACGAAAGACTAAAATACAACAGTTGTTTCCAGTTAAAGCGAAACCGTAGACTGAAAGAAAAATGAATGAATGTAAGTCAAATTTGATTTCCTCCTATCGATATCAAACAAGTTTTTTTCGTCGTAAACCGAATTCTGAGGGCTAAATAAGTCCTCTGAGTAAATGGTATCATGGCTGAGGCTAAGAACTATAATTATGCCTACTTAGAGCCAAACCCGAAGCAAAAACTAAAATAAAAGGGCTGAAAAAAATACAGGCATACAGGCAGATAAACAGACACACACACAAATATCTTGCCTTTTATATATATATATATATATATATATATATATATATATATATATATATATATATTATCGATTTTTTGCACTATTGTAAGAACTGCATCCTTGAAACTTCTGAATATTGTTTCTTATGTCTTTATCTACTAGTGTATGAAATTTGATTAAAATCGAACCACTCCTCCTATAACCCGATTTTTTCGATTATCGATTTTCGATATTTATCGGGGGTACCTCGTCACAAAATCTAGCTAAGAACACTCGCAGACGCTTATAGTACAACTGTGTAAATTTTCAAGAAAATCGGTTCAGCCGTTTCGAAGTCTATAGGTAACGGACACACACACACACACACAGACAATGTTCCATTTATAAATAAGTTTAGATAGAATCTCAAGAGAGAAATTGTTTCGATATATTCTGCGTTTATTATTGTTGTTGGTTTTGATGTGTTATCTTTTCCGTGTATATATATATATAATCAACCTTATGATTCTTGAATATTTACTCTTCCACTAACCCTCCCACTTCACTCATCTCCTCTCTCTTTCTTTTTTTTTTATCGTTTGTTACTGTGTCGAGATTCTTGTATGTGCGTTGTGGTGCATCGAATATCGACTCGGAACGACAAATCGGTGAGCCGAGTTTTAATTCCAGTTAAATTCCTTGCATTCTCTTACGCACAAATACCCTTGGGTATTAATCCGACTCTTCCCTTCAGTTATAGGTTAAATAATGGTACTGATTGGGTTCTATAGACTTGGCTGGCAGCCAGTCTTCTGCAGGAAGCAATGGCAACCTACTGCGGGATAATCCTCTGCCCAGTCAGTCATGTTCCTTTCGAGACATGATCGCCCAAAGCGTGTATCACGTATGGCACTTAACTGACTGATTGTGTCTTTGTTTCATTCTTTTGTAATAATGTTACGTTCGATGGTACCCCTCTTCCTAACCGACTCACACCTCAGATTCTCCCCTCCCCTTCTCCTCATCATTTACCGTCTGCACCATATGGTGACGCCGCAGTCAAACTTCTTGATGAAGACAAAGCTATAATAATAATAATAATAACCCGGATGCTTCGGGTCAGTCAGTGTCTTAGTGTCGAAGCCCTACGGGCTATCAACCTATTTTTACTCTGACTAACTTGCAATCAAATCAAACACCTGTCCGATTGTTTGTCGCATATTCCGTCTTGTTTTGCTTTTTTTTTTTTTCGCGGGTTTTGTATTTGTGGCGGGATTATTTTAGGCGGGATTTGTGACGGGATTATTTTGTACGCGTGCGTAGCGTAAATCTCATTAAATCACCGGCGTCTAGCACACCGCCTTACGTCGCTGCAGATTAATAAATATATACTCATCGAGCGTATGTATTTATATCCGAATGCATGTTAAGTCCCCAAACAGCTTGGGCATGTGTGTGTGCGATTCGTGACTAGAAACACTCGAATATCCTAAAGACATTTCATTTTAAAATTTAATTAATTTTACAGACATAAGCCACGTATCATTCGTTTTTTTTTGTTTTGTTTACGGACCTGTACGACATTACCACCACCTGTAAATTTGTTGATTATCATTTTTTTTTTACATTTTTCAGTGCATTTTTATCGATTAGTATATAAAGTTTCCGATTTTCAAAGAAAAATTTTGGAAACAATTCAATATTTAAAGATTTTTAGCGGTGCTCAGTTTCTCATACAACGTTATATATGAGTGTATCAAATTTGATTAAAATCGGACCACTCCTATAACCCGATTTTTTCGATTATCGATTTTCGATATTTATCGTCGGTACCTCGACATAAAACCTAGCTAAGAACACTCGCAGACGCTTATAGAACAACTATGTAAATTTTCAAGAAAATCGGTTCAGCCGTTTCGAAGTCTATAGGTAACGGACACACACAAACACACACACACACAAACACAGACACATACACACCGACAAATACACACTCTATTTTGGAAACACTCGCTTCAAGTTCTTTCGCTTTTTTTATTTTTATCATAGTGTCATCATCCATTACAACGGATTGAACTCTTCCTAAAGCTACACATACTTCCCCTCACAAGAGGTGGCAGAGATTGAGAGCTCAGAGAGTGAGAGATCCGCAGCATAAGCAGATCAGCGGAGAGTGATAGGCAGAGATAGCCAAGACTGCTACTGTACGACTATTGCGAGTCCCAATTATAGTATTACTACCTAACCCGTATTTATTCGTTCTACTAACAGAGTTCCAAGTATTTGCATTTTGCTGTGTTTATAATATATATTCTTATTTCCTATTTTGGTTGTTGTTATATTATTTTCTTGCTGGGCTTCTTAACCGGGTCCACAACAAAAACAAAAACAGCTTTGTAGATTCTCTTTCATCCACGACTCTACTTGGAAATGATAAGCAGCTCAATTCTGATAGATCTTTGACAAGTGCCTTCCAAGTTTAACTTCAATTCAAACTCAGATTGCATGTTAGTGGTCATCTGAGTGATGTCTCGAAGTCTTTTGCGTGCAAAAATGTTTTTTGAGTTTTAGTGATGATCCAAGCCAAGAAAACTTGAACATCTGTAACTACATACACTTCTTCTATTGAAGTGTTCCTTAAAGCTTCCTTTAAATAAGAAAAATATTTTAGTGTCAAGGAACACCGACAGAAGCTCTAAAGTGGGGAGAGAATGGCTCTGTAAGGGTGCTACTTTTGTTTTTGCAAATACCAAGGAAGACTGTCCATCTTTTACGGCATACGCAGCAAATCCATACACAGAAGCATCGCAAAACTGCCATGGTGGCATCACCCATTACAACGGCTTGAACTCTTCCTAAAACTACATATACTTCCCCTCACAAGAGGAGATCAGAGATCGAGAGCTCAAAGAGAGACCAGAGTGGGAGTGAGAGACCCACAGGAGATCAGCATAAGCAGATCAGCGGAGAGTGATAGGCAGAGATAGCCAAGACTGCTACTGTACGACTATTGCGAGTCCCAATTATAGTATTACTACCTAACCCGTATTTATTCGTTCTACTAACAGAGTTCCAAGTATTTGTATTTTGCTGTGTTTATAATATATATTCTTATTTCCTATTTTGGTTGTTGTTATATTATTTTCTTGCTGGACTTCTTAACCGGGTCCACGACAATTTTCAAAACTTCTGGGAAATTAATGAAAAAACCGTTCCAGAAATGTTTTTTATTCCAATTTTTTTTAGAATAAGAATTATTTTAAAGATTTTCTGTCAAAAAGGTTTTTTATAATGTTTTAAATGTCATATTTTTCATTCTAAATTTTTTTTTTACTACGGGAATTATTTTAAAGTAACTCTGTCCAATTTTTTTTATGTTTTAAATCACTTATTTTTCATTGCTATGAAGTAGGGATAATTAGAAATTTTCAGTAGGTTTTGTCGATCTACAAATTGTAAGCTTCTCTATACATGATCTTAGTGACATCAAAGCGACTCCAACGCGAGTGTTTCCAAAACAGAGGATCGATTTACTATAAGGTTGTATGCCAAACTGAACACTCCCTAAAAATCTTAAATAATTCATTTTTTTTTTCTGATAATCGGAAAGTTTAGGGTCTAAATCGATGATATTGCCTTGAAAAAAGTAAATAAAAAATGATAATATATTTACAGGTGGTGGAAATGTCGTACAGGTCCGCCGTTTGTTTTTGTTTTTTTGTTTGTTTTTAGTTTGTTTTTTTTAATTAAAACAAAGAATTAAAATTGACTAATTAAATACAGTATAAAACTAATATTTTATGAGAACTGATTTTGTTTCAAAGATCTAAATTATAACTCAAACTTCATCTCTTTTGTTCTTTCTTTTATTATTTATTCAAGATTAACAACTAGGTTCCACTCTTTTACTGTGAAACCAATGAATTGTAAACGCAGCAAAAAGATTTGCTTTGGTGGTCGGTTGTCGCACTAGATGTCCACGTGAGAACAAGCGAAAATAACCAGTATTGAAAAGACGGACATAAAAAATCAACTTTGATGGAGTGGACATCTGGTGCACCGAACTGAAAGAAGGAAATCGGAAAAGAGGAGATTAGAAGAAGAGAGACAAGGGCGTTTAAAATAAAACTTAAAGGAATGTAACATCAAGATCAACAGTTGGGAAACTAGTGCAATGGACGAGAATCTTGGGAAATCCCTTGTTAGAGACGGAACAACTACCAAGATCTAATCAACCATCCGGAACAGCCTGTCCTCACTGTCAAAAGATCTTCCAAGGAAAAATCAATAAGATTAGTTGTCTCAGTCCACAAACCCAACAGCAAATAAAGCAAGACCATCTTCCTCGACCAATGACAACCATGATTTCAAAGTATTTCTTGAGTAAAATTACATTTATATTAATTTTATATTCATTGCATTTCTATTATAAATAAAAAGGTTAGTATTTGTCTCTATTTCTGAGATGAGGTAGTATTTCCAGTATTTACATTATTCGGACTAATGTCCTCATCTTTGTTGCCATTTGTACGACGTTTAATAATAGCTCATTGTATTTGTCTCTATTTCTGAGATGAAGTAGTATTTACAGTATTTACATTATTCGGACTATTGTCATCATCTTTGTTGCCATTTGTACGATTTTAATAATAAATCATTCTGTTTGTCTATATTTCTGAGATGAGGTAGTATTTACAGTATTTACATTATTCGGACTAATGTCCTCATCTTTGTTGCCATTTGTACGACTTTTAATAATAGCTCATTGTATTTGTCTATATTTCTGAGATGAAGTAGTATTTACAGTATTTACATTATTCGGACTATTGTCCTCATCTTTGTTGCCATTTGTACGACGTTTAATAATAGTTCATTCTATATGTCAGTATTTCTGAGACGAAGTAGTATTTACAGTATTTACATTATTCGGACTATTGTCCTCATCTTTGTTGCCATTTGTACGACATTTAATAATAGATCATTCCATATGTCAGTATTTCTGAGATGAGGTAGTATTTACAGTATTTACATTATTTGGACTATTGTCTTCATCTTTGTTGCCATTCGTACGACATTTCGGCCATTGTACGCTCCGGCCTTCATCAAGTGCTAGTAATTTCGAACACAACCCTTTATTACAATCCTTAAGGACACATGGCCCAGTGGATATAGACGTTAGTTTGTTCCTGTGACTTGACCCAATGTGTTGTGCGTTCAATACGAGGCTACAGTAATTTTTTTTTTTTCACATGAGGAAGAAAATGCACAAATATCTTATATGATTTTTATTTATATTGCTGTTGTGAAATTTATTTTTTTGGTTGTTGTTGTTGTTGTTGTGACATGCGCAACTTTACAAACAAGGAATGTTTAACTTCATCTACTGCTGAGAAAATTGGATCCCTGTGTCGGGCCAGGAAGTTTTACCTTGTCAGATCAATTTTGCACATTTATAAATCTACCATCCGTCAGTTGCCATATCTGGTCGGGTGCTCCAATGATTCATCTCGTGATTCTCGACAAAATCCAAAAAGGATCTGCAATATAATCGGTCCTGACTTGGCAGCTCACCTTCAGTCCTTTTCTCACCGAGGTGATGTGGCTTCCCTCTGTCTTTTCTACATATATGTTTATGGCAACTGCTCGGGCCAGCTTTTTCCCTTAATGCCCCGACCACATGAATTTACTCGTGATACTAGATTGGCATCTAGGTCCCAACATTTACCGTCAAATGTAAGCCTTTCTTCTACTCTAACAGTTTCTTTTCTCGCACTTCCCGCCTGTGGAATTTCCTTCTATATACTTGCTTCTGTAATAGCTTCTTCTTCTATGTTCCCTGTCCCTTCAGGACGTAGGCAATCATGGCTTTCAACGTTTCCCTATTTTTGGTGGCTCTGAGCACGCCTTCTCCTGTTACAACATACAACCCTCGTTCCATCATCCACTTGATTAGGTCGATCAAATATGTTATCCGTTGCTTTCCCCAATCTCTTTTTCCCTCTATGCGGCCAGTTAGTATCAGGTTCTCCAAGCCCTCCTTCCTCATTGCATGTCCCAGGAACTTCAGCTGTCTCTTCTTGATGCTCAGTATTAATTTTCTTTTTGTTTCTAAGACCTCATCATTGCTCACGTGCTCGGATCATGATATTCGCAGCATCCTTCTGTAGAACCACATTTCAGTTGCTTCAGGTTTTTCCTTCATCTCTGATGATATTGTCCAGTATTCACTGCCATATTGAAGAACAGACATCACATAGCAATCCAGTACTCTCTTCTTTGTTTCTAGCGAAATTGTCCTGTTTCTTAATACTCTTCTCAGCTCCTGGAATGCATCCTTGTGCTTTTGGATGTCAGGAATATAAATGTATAGAAACTGATGTGACCACAAAGTGAGGGGTCAATTTATATATTGATTGTCATATGGAACTGATCCCCCATTTTATATCCAGTATGCTTCTGTAGAACCACATTTCAGTTGCTTCAAGTTTTTTCCTTCACAATCAATAAAAGTTCAAATATAATGTCAGTTGCCATCTTCCACCTCCCTCAATTTTATCCACCTCCCTAAATCTAATCCATATCTTTATCCATTCTTCGGCATCGTGTTTTCTCACTTTTATCTCCTGTGTACCAGTGACAGTACTTGGGGTTAAATGATTATAAAAAAAGAAAAAAAATGATGGTGACCTCTTTGAAAAAAGTCCGCCCCTTTTCTGGTCGATGGTATGTCGAAGAAGAACCACGCCCTACCCAAAACATAAACGGGACAAAAAATAAGTAGGCCAACTCTATTACACTGCCTTTTGATACAATAATAACAGCATCGTAATAGCAATAACGAATAATTGAAGCCTGGTGGCTGCAAAACACATCAACGACAGAGAAACGGCTTATTTTCTAAAGAGATATCCAAAAGAATCAAAGAAATATTTATTAGTGACGTCATTTGAATACAATCAGGTTCTCTTACTTCCTACAAACCCGAACGCTCGTTCGTTTAGATGTACAAGGCCATGTTTAAAGCGTGGGTCTCACGCAAATACGGGATTAGTATAAATATTTTTTCCAGTTTCTTCGGCACTTCACTTTTAGGGATACCCGTTCAAGCATCAGACATTAATCCTGACATGAGTTTCTTTTTCTTAAATAGGATAGTTGCATCTTGTGAAGAGAGCCCCTTGGAAAGGACCTTTGGCAATCTTGGATCTTCATTTTTGCAAAATAGAAAAAAATGAGTGAGAAAAATACGGGTTTTTCCTTGACAGAGCTGTTATTTTAAACTACTTTCAGTGAATGTGCGTTGTGGTGTAGTGGATATCGGCTGTGAAATTGGAGAGTCGAGATCGAATTCCACATGAATTAGTTGCATTCACATATGCGCAAATACCCTTGGAAAAGGCATGAAGAAGTAGCTTCTCCTACCAGCTATGGGTTGATTAGCAGTATCAGGCTCTATAGCCTTGTTTGGCAACCAGTGCACCGCAGAATGTAATGACAACATACTGCAGAAAAATCTTCAGCCCAGTCTGTGATATCTTTTTCGAGACATGATCGCCCAAGTGTCTATCACGTATAGCACTTAATTATTGATTAGCTCCTCTGTCTATATTTCTAAGATGAGGTAGTATTTACAGAATTTATATTATTCGGACTATTGTCATCAGCTTTGTTGCCATTTGTATGACGTTTAATAATAGATTATTCTAGTTGTCTATATTTCTGAGATGAGGTAGTATTTACAGTATTTACATTATTCGGACTATTGTCTTCATCTTTGTTGCCATTTGTACGACGTTTAATAATAAATCATTCTATTTATCTATATTTCTGAGATGAGGTAGTATTTACAGTATTTACATTATTCGGACTATTGTCCTCATCTTTGTTGCCATTTGTACGACATTTAATAATAGATCATTCAAGTTGTCTATATTTCTGAGATGAGGATGTATTTACAGTATTTACATTATTCGGACTATTGTCCTCATCTTTGTTGCCATTTGTACGACGTTTAATAATAGATCATTCTATTTGTCTATATTTCTGAGATGAGGTAGTATTTACAGTATTTACATTATTCGGACTATTGTCCTCATCTTTGTTGCCATTTGTATGACGTTTAATAATAGATCATTCCCTTTGTCTATATTTTTGAGATGAGGTAGTATTTACAGTATTTACATTATTCGGACTATTGTCCTAATCTTTACTGCCATTCGTACAACGTTTCGGCCGGAGCCTACAATGGCCGAAACGTCGTAAAAATATCAATAAAAACGAGGACAATAATCCGAATAATATCAATAGTGTTATTAGATCATTTATTTACAGTATTTATTTATTTGATTGTTTATTGGAATGGTCCGCAAAACATTGGGTAATTATTAATTGATTTAAACTTCAGAAAATGGTAAATTTGTTGGTTCACATATTTTAATAATTTAGTAATTCTATAAAAAAAATTTATTTTCATATTTCTTTCTTTATAAAATGGTAAATGATAAATATTGCATTACATTAGTTTTAATTGTATTAGTTTTTAGAATGTTGCAATTATCAAATTATTCTTGAAAATAAACAGTTTAATAAGAAATTAGAGTCACTTAGTTAAATGCCATAAGTGATACACGCTTTGGGCGATCATATGTTGGAAGAGACATGACTGACTGGGCAGAAGATTATCTTGCAGTAGTTGCTTTCAACGATAGACTGGTTGTCAGCCAAGGCTATAGAACTTAATTTGTTTTATTATTTAACCCATAACTGGGGCAAGTGACGGATTAATACCATTCCCAAAGGTATTTGTGCGTAAGTGAATGCAAGGAATTTAACTGGATTTCAAACTCGGCTTCTCTATTTGTCGTTCCGAGGTGATGGCCATTGCACCACAATGAACAAAGAATGTTAAAATAATAATGGTGTCAAGGGAAAAACATACTTTTTAGATAGCTATATTTTGGTAGGATGAAGGCCCATGTTTGGTGGAATATTCATCAATTTTGAGCTCTTGAACCATGTTGGGTTTAGAAGTAATGCAATTTTTTTCAGGATGACATATTGTGGTGAAGTTTTCTGCGACTCTGGGACTGAATAAGTGTTTTTATTTTAGACTAGCAGTATAGCCCGGAGTTGTTCGGGTGTAATGAAAGCTTTAAAACTAATCCATAGTCCTGGAGCTCAGACTCTTTGGACGTTGGCACGAAAGACTAAAAAGCAATAGTTGTTTTCAATTAAAGCGAAACCGTAGACTGAAAGAAAAATGAATGGATGTAAGTCAAATTTTGATTTCCTGGTATCGATATCAAATAAGTTATTTTCGTCGTACACCGAATTTTTAAGGCTAAATAAGTCCTCTGAGTAAATGGTATCGTGGCTAAGACTAAGAACTACAATTATACCTACTTAGAGTCAAACCCGAAGCAAAAACTAAAATAAAAGGGCTGAAAAAAAAATACAGACATACAGGCAGATAAACAGATACACACACAAACATCTTGCCTTTTATATATACATATATATATATATTATATATATATACATACATATATATATATATATATATATATATATATATATATATATATATATATTATCGATTTTCTGCACTATTGTAAGAACTGCAACCTTAAAGCTTCTGAATATTGTTTCTTATGTCTTTGTGTATGAGTGTATGAAATTTGATTAAAATTGGACCACTCCTCCTATAACCCGATTTTTTCGATTATCGATTTTCTATATTTGTCGGGGGTACCTTGACACAAAACCTAGCTAAGAACACTCGCAGACGCTTATATTACAACGTGTAAATTTTTAAGAAAATCGGTTCAGCCGTTTCGGAGTCTATAGGTAACGAACACACACACACGGACACACGCACACACACACGGGCACACACACACACACACAGACAAAGTTCCATTTATAAATAAGTTTAGATAAATGTTGAAGATTCTCATCACAGACGAAGAAAATTCTTAAGGTAACAGAAATGTGGTTCTCCAGAATTATGTTGTGTATACCATAGACAGAACAGATGAGAAACGACGAAGTTTTAAAGAAACTGAAAAAAAAAATAATAATACGAACATAAAAAAGAGTTGACATTTCTAGGAAGACGAATGAGGAACGAGGTCTTGGAAAAGTTGGCACTGACAGGATATAATAAAACAGAAACAGCGGAAAGCAGTAAGAACCACAAAGAACAGGAAATCGTGGAGAGCCATGATCGCCAACGTCCTGAGGAAGATAATGCACAAATATAATATAAGATGTAATTGTCACGTTTCCCACTGACATGAAGTAGAACGATTATATTGAATCAATAGCTGCATCTATTGCTAGGAAAGTTGGTTCACTCTGACGTGCCAAACAATTTTTAACCGTCAGAATCCTTCTTGATCATTTACCATTAATAGTATTACTATTAATGGTAATAGTAATTTACCATATGATAGTAATACTCAGAATCTACCATTCTGAGTATTACTATCATATCTGGCCTCGACCTTCTGCTATATATCTTGACATTCTTGACAATTTCCAGAACATCATCTGTGATGTTATAGATCCGAACCTGGCATTTTCCTACCGACGTGACGTATCTTCCTTCTGTCTTTTCCACATATATATTCATGGTAATTGTTTTGAAGAGTTTTCTTCCTTTGTACCATGATTGTATCGATTTAAGCGTGTTACTAGATTGGCATTTAGGTCTCACCACTTTAATCATGGAATAGCTAGATGCAATCGTATGTTCTATTCTAATAGTTTCTTCTCTCGCCTGTGTAACACTATTACGGTTCCTTGCTTCATTACCACCCATCAGTCAGTCATTTAATTATCATTTATGATGCACGCTTGGACGATCATGTCTCTTCCACTAGACAGAAGATTTTCCCGAAGTAGGTTGCCATTACTTTCTATATGGCCATAGAACCCATATCCTACTATTCAACCCATAGCTGAAGAGAGAAGTAATGGATTAATACCTTTTCAAAGGGTATTTGTACTAAAGTGAATGCAACGAATTCAACTGAAATTAGAACTTGGCTCTTTGATTTCTCATTCAAAGTCGGTATCCCTTGCACTGCAAACTCTAATCTTAAAAAAATTGGAAGGTCAGTCGCCATCTTCCTGAAAATTGTTCTTTTGTTGCCCTTTATCTTACCTGATGTTTTCTTACACGCTTTCATTCACAGTAACCTGCGTCTGAGGGACATTATCGCCTTCCTTGAAGTAAGAAAAAGATTAAAAAACACATTAAGTTTTCCGATATACTTGTAAAAAGAAGTGTAAATGTGTTAATCTTTGATAGAGATAGATAGATAGATAGATAGATAGATAGATAGATAGATAGATAGATAGATATGAACAGACTGAGATAGATAGATAGATAGATAGATAGATAGATAGATAGATAGATATGAACAGACTGAGATAGATAGATAGATAGATAGATAGATAGATAGATAGATAGATAGATAGATAGATGAGATAGATAGATAGATAGATAGATAGATAGATAGATAGATAGATATGAACAGACTGAGATAGATAGATAGATAGATAGATAGATAGATAGATAGATATGAACAGACTGAGATAGATAGATAGATAGATAGATAGATAGATAGATAGATAGATAGATAGATATGAACTAGATAGATAGATAGATAGATAGATAGATAGATAGATAGATAGATAGATAGATAGATAGATAGATAGATAGATGAAAGCATGTATTTTGATAGACGTGGTAAATTGTTGGTATTAACGTGTCGAAAGCCCTGCAGCTCCCGCCAAGAAAGCGTGGCTTGGGGATAATCTCCCTAATCTGCCCAGAATTAAACACGGTTTCGGCAAATAACGTAAGGAACACTAGTCAGGATAATCCTGGTTGCTCGAGCCCCAACTGATGATTGGTTAATTAAAATTTCGCGAATTCGTTTGCCAAAGATCTAAAGGCGGTTAGAAGTAATCTGAAGTCCGGCGTGGCGTTGGCTAAAGTCTCTTTTGTTATATTCTCCCAGTCATTAGCTCGTTTAATGGGGGCAGTGGGTCGGGTGGAGACATGAGAGGAGGCGATGTCGATTACTAAGGTGCAAAGATGAAAGAGGAGGTGAAAATAAAATGTTGCGTGTAAGAGAGTTCAACAGGGTCGAAAAGCGGGTAGACAATGGGAAAAATTTCATTATAAAGTCCAAGGTGAGGTGACATGAAGTACTGCAAAACAAAGAAGGGATAATTTTTATTAAAATTTAATTCAATACAAGTCCCACGAGTCACTCAAGGTAGATTTTGAGTTTTGTTTAATGGCTTATTAACCTCTGTTGTTTATTTAATACCAAAAAGGTGTTCTTTTAAGGTATTTTTTAATGTTCAGTTATAGTAAGAAGGTTGATTTAGTCAGAGTTTGATTAATTTTTTTTTGTTTTTATTCTATTAATTACCACATACTAGTAATTGGAAATATATTTTTAAAGACACATAAAAACCTTCTTATCATAATCTTATATTAATCGTTATCCTCTGTCTTAATTCCTCTTCCTATTTATTGTTCTGTTTCTATAATAATGTTTTTGTTTATTCATATTTATTCACATTCAATAACCTATTACGTCTTAGGGGGTGTATAGCCTTCCTTGGCGTTAAATGATTAAAAAATAGTAAGACCATAATAAAATATTTTTGGACCGCAACGAAAAAACACCTAAAATTAGTTTGACATAAAGTGAGGGGATCAGTTTGTTATAGCTATTAAGTAATAAACTGATCCCCCATTAATTACTACATATTAATATTTAGTAGCAAATATATTTAAAGACGAATATAAAAACAGTCTTATAATAATCCTCTTTTAATCATTTTAATTACTGTTCTTTTATTGTCCTTTCTCTTAAATTATGTTTTGGCTTTTTCTCATATTTTTTCACATACAGTAACTCCCTTACGTCTTTGGGGCTTTATTGCCTTGATTGGAGTGAAATGATTGTTTGAGTTTTGTTTAACGGCATGTCAACACCTCTGTGGGTTATCTAATGCCAAAAAACGTTGGATTTTAAGGCATTTCTTTTAATGTTTGGTTATAGTGAGAAGGTTGATTTAGTCAGATTTTGATTATTTTATTTTAGAAAACTGAAGATGTCTTTTAGTTTTGTATCCAAAAAATTATTGCTGGTAACTTTTTTTCTTCAAAAATTTATTATGTCAATAATTTTTTTTCCTTCAAAAATGTCTTGTTGGAAATATTTTTCTTTCAAATATTTATGTCAATAACATTTTTTTTCATTCAAAAATGTCTTGTCGGGAATATTTTTCCTTCAAAAGTTTTTTATGGCAATAATTTTTTTTTTCCTTCAAAAATGTCTTTTTTTTTTATAATCGTGTGACCCCAGGCAAGGCATTTTACTACCACTGTTGTGCAGGGGGTTACATAGGAGGAATGTTATGTGAAAGAGTGACTGCTTACAGGGGGTATCAGCCAGAGAGTATGAGAAGGAAGAGAATACTGATGAGAGTGGGGTGGACGGAAATAAAATAAAAAATGGCATCTTCTTCTACTACTAAAATGTACTGAGTTGCACAGGCAACGCCGGGCTATGATGCTAGTATATATATATATATATATATATATATATATATATATATATATATATCAGAAAATTGCTTTGAATAAAATCTATTAAACTTACTCTTTTTATCTACTTAATATTTATGTTAATTAGATGAATTCTTTGGGTTATCCTTTCCGTTTTATCAGATTTGTCACTATTTCATATATATATATATATATATATATATTGAAAAGAGTGCCTGAATGGAACTTTCTTCTTATCTGTAAATATTTTTTATAAGCATCTTTTTCATTAGCATCTGAATTTAATAAACTTGATTGGAAATCGAACACGGTCCTCTGATTTCTCTATCCGAGCCGGTATCCATTATTATATAAGTAGGTCTTGAAACTAGCTCCTACTCCGGCCCCAAATTAAATGAACCTCTGGTCCAATTCAAAAAACAGCAATGATAATTTTGCAGAAATAACTTCTCAATTCATTCCATGTAACCTCAAAACCTCATTTTTACACTGATTCAGGCTATAAGTCTAATTTCGAGCAAAAGGACTGGTTTGGGACACATGATTGATTTGGACCAAAAGACCGATCTGGGCCAAAATTTCTATCCATCCCTGAAACTTCAAATCACTGACAAAGCAGAACTTCAAAACCTCACATCACAAAACCTCTTACTTTAACGCTGATTCCTCGGAATTTTTATGCAATAAAATTATTTCCTCGATATAAAAATAAAAACTTTTAAAATAACCAATTTTATAAAAATTTATTTTCAAATTTGAATTTCTAACTGTTTCCGCCTTATCATGACGCAAATCACACTTTTGGTTATTCAAGTATCATATGAAAAGTGGATGTTTAATCCTGAGATGATACTGAACCCCAAAATTTATAATAGGCCTATATTGATCAAGTTCGGCCCCAATTGGAAGGATTTCATGTGTTCGTATATTTTTTTCTTATCGGAACGCAATTTATATAAGAATTGTGTAAAGCTTTTGTACTTTCGAGCGCTTTCGACTATACTTTTAGCCATTATCAAGAATTAATTTTGTTTGACTTATAAATGTGGAAAGTTTAAGCATTTAGAGTCTTGTGTATGTTAATTTCCGAATACGGTAAGCACATTGTTACCGTGTTCATAATTGGTGTTATTAAGTGTAGTTCCATCTGATCTCATTTAAACACACATCGAGATCTTCCAGGACCTACCCGTGATATCCTAGTTGGGAGAATACATAAATAATAACATCATTCACATGCAAAAGAATATTAAAAATAATGAAGGCATGACTAATAAAAAAGAGAAATTCTACACCCAATATAATTTTGAGTCCCGAAAAGAAAAAAAAAATATACGAACACATGAAAAATTATATAAAAAACATAATCATAATACCTTGTCTGTCATTTACAATGAAACATATATAGGATAAAGAAATAGGATTGTTCCAACGAGAGAAATTGGTATAGAATAAAAAGTGTGAGAAGCCGTGAACGTTTCTTTAAAGTGTATATTTATTGCTTTTGTTATTACACATGTTATGATACATTCAGTCAGTTAAGTGCCATACGTGATACACGCTTGGGCGATCATGTCTCGAAAGAGACATGACTGACTGGGCAGAAGATTATCCCGCAGTAGGTTGCCATTGCTTTCTGCGGTAGACTGGTTGCCGACCAAGGCTATAGAACCCAGTCTGTCCTGCTATTTGACTCATAACTGGAAGGAAGAGACGGATTAATACCTTTCCCAAGGGTATTTGCGCGTAAGTGAATACAATGGATTCAACTGGAATTCAAACTCGGCTCCCCGGTTTCTCGTTCCGTGCCGATATCCCCTGTACCACAATGTACATAAGTGTCCAAAAAGAACTCGATAAGTAAAGCTACAAATTTATTCGCCTGAAGAGAGTCAATTTCAGACTCGAAACACGTGTAGCGTCACAAATATCATCAAGGACACTTAATGTATCATAACATGTATAATAACAAAAACAATAAATATACACTTTAAAGAAAACGTTCACGGCTTCTCACACTTTTTATTCTCTCTCTCTCTCTCTCTCTCTCTATATATATATATATATATATATATATATATAGTGTTTCATTGTGATAATGTTTATCGCTCAGGTTGTTGTTTTTTAGTGGTTTTTACTGATAAAATGTATTTTGGCAAGCAGGGTTTTCACGTAAAGTGCTTGGTATCGGGTTGGAGATAGAGCGTTGAAAAGTACAAAGAGTTTATCACTTTGATAATAATAACAACGGTGTCCTCACAAAACTTCCAAGTCGGCATGAATCTGCTTAGTTAAAGCGACAATGTCTTTGTACTTATCTATCTATTAATCTCTCTCTCTCTATATATATATATATATATGTATGTGTGTGTGTGTGAAAAGTGTATGTATATAATTATAAATATCAATATATATATATATATATATATATATATATATATATATATATATATGCAATTTGTTATAGAGATTATATTGTTTACATATTATATATGCGTGGTACTTATTTAAAAACGCTCAATATCAGTGATAGAGCAGACATATTCATATAGATAGGTGTGAGTTTGTAAAAACTCACACCTATATATATATATATATATATATACATACACACATATATATATATATTATTATTATTATTATTATTATTATTATTATTATTATTATTATTATTGGTGATCGAGATGGGGGAAAGAAGACATGAAAAACTAATTATAAAACGAAAATAAGGAACGTGTTCCAAAACGAAAAGAGTCATTGAACAATTAAATAAAGAGTTGTGGGAGGAGGAGAGTCACGGAGATGGTGGTATTTCAAGAATGAGATGGGAGCTGAATTCGAGGCTATTTAATGGGAAAAAAATGAAGAGGAAGCGAACGAATGAAAAAGGAAAAAGAAAAAAAGTCGATTAAAAAGAGGGAAAAAGAATTGAGACAGACAGGCAGGTAGAGACTGAGAAAGCGAGAGAGAGAAAGAGAGAGAGAGAGAGAGAGAGAGAGAGAGAAAGAGAGAGAGAGAGAGAAAGAGAGCGAGAGAGAGAAAGAGAGAGACAGGGGGGAGCGACGAAAATATTCAAAGTAATTGTCAGCATATTAAAACAAGGAGGAAAAAAAATTCGGGGAGGTTGGTTAAGCCGGGAAAGGACGCAAGCTTAAAATTTTTAGTGGGTACGTGTAACAGGGGTGATAATTACGTGTGGGTCTTAAAGTAGGCTGCTTTTTTTTTTTAATGCATTGGCCACGTGCCATAAACAAATTACCGAATTAAGGCTTTAAAAAGTATTGGTAGGGGAAGTGATTAACGTCAAAGAATAGGGGGAAAATTACTAATCATATGAAACAAAAGAACTACTTGAATTGTTAAAAATAGCACGTGGACACACAGACAGACGGTTAGAAATACGAAACCGAGTTTATCAGAACAATCTACGATTTGCAGACTGTATTGTATTAATAGTCTGGCTCATTGAAAAAGTTACTAAAAATAAGAAATTCCATGAATAAAGTTTCAAAGGTTTGTTTTTCTTCTTCTGCTATAGATTCTTGATAAAACCCAAAGAAGAATATTTGCAATGTTATTGGTCTAGATCTGGTAACTCGGCTTCCCTCACTTTCACACTACCATAAAGCAGCCTCCCTGTGTCTTTTCTATAAATATTTTCATTCTAATCGTTCGTATGTAATTTCCACTCAGGTACTAATTTAAGTACAGAACTCGATTGGCGTCAAGATCTCATCATTTTACATTTGAAATGTCTTAATGTAACCGTAAGTTATTTTATTTTTCCTAACCTGGCATCTCGATTTCTGTCACTTTCCAAAAGCCGTAATTTTTTTTTATATCATATCACCCCGAGCAAGGCGGTAACGCCACTGATGCGCAGGGGGCTTCGTAAGAGTGAAAAGATTGGAAAAGAGAAAGCCGGAAACCACATCCTAAACAGGGAACAAGGGATGAGCCTCTTCACCTGTTCAATAGACATGGGTGGAGTGTGAACCGGGCGATAGTTCAGTCTATCTACTCCAATTGAAAAAAAAAAGAAAGAAAAAAGAAGAGGTTTCCCTGTACCTTTTCTATAAACAGTTTTATCGTAATTGTTCGTAAGAAATTTCCTCTCTGGTACTTTATAAATTTGTGCGTTGTGGTGCATTGGATATCGGCTCGGAACGAGAAATCGGGGAGCCGAGTTCGAATTCCAGCCGAATTCATTGCATTCACTTTCGCGCAAATACCCATGGGAAAGTTATTAATCCGTCTATTCTTTCCAGTTATAGGTTAAATAACAGAACAGATTGGGTTCTATAGCCTTGGTCGGCAAGCAGTCTACTGCAGAAAGTAATGGCAACCTACCTCGGGTTAGTCTTTTGCCCAGTCAGTCATGTCTCTTTCGAGACATGATCGCCCAATCGTGGATCACGTATGGCACTTAACTGACTGACTAGATTGGCAGCAAGGTCTCATCATTTTACAGTTTAAATGGCTTGATGTAACCGTAGATTCTATGTTAATGGTTTCTTCTCTCGCCCTTCCTTCTTGTGGGATTTTCTTCCAGCTTCTATTTTCACAGTCCATTTTTCATCTTCAAAAGTTTAAATGTACTATCATTTGGTATCTACTGTCTTCTTAAGTTTTCTTATTTTTTATGACTCTCGTCTTAACAGTGCTATTTTTCACATATTCTTTTTCACTCATTATACACTTGCTTCATAATGGATTTATTGCCTTGCTTGTGAAGAAATAAAAAAAATCGAAATGAAAAAACTTATACAGTTCAATTACACCATTTAACAATTTAACAATGTGAATAGAATCATCACGCAGGTCAAACTATGGGTAAGTACAAAAACCCTTGGCTATGTGAAATAATTTCCTATGTTGAATATTCATATCAGCAATGTGAAAAAATCATCACGTAGGTCAATTGATAGGTAAACTTTAAAACACATGCCTATGTAAAATAATTTCCTGTGTTAAATTTTTTCATCCGCTATGTGATACATCTATGGGTAAGTACTAAAACAACTGGTTATGTGAAATAATTTCCTATGTTGAATAGAAACATAACGTAGGGCAATGTGAATAGAAACATAACGTAGGGCAATGTGAATAGAAACATAACGTAGGGCAATGTGAATAGAAACATAAGGTAGGGCAATGTGAATAGAAACATAACGTAGGGCAATGTAGATAGAAACATAACGTAGGGCAATGTGAATAGAAACATAACGTTGGGCAATGTGAATAGAAACATAACGTAGGGCAATGTAGATAGAAACATAACGTAGGGCAATGTGAATAGAAACATAACGTTGGGCAATGTGAATAGAAATATAACGTAGGGCAATGTAGATAGAAACGTAACGTAGGGCAATGTGAATAGAAACATAACGTTGGGCAATGTGAATAGAAACATAACGTAGGGCAATGTAGATAGAAACATAACGTAGAAGGTAATGTGAATAGAAACCTTATAACGTAGAGCAATGTGAATGAAACATAACGTAGGGCAATGTGAATAGGAAACATAACGTTGAGCAATGTGAATAGAAACATAACGTAGGGCAATGTGAATAGAAACATAACGTTGAGCAATGTGAATAGAAACATAACGTAGGGCAATGTGAATAGAAACATAACGTAGGGCAATGTGAATAGAAACATAACGTAGGGCAATGTGAATAGAAACGTAACGTAGAGCAATGTACAGATAGAAACATAACGTTAGGCAATGCTGAATAAAGAAAACATAACGTAGGGGCAATGTAGATAGAAACATAACGTAGAGAACCAATGTGAATAGAAACATAACGTTGGGCAATGTGAATAGAAACATAACGTAGAACGAATGTAGATAGAAACATAACGTAGGGCAATGTGAATAGAAACATAACGTTGGGCAATGTGAATAGAAACATAACGTAGGGCAATGTAGATAGAAACATAACGTAGGGCAATGTGAATAGAAACATAACGTTGGGCAATGTAGATAGAAACATAACGTAGGGCAATGTGAATAGAAACATAACGTAGGGCAAGTAATAGAATAGAAACATAACGTAGGGCAATGTAGATAGAAACATAACGTAGGGCAATGTGAATAGAAACATAACACAGGGCAATGTAGATAGAAACATAACGTTGGGCAATGTGAATAGAAACATAACGTTGGGCAATGTGAATAGAAACATAAGGTAGAGGCAATGTAGATAGAAACATAACGTATGAGAATAATGTAGATGAAACATAACGTAGGGCAATGTGAATAGAAACATAACGTTGGGCAATGTGAATAAAGGAAACATAACGTAGGGCAATGTAGATAGAAACATAACGTAGGGCAATGTGAATAAAACATAACGTTGGGCAATGTGAATAGAAACATAACGTAGGGCAATGTAGATAGAAACATAACGTAGGGCAATGTGAATAGAAACATAACGTTGGGCAATGTGAATAGAAACATAACGTTGGGCAATGTGAATAGAAACATAAGGTAGGGCCAATGCGAATAGAAACATAACGTAGAAGCCCAGTAGATAGAAACATAACGTAGGGCAATGTGAATAGAAACATAACGTTGAGCAATGTGAATAGAAACATAACGTAGGGCAATGTAGATAGAAACATAACGTAGGGCAATGTGAATAGAAACATAACGTTGGGCAATGTGAATAGAAACATAACGTAGGGCAATGTAGATAGAAACATAACGTAGGGCAATGTGAATAGAAACATAAGGTAGGGCAATGTGAATAGAAACAACGTAGGGCAATGTAGATAGAAACATAACGTAGGGCAATGAATAGAAACGTAACATTGGAGCAATGTGAATAAAGGCAACGTAGGGCAATGTAGATAGAAACATAACGTGAATGATAATGAATAAACTATAGTGAACCAAATGACAAAGGGTAGAAACAACGTAGGGCAATGTAGATAGAAACACGCGTAGGGCAATGTGAATGAGAGCATAACGTAGGGCGACATGAATAGAAACATAACGTAGGGCAATGTGAATAGAAACATAACGTTGGGCAATGTGAATAGAAACATAACGTAGAACAATGAATAGAAACATAACGTAGGGCAATGTGAATAGAAACATAACGGAGAACTTAATGTAGATAGAAACATAACGTTGGGCAAGTATTGAATGAAGAACATAACGTGAACGTAACCAGATACAGAAACATAACGTAGGGCAATGTGAATAGAAACATAACGTTGGGCAATGTGAATAGAAACATAACGTAGGGCAATGTAGATAGAAACATAACGTAGGGCAATGTGAATAGAAACATAACGTAGGGCAACTGTGAAACTGAAACACAACGTTGGGCAATGTGAATGAAAACAACGTAAAGACAACAGATAGAGGAAACATAACATGAGGCAATGTGAATAGAAACATAACGTTGGGCAATGGAATAGAGAAACAACGTAGAACTGTGTAGATAGAAACCAACGTAGGGCAATGTGAATAGAAACATAACGTTGAGCCAATGTAGATAGAAACATAACGTAGGGCAATGTGAATAGAAACATAACGTTGGGCAATGTGAATAGAAACATAACGTAGGGCAATGTAGATAGAAACATAACGTAGGGCAATGTGAATAAGAAACATAACGTTGGGCAATAGAATGAGAAGCTCTTGTAAGTAAATAACCAGATAGAAACATAACGTAGGGCAATGTGAATAGAAACATAACGTTGGGCAATAGATAGAAACAACGGCAAGACAATGTGAATAGAAACATAACGTTGGGCAATGTGAATAGAAACATAACGTAGGGCAATGTGATAGAAACATAACGTAGGGCAATGTGAATAGAAACATAACGTTGGGCAATGTGAATAGAAACATAACGTAGGGCAATGTAGATAGAAACATAACGTAGGGCAATGTGAATACAATAGACATAACGTTGGGCAATGTAGATAGAAACATAACGTAGGGCAATGTGAATAGAAACATAACGTTAGGCAATGAATAGAAACATAACGTAGGGCAATGTAGATAGAAACATAACGTAGGGCAATGTGAATAGAAACATAACGTTGAGCAATGTGAATAGAAACATAACGTAGGGCAATGTAGATAGAAATATAACGTAGGGCAATGTGAATAGAAACATAACGTAGGGCAATGTAGATAGAAGCACTAGCGCGTTTGTAGACATTAATGATAAAACACAACCGTTGGGCAGTAATGAATAGGAAACATAAGGTAGGGCAATGTGAATAGAAACATAACGTAGGGCAATGTAGATAGAAACATAACGTAGGGCAATGTGAATAGAAACATAACGTTGGGCAATGTGAATAGAAACATAACGTAGGGCAATTTAGATAGAAACATAACGTAGGGCAATGTGAATATAAACATAACGTTGGGCAATGTGAATAGAAACATAACGTTGGGCAATGTGAATAGAAACATAAGGTAGGGCAATGTGAATAGAAACATAACGTAGGGCAATGTAGATAGAAACATAACGTAGGGCAATGTGAATAGAAACATAACGTTGGGCAATGTGAATAGAAACATAACGTAGGGCAATGTAGATAGAAACATAACGTAGGGCAATGTGAATAGAAACATAACGTTGGGCAATGTGAATAGAAACATAACGTAGGGCAATGTAGATAGAAACATAACGTAGGGCAATGTGAATAGAAACATAACGTTGGGCAATGTGAATAGAAACATAACGTAGGGCAATGTAGATAGAAACATAACGTAGGGCAATGTGAATAGAAACATAACGTAGGGCAATGTAGATAGAAACATAACGTTGGGCAATGTGAATAGAAACATAACGTTGGGCAATGTGAATAGAAACATAAGGTAGGGCAATGTGAATAGAAACATAACGTAGGGCAATGTAGAATAGAAACATAACGTAGGGCAATGTGAATAGAAACATAACGTTGGGCAATGTGAATAGAAACATAACGTAGGGCAATGTGAATAGAAACATAACGTAGGGCAATGTGAATAGAAACATAACGTTAGGGCAATGTGAATAGAAACATAACGTAGGGCAATGTAGATAGAAACATAACGTAGGGCAATGTGAATAGAAACATAACGTTGGGCAATGTGAATAGAAACATAACGTAGGGCAATGTGAATAGAAACATAACGTTGGGCAATGTGAATAGAAACATAACGTAGGGCAATGTGAATAGAAACATAACGTAGGGCAATGTGAATAGAAACATAACGTTGGGCAATGTGAATAGAAACATAACGTAGGGCAATGTGGATAGAAACATAACGTAGGGCAATGTGGATAGAAACATAACGTAGGGCAATGTGAATAGAAACATAACGTTGGGCAATGTGAATAGAAACATAACGTAGGGCAATGTGGATAGAAACATAACGTAGGGCAATGTGAATAGAAACATAACGTAGGGCAATGTGAATAGAAACATAAATTAGGGCAATGTGAATAGAAACATAACGTTGGGCAATGTGGAATATACATAAATGTTGGGCAATGTGAATAGAAACATAAAGTTGGGCAATGTGAATAGAAACAAGTTAATGCTAAAAAGGGAATAGGAACATATCATGGCAATGGAACAGAAACACAACGTTGGGCAATGTGAATAGAATATAACGTTGGGCAATGGATAGAAACACAACGTAGGGCAATGAATAGTAGCATAACGTTGGGTGTCGTGAATAGAAACATAAAGTAGGAAATGTGAATAGAAACATACTGTAAAAGTGGAATAGAAATGATAACGTAGGGCAATGTGAATAGAAACATAAAGTTGGGTGAATATGACAGAAACATAACGTTGGAAAATGTGAATAGAACATAATGAAAAATGTGAATAGAAACATAACGTAGGGCAATGCGAATAGAAATAATGTTGGGCACGAATAGAAACATAACGTAGGCAAATGGAATAGAAACATAACGTAGGGCAATGTGAATAGAAATATAACATAGGCAATGTGAATAGAAACATAACGTTGGGCAATGGACAGAAATGATAACGTAGGGCATTGTGAATAGAAACATAACGTTGGGCAATGTGAATAAAACAAAGTAGGGCAATGGAATAGAAACATAACGTAGGGCAATGTGAATAGAAACATAACGTAGGGCAATGTGAATAGTAAACATAAAGTTGGGCAATGTGAATAGAAACACAATGTAGGGTAATGGAATAGGAAACATAACGTTGGGCAATGAATAGAAACATGGTGGGTAAATGGAATAGAAACATAACGTTGGGCAATGGAATAGAAACATAAAGTTAAAATGAATAGAAACATAACGTAGGCAAATGTGAATAGAAACATAACGTTGGGTACGAATAGAAACATAACGTAGGGCAATGAATAGAAACATAAAGTAGGGCAATGTGAATAGAAACATAACGTAGGGCAATGTGAATAGAAACATAACGTAGGGCAATGTGAATAGAAACACAAAGTTGGGCAATGTGAATAGAAACATACACGTAAGGAACATAAAGTTAAAAATGTGAATAGAAACATAATGTAGGGCAATGTGAATAGAAACATAATAAGCAATGTGAATAGAAACATAAAGTTGGCAATGTGAATAGAAACATAAAAGTTACAATGAATAGAAACATAAAGTAGGCAATGTGAATAGAAACATAATGTAGAGCAATGTATAGAAACATAACGTAGGGCAATGTGAATACAAACATAAATATACAATGTGAATAGAAACATAAAGTTGGGCAATGTGAATAGAAACATAAAGTAGGGCAATGTGCAATAGAAATACAATGTTGGGCAATGTGAATAGAAATACAATTTAGCAATGTGAATACAAACATAAAGTTGGGTGCACAGAAACATAACGTTGGGCACGTAGTGAAACATAAAGTTGGGCAAAATGCATGAGAAACATAACGTAGGGCATTGTGAATAGAAACATAAAGTTGGGCAATGTGAATAGAAACATAACGTTGGGCAATGTGAATAGAAAAGAATGTTGGGTAATGGAATAGAAACATAAAGGCAATGTGAATAGAAACATAACGTTGGGCAATGTGAATAGAAACATAAAGTTAAAAATAGAAACATAACGTTGGGCAATGTGAATAGAAACATAAAGGCAATGAATAGAAACACAATCAGCAATGTGAACAGAAACATAACGTTAAGTAATGAATAGAAACATAAAGTTGGGCATGAATAGAAACATAACGTTACATAAATGTGAATAGAAACATAAAGTTGGGCAATGTGAATAGAAACATAACGTTGGGCAATGAATAGAAACAGAAGTTGGCAATGTGAATAGAAACATAACGTAGGGCAACGCGAATAGAAACATAACGTAGGGCAATGGAATAGAAACATAACGTTGGGCAATGAATAGAAACACAAAGTAGGGCACGTGAATAGAAACATAATGTAGGGCAATGGAATAGAAACATAACGTTGGGCAATGCACAGAAACATAAATTTGGCAATGTGAATAGAAACATAACGTTGGGCAATGGATGAAATGACAATGTAGGGCAATGTTAATACAAACATAAAGTTGGGCAATGTGAATAGAAACATAACGTTGGGTACGAATAGGAAACATAAAGTTGGGCAATGTGAAGCTAGAAACATAACGTTGGCAATGTGAATAGAAAACATAACGTTGGGCAATGTGAATAGAAACATAACGTAGGGCAATGTGAATAGAAACATAACGTTGGGCAATGTGAATAGAAACATAAAGTAGGGCAATGTGAATAGAAACATAACGTTGTGCAATGTGAATAGAAACATAAAGTTGGGCAATGTGAATAGAAACATAACGTAGGGCAATGCGAATAGAAACATAACGTAGGGCAATGTGAATAGAAACATAACGTTGGGCAATATGAATAGAAACATAAAGTAGGGCAATGGGAATAGAAACATAACGTAGGGCAATGTAGGAATAGAAACATAACGTTGGGCAATGTGAATAGAAACATAAAGTTGGGCAATGTGAATAGAAACATAACGTTGGGTAAATGTGAATAGAAACATAACGTAGGGCAATGTGAATACAAACATAAAGTTGGGCAATGTGAATAGAAACATAACGTTGGGCAATGTGAATAGAAACATAAAGTTAAGTAATGTGGAATAGAAACATAACGTAGGGCAATGTGAATAGAAAAACATAATGTTGGGCAATGTGAATAGAAACATAAAGTAGGGCAATGTGAATAGAAACATAACGTTGGGCAATGTGAATAGAAACATAACGTAGGCAAATGGAATAGAAACATAAATGTTGGGCAATGTGAATAGAAACATAAAGTAGGGCAATGTGAATAGAAACATAACGTGGTAGGCAATGTGAATAGAAACATAACGTAGGGTAATGTGAATAGAAAACATAAAGTTGGGCAAATGTGAATAGAAACATAAATGTGGCAATGCGAATAGAAACATAACGTAGGGCAATGGAATAGAAACATAACGTTGGGCAATATGAATAGAAACATAAAGTAGGGCAATGAATAGAAACATAACGTAGGGCAATGTGAATAGAAACATAACGTTGGGCAATGTGAATAGAAACATAAAGTTGGGCAATGTGAATAGAAACATAACGTTGGGCAATGTGAATAGAAACATAACGTAGGGCAATGTGAATAAGTAAACATAAAGTTAAGCAATGTGAATAGAAACATAACGTTGGGCAATGGAATAGAAACATAAAGTTGGGCAATGTGAATAGAAACATAACGTAGGGCAATGTAATAGAAACATACTGTGTTGGGCAATGAAGAAACATAAAGTAGGGCAATGTGAATAGAAACATAAGTTGGGCAATGTGAATAGAAACATAACGTAGGGCAATGGAATAGAAACATAACGTTGGGCAATGTGAATAGAAGATAAAGTAGGGCAATGTGAATAGAAACATAACGTAGGGCAATGTGAATAGAAACATAACGTAGGGCAATGTGAATAGAAAACATAAAGTTGGGCAATGTGAATAGAAACATAACGCTGGGCAATGTGAATAGAAACATAACGTAGGGCAATGTGAATAGAAACATAACGTAGGGCAATGGGAATAGAAACATAACGTAGGGCAATGAATAGAAACATAAAGTTGGGCAATGTGAATAGAAAACATAACGTAGGGCAATGTGAATAGAAACATAAAGTTGGGCAATGTGAATAGAAACATAAAGTTGGGCAATGTGAATAGAAACATAAAGTTGGGCAATGTGAATAGAAACATAACGTAGGGCAATGAATAGAAACATAAAGTTGGGCAATGAATAGAAACATAAAGTAGGGCAATGTGAATAGAAACATAACGTAGGGCAATGAATAGAAACATAAAGTTGGGTACGATGAAACATACAATGTGAATAGAAACATAACGTTGGGCAATGCGAATAGAAACATAACGTAGGGCAATGCGAATAGAAACATAACGTAGGGTAAATGTGAATAGAAACATAACGTTGGGCAATGTGAATAGAAACATAACGTTGGGCAATGTGAATAGAAACATAACGTAGGGCAATGCGAATAGAAACATAACGTAGGGCAATGGAATAGAAACAAAGCGTAGGGCAATGTGAATAGAAACATAACGTTGGGCAGTGTGAATAGAAACATAATGAAAAGCAATGTTGATAGAAACATAACGTAGAGCAATGTGGATAGAAACATAACGTAGGGCAATGTGAGTAGAAACATAACGTAGGGCAATGTGAATAGAAACACAACGTTGGGCAATGTGAATAGAAACATAACGTAGGGCAAATGGTATAGAAACATAACGTAGAGCAATGTGGATAGAAACATAACGTAGGGCAAATGTGAGTAGAAACATAACGTAGGGCAATGTGAATAGAAACATAACGTAGGGCAATGTAGGAATAGAAACATAACGTAGGGCAAAGGGAATAGAAACATAACGTAGGGCAATGTGAGTAGAAACATAACGTAGGGCAATGTGAATAGAAACATAACATAGGCAATGTGAATAGAAACATAACGTAGGGCAATGTGAATAGAAACATAACGTAGAACAGGTACTAAAACACGTTTCTATGTGAAATAAATTCATATGTTAATTTATGATTTTAGCAATATAAATAGAATCATCGCATATGTCAGTTTATGAGTACGTATTAAAACATTGGCTTATAGAAAATTTGCTCTGTTCATTTTTTATATCAGCAATCTGAATGGAATCATCACGTAGATGATGATTCTATGGGTAACTACTAGAACCCTTAGCTCTGTGAAATAATTTCCTATATTAAAATTTCATATCAGCTGTGTAAATAGAATCCTTAATTCAATTTATGGGCCAGTACTAAAATATTTGGCTATGTGAAATAATTTCCTATGTTCATACTCAATATCAGTAATGTAAATAGAATCATCACGTAGGTCAATCTATGGATAATTACTAAGAACTTGGCTATGTGAAATAAATTTCTTTGTTAGTTTTTTTATATGAACAAAGCGGATCGAATCATTACGTAAGTTAATATATAGGTAACTACTAAAATACTTAGCTATATGCGATATAATATCCTAAGTGAATTTTTTTTTATATCAGAAATGTGAATAGAATCCACACGTAGGTCAAACTATAAGTACTAAAACAACTGGCTTTGTGTAAGTACTAAAAGTAAGTGAAATAATTTACTATGTTAATCGTTTACATCAGCAATGTGTATAGAATTCTCGCGTAGGTCAGTCTATGAGTAAGTACTAAAACACCTAGGTATATAAAAAAAACTACTATGTTCTTTTTTATATTAGCAATATGAATAGAATCATCACGAAAGTCAAACTATGATTAAGAATTAAAACGCTTGATTGTGTGAAATAATTGCCTATATTAAATTTTATATCAGCAATGTGAATAGAATCATCACGTAAGTCAACCTATCGGTAAGAATTAAAACGCTTGGCTATGTGAAATAATTGCCTATGTTAACTTTTTTATATAAACAATGTGAATAGAATAATCACGTAAGTCAATCTATAAGTAAGAATTAAAACGCTTAGCTTTTTGAAATAATTGCCCATGTTAACATTTTATATCAGCGATGTGAATAGAATCATCACGTAAGTCAACCTAGGGGTAAGAATTAAAATACTTGACTATGTGAAATAATTGCCTATGTTAACTTTTATATAATCAGCAATATGAATAGAATCATCACGTAAGTCAACCTATGAGTAACAATTAAAACGCTTTGCTATTTGCAGTAATAGCCTATGTCAACCTTTTTATTTCAGCAATGTGAATAGAATCATCGCGTAAGCCATCCTATCGGTAAGAATTAAAACGTTTGGCTATGTGAAATAATTGCCTATGTTAAATTTTATATAATCAGCAATGTGAATAGAATCATCACGTAAGTCAACCTATGAGTAACAATTAAAACGCTCTGCTATTTGAAAAAATCGTGTTATAGAAGGAGTGGTCCGATTTTAATCAAATTTCATACACTCATAGACAAAGACATAAGAAATGATATTCAGAAGTTTCAAGGTTGCAGTTCTTATAATAGTACAGAATATCGATTATATATATATATATATATATATATATATATATATATATATATATATATATATAAGGCAAGATGTTTGTTTGTGTGTGTGTTTATCTGCTTGTATGTCTGTATTTTGTTCAGTCCTTTTATTTTAATGTTTGCTTCGGGTTTGGCTCTACATAGGTATAATTGTAGTTCTTTGTCTCAGCCATGATACCTTTAATCAGAGGACTTATTTAGCCTTCAAAATTCAGTTTCCGACGAAAAAAACTTATTTGATATCGATACCAGAAATCAAAATTTGACTTACATCCATTCATTTTTCTTTCTTTCGCTTTAACTGGAAACAACTATTGCTTTTTAGTCTTTCGTGCCAACGTCCAAAGAGTCTGAGCTTCAGGACCATGGATTAGTTTTAAAGATTTCATTACACCTGAGCAACGTCGGGCTATACTGCTAGTCTAAGATACGCTTAAGAAATCACCAAATGTACGTGTATAAATATCAGCCGGTTTAACATCCAATGACCTCTTGCCATCGATGTTATTTGATCAATTCCGGCTCTTTATGAATAGACCGGAAATAAGTAATCATACCGGAAATAGATAAACATACTGTTAAGTCACGTACGCTTCTATCTGCTTTTGTTGCCCTTTAGTTTTTAGTCTTTTTGTCGGCTTTTACCGAGAAACAGAAATGCTTCTAGAGAAAGGGTTTAAAAAAAACCTTTATTTTTTTATTTCCTTTTAGACTGTCTGTCTGTCTGTCTGTCTGTCTCTCTCTCTCTCTCTCTCTCTCTCTCTCTCCACTGATCCGCTTTCGCACTAGAAAAATCATCTGACCCCAAAATGCACCAATGAATTCAAAGTATTTCTTCACTCCTTTCCATTCTCTTCTTTCTTCATATCTTGCTTTCTCGCTCACTCGAATTTTACACTGCTTTAGTTACACACATTAATAGGCGACTTCCGGTCATGCCTGGACATAATGGTAATATTATATACACTTCCGGCGTAGAAAGAGAGCACTATTAACAGTCGACCAAAGATGAAATGAGTCGTCTGGGACTTAATGGAACAAATCGTCGAAATAAAATCTTGTCAGAATCCATCTCAGACATTTATAAATCTACTGTTCGTCCGTGCATTAAATGCTTTTGCCATATCAGGCCGGGTGCTCCTGCTATTCATCTCGAGGTTCTTGACAAATTTCCAACAAAGGTCTGCAATATAATCGATCCTGATTTTGCCTCTCGACTTCAGTCATTTTCACACCCACGAGATATGGCTTCCCTCTGTCTTTTCTACAAATATTTCCATGGCAACTGATCTGACTTGCTTTTTTCTTTGCTACTTCAACCCCGAGAAGTTAAGCGAGCTACTAGATTGGCATCTAGGTCCCACCCTTTTACCGTTGAAATAGTTAAATATAACCTCCACTTCTACTCGGACAGTTTATTTTCTCGTACTTCCCGCCTGTGAAACTCCCTTCCGTTTATTTGCTTCCCTTTAGCTACAATCTATAAAAAAAAATGATGTAACGTCAGTTGCCATCTTCTATCTTCTTGAATTCCGTTCACCTTTTGTCTTTTCTCTAATAACCCCTGTACCCAGTCTTTTCTCTCACTGAATTTCTCGATTGTATTCATTGTCATGTAAGAGAATTCATACTTCTTCTTCTTCTATGTGCCCTGTCCCTTCAGGACGTAGGCGATCATGGATCTCCACGTCTCCCTAGCCCTTGTGGCTCTTAGTATGTTTGCTCCTGTTGCTCCTGGCAACCCCCGTTCCGTCATCCACCTGATCAGGCCCTGCAAATATGTTATCCGCTGCCTTCCTCTGTCTCTCCTTCCTTCTATCTGACCAGTCAGTATCAGGTTCTCCAGGCTTTCCTTCCTCATCGCATGTCCCAGGAACTTCAGTTGTCTCTTCCTGATGCTCAGCATCAATTTCCTTTTTGTTGCCATTCTTTCTAACACTTCGTCGTTGCTTGTATGCTCAGTCCACGATATCCGTAGCATCCTTCTGTAGAACCACATTTCGGCCGCTTCCAGTTTTGTCCTCATTTTCGATGATATTGTCCAGCATTCACAGCCGTACTGAAGAACTGACATCACGTAGCAGTCTAGCACTCTTTTCTTCGTTTCTATTGAGATCTTCCTGTGTGTTAGTATTTTGCTCATCTTCTGGAACGCGTCCTTTGCCATGCCAATTCGCCTTCGGATCTCCGTGTCGCACTTTCCATCTCCTGTTAGAACAGACAAGCCAAAGAGGAATGGCTCAACAACAAATGTGCAGAAGTAGAGAGACTGAGCAGGAACAACAAAGCAGAAATGCATAAAGAGAATTCATACTACATAGCAGTTAAACATCCTTTTCAAATTGGGTTGACGATTCAGAAGCTGTCGATGGTGGTGCTGCAGTATAGACAACAGGTGGGCACTGTGGATGTTGAACCAGCGTCTGCAAACAGGTCTTAGCTAGTCGACCTAACCGTCCAGTATGATCAGAGTAGCCGACCATTATGTATGTATGTATGTATGTATGTATGTATGTATGTATGTACTTGATCTCCTGTGTGTGCGCAATAGAGACTGGTTAGCCAACCTAGCAGACATGTGTGCTAAAAATAGCCGGCCATTAATGAACAACAGATCAAGCAGATACATACGTACATACATACATAATGTCTGGCCACTCGTATTCGATGATACCCGTCTACAGGTCGGCTAGCTAATCTCTATTGCAGAAGCCTGCTCAGGCGCACTTGTATTTGTATAGCACCCCCAGAGTCCACCTGTGGTTTATACTGCAACTATGCTGAGCGAACTTTAGTTACATTTTCTGGGAGAGAACGTGTTATCTAGCATGAACAACAGTCTGATCAAAGTCAGGACGATCAAACCCTCAGTCACGATGACTTGTGACTTCGAGCTAGCTCAACCATCGGCGGCTCCTCAAAGAGAGCCAACTACCCAATTTCACTCACAAGACTTCGGCCAACCCGTGTTATGGTTTTCAGAAACTTTCCAAAGGTGCTACTGAGATCGCCTCCTTCAGATCGACAATATCAAGAAGTAACCTGCCTGAAAAATCGACCATAGTGAGATTCGAAACCCAGGATTCAGAAAGCGAACGTTCTGATCACTCAGCCACACGCTCATACATACATGTATGCATGCATACATACATAAATACATACAGAAATACATACATACAGAAATACATACAGAAATACATACATACAAAAATACATACAGAAATACATATATACATAAATACATACATAAATACATACATGCATAAATACATACATAAATACATACATACAGAAATACATACATACATACATAAATAAATAAATACGTACATACATCAGTCAGTCAGTCAGTTAAGTGCCATACATGAAACACGCTTGGGCGATCAAGTCTCGAAAGAGACATGACTGACTGGGCAGAAGATTATCCCGCAGTAGGTTGCCATTAGTTTCTGTGGTAGACTGGTTGTCGGCCAAGGCTATAGAATTCAATCTGTCCTGTTATTTAACCCATAACTGGAAGGAAGAGACGGATTAGTACATTTCCGCGTAAAGTGAATGCAATGAATTCAACTGGAATTCGAACTCGGCTCCCCGATTTCTCGTTCCGAGCCGATATCCACTGCAACACAACGCACATACATACATACATACATACATACATAGCGTCGCTGGTGTGTCGCTTGTATCGTGTTGAAAAGCGCGGTTCCACTTAATCTAGCTAGCGTTTGTTTGCTTCACAAACCTTCACTCCTCTGACATGTTGTGTGTGTGTGTGTGTGTTTTTTTTTTCTCTCAGAGTTTGAGAAAATTGATAGTGAAGTAAACCTGGAGTGAAGAACAGATCGACGACGACGAGCTACACACACAAAAAAGAAATTTTTAGAATAAAGAATCAGTTCTGCTTAAAAATGTAGCACGATTTGACTTATATATGGTTTGTTGTCTACAGCCGTTTTAACCCTTCCCACTTACTGTTATAATCAAATGACATTGGGATCACCTTTTCGAGTTTACAGCTGTGATAGTAGCAATTTCAATTTCTAAGTTCTGGTCTTCAGGCTGACACAAGGTCTTGGTCTGGAAGATTTAGTGAACGATGTGGATTCAGGTAGCAGTAATGTGGGGACTCTTTAAGTCCATAGCATATATGGGGTCTTGCGTCCACGTTTTGGGTTCGGTTACCTTCCACCCTTAAAATTTCATATTTACAAAATGTTTACTGAAGTGATTTCCCAAATTTAGGGTTTGCTAGGCCCTTTATGAAAGTGGTTAAAATAATCAAACCGACCTTTAACTCCAATTCCTTTCACACCTTCGCTCCATATGAATGGTACTAATCTCTCTCTCTCTGTTTTTCTCTCACTCACTCTCTCTCTCTCTCTCTCTCTCTCTCTCTCTCACACACACACACACACACTCTTTCTCTCTCACTCTTTCTCTCTCTTTCTCTCTCTGCATCTAACCTCAGACCAAACCAAGAGCCGGCACACTGTCCCTCTGACGAGTCCAAATTTTCAGAATGCTCAGACGTAAAAGAGATTTCCAGTCCTTAATCTTTCTTTATCAGCTGTGATTTTTCAAAGTCAAGGACTTGCTCAAAGCTCATCTAAATGCCTCCCATCGCAAGAGTTATTTTGCGTGCAGAATAAATAAAAATGCTTTTAATTTTCAGTTATCATGCAGCTGGATACCTCTGGCCAATCTGTGTGTGTGCATATATATCTTCTTCTTCTTCTTCTTCTTCTTCTTCTTCTTCTTCTTCTTCTATGTGCCCTATCCTTTCAGAGCGTAGGCGGTCATGTCTTTCCATATCTCCCTAATCCTAGTGGTTCCTGTTACACCACCCAAACCCGGCTCTACCATCCACTAGCCTATAAATCTAGAATATAAATGTATAGGAACTAGCGTGGACACAAAATGAGGGATCAGTTTATATATAGATTATAATATAGAATTGATCCCCCATTTTATATACGCATTATAATTTCTTATAAACAGTTGGCATATATATTCTTCTTCTATGTGCCCTGTACCTTCATAACGTAGGTGATCATGGCTTTCCATGACTCCCTCTCCCTGGTGGCTCTTAATATGTTTTCTCCTGTTACTCCACGCAACCTCCGTTCCGTCATCCACCTGATTAGGCCCTTCAAATTTGTTATCCGCTGCCTTCCTTTGTCTCTTTTTCCTTCTATCTGGCCTATCAGTATCAGGTTCTCCAAGCCCGCTTTCCTCATTGCATGTCCCAGGAACTTCAGTTGTCTCTTCCTGATGCTCACTGTCAGTTTTCTTTTCAATGCCATTCTTTCCAAAACCTCATCATTGCTCACATGTTCGGTCCATGATATCCGCAGCATCCTTCTGTAAAACCACATTTCAAGTTTTTTCCTCATCTTCGATGATATTGTCCAGTATTCACTGCCGTATTGAAGAACTGACATCACATAGCAATCTAGCACTCTTTTCTTTGTTTCTAGTGAAATTTTCCTGTGCTTGAGCAAATTGATGGCAGAGCAAGGTTTTGGAGAGATAACAAGAGAAAAGGTGTTAAGAGCTACAAAAGATAGGAAGATGTGGAAGGCCATGATCTCCTACGTCCTGAAAGGACCCGGCACATAGAAGAAGAAGAAATAAATCTAAAAGACATGCATGCTTAGCTAATCAGTATTGAGAAGAGGTGGATCCATAACAAATCAGAATTTGATAAAAAAATAAGAAATTATGTGGATATAAAGTGGGGGATCAATTCAATATTATAATCATTATATGAACGGAACCCTCACTTTGTGTTCATGTTGGTTTCTATCCATTTGTATTCAAGATTTATGGGGTTGAGAAAATGGATGGCAGAGCAGGTTTTGGGAGGGGTAACAAGTGAAAGGGTGTTAAGAGCTGCAATGGATAGGAAGATGTGGAGGGCAATGATCACCTACATCCTGAAGTGAGACGGCACATAGAGGAAGAAGAAATAAATCTAAAAGACATGCATGCTTAGCTAATCAGTATTGAGAAGAGGTGGTTCATAACTAATCAGAATTTGATAAAAAAATAAGAAATTATGATATGGATATAAAATAGGGGATCAATTTTATATTATAATCATTATATAAACAGATCCCTCAATTTATGGCCATGCTAGCTTCTGTACATTTATATTCTAAATTTATAGGCCTGAGCAAATTGATGGCAGAGCAGTGTTTAGGAGTGGTAAAAAGAGGAAGGGTGTTAAGAGCTACAAGGGATAAGAAGATGTGGAAGGCCATGATCGCCCACGTCCTGAAGAAGATTGTTTCGGTGCTAATTTAGTAAGATCATCCGATAAACACTAACACGTCAAGTTGAGTATTATATCATAGATCATGGCACTTGCAATATCTCTTCGACTAAGTAATTTATATTTATACTTTATTATTTTGCTCCCTTTCGAGAGTGAAAATTGTGATCATTAAGGATCGGGAGTATAGATACTTCTTCTATTTACCGTGTCCCTTTAGGACGTTGGCGATAATGGTTCTCCACAACATATCTTTAAGTCTACCATTCATCCATGCTTAGAATATTTCGGCCACATATGGTCCGGTGCCCCTGCTATTTATTTAGAGCTCCTTAATAAGATCCAAAGAAGAATCAGCAATATTATTAGTCCTGATCTGGCATCTCGGTTTCATCATTTTCCCAATGCCGTAATGTTGCCTCTCAGTGTTTTTTTTTTATAAATCTTTTAATGGTAATTGCTCGGATGAGCTTCTCCCTGTGGTACCTAGACTTTATGAGCTTAAGAGCAATACTAGACTGTCATCGGGATCTCATCAATTCACGGTTGAGCTGGCTAGATGTAACCATAAATTCAAAGCTGCTAGTTTCTTCTCACACACCTCTTGCTAGTGGAACTCTCTTCCGGCTCCATACTTTCCAAACAACTACTGTCCTCCTGATTACTCTTTTCAGCTTCACACACATTATTAATTTTTCTTTTTGTTTTTTAATCATATCACCCCGAGCAAGACGGTAACGCCACTGATGTGCAGGGGGCTACATAAAAGTAAAAGCATTAGCTAGAAGAGAGTGAAAAGAAGGACAAACCATTTAGAAAGGAGCAGGAAAAGAGAGGGGACACAGGTGTTGTGTTAGTTGCAAAGGCGGAGAGAAAGAAGAGGATATTCAGGGTGGGGAAGAAAGAACTAGGGTCAATGCAGGGGGGCTACATAAGAATAAAAAGCACTAGATAGAAAAGAGTGAAGAGAAGGACAAACCATTTAGAAAGGAGCAAGAGAAGAGAGGGAACACAGGTGTGATGACAGTTGCAGAGGTGGAGAGAAAGGAAAGGATATACAGGGTGGTGAGGAAAGAACTAGGGTCAAGTGGTTAAGAGATGAGTATTGACCTTGCATTTGAATTCCTGGAGCTGTCAGGAAAGCAAGAATAAGGAAGCGAGTTCCACAGTTGGGAAGTGCGAGAAAAGAAGCTGTAGGAGTAGAATTGTCGTCTGTATTTGGTTAATCTCACTGTGAATGGGTGAAACCCAGTTGTCATTCTGGTTGCACGAGTAAACACCTGTTGCAGACGCACCAGTAAGTTAAGTTCGTTGGAGCAGAAGCCATGGAAGTATTTATAGAACAAACAAAGGGAAGCCACATCCCGTCGGTGGGAAAGTGGCTGTAGTCAAGCCGCCAGGTCGTTACCTATCACATTACTGATTCTCCTTTGGAGCCTCTCAAGAACACCGTCCCACACACTGTAATCCTTTGTATCTTAGTGGTTTTATTACCTTTTATCGTTTGGTGATGCCGATTTTAAAAAAATCTCTTAATTTGAAAAATTCTTCCTGCATTTTGAAAATGTGCATTGTGGTGCAGTGGGTATCGACTCGGAATGAGAGATCGGCATACTGAGTTCGAATTACAGTTGAATTCATTGCATTCACATGCACAAATACCCTTGGGAAAGGTATTAATCCGTCTCTTCCCTCCAGTTAAGGGTAAAATAATAGGACAGATTGGGTTCTATAACCTTGGTTGGCAACCAGTCTACCGCAGAAAGCAATGGCAACCTACTGCGGGATAATCTTCTGCCCAGTCAGTCATGTTTCTTTCGAGACATGATCGCCCAAGCGTGTATCACGTATGGCACTTAACTGACTGACTGAATATTATAGTTGGAATCATGATTAAGGCTTCTACTAGTCATAAAGTGGGGGATCAGTTTTATATTGTTTTGAAGTTATAAACTGATTCCCCATTAATTACTACTTAATAATATAATACATCTCTTCCCCCTCTAGCTATGAGTCGAATAACAGGACTGATTGGGTTCCTTGCATTCACTTACGCACAAATACCCTTGGGAAAGGTATTAATCCGTCTCTTCCCTTCGGTTATGGGTTAAATAATAGAACAGATTGGGTTATATAGCCTTGGCTGGCAACCAGTCTACCGCAGAAAGTAATGGCAACCTACTGCGGGATAATCTTCTGCCCAGTCAGTCATGTTTCTTTCGAGACATGATCGCCCAAAGCGTGTATCACGTATGACCCTTAACTGACTGACTGACTTTTGAAGGTTTTAATAAATTTCGTCCTTTGACTATCTTTCCTAATCCCTGCTTCGTCATCCATTCACTCGTTCGCCAGGTAGGTTATGCGTGATTCTCTTTTGTTCCTCTGGCTTTCAATCTGTCGGGGGAGCATAAAATTTTCCATGCCCTCTGACCCCGTTCCCGATCGCGAATCCTCTACCTCCTATTCGTCGTAGGCTCATCACACCTACTGTAACCTCAACAGCAGTGGTCTTTTCTTGGAAAGCAATCCCAATAAAGCCCAACTCTATCCTTGTTAGAATACACAGTTTTCCTTCTCCTAGACTGGTTGCAACCAAATCTATTAATGCTATTAGCACCTAAATGAATCTAATGAACTCTACTGGAATTTTAAATTGACTCTCTGTTTCCTCAATCCTAGCCAACATCAGTTACTCAACGATGTCTCTACCTTGCTTTCTACATTATGAAACGCGGAAATTTCAAATGTCTCGTCCTAAAGCTAGATATTTGCCTTCTTTTGGTTTCTGATTTCTTTAAAAATATGCTATTGTTCACATGTTCGATCTATAGTATCCTCAGTATCCTTCTGTAGAATAACATTTTTTGTTGCTTCAAGTTTCTTCTTCATCTGTAAGGAAATTGTTCAG
>JBBBDQ010002196.1:130000-170000 GCA_037127315.1 Ascarosepion bandense
GACAATAGTAAAAAAAAAAATGGATCATGTACATTCTGGATTTCATGTTCAAGAACGATGACGTCATACACATAAGGGAAAAATCCCCGTTTATTGAGCACCACTGAATAGTCTTTCTCAGTAAACCGGATATTTCAGTTCCCTTTTAATCTTTCACGGATTGTAGAGCACTGGCTAATGAGTTGGAGACTAACTACTATAAGGAGTGTGATACTTTTGTAGCCTTGTGCCAGACTAAACTAAAGTTATTAATCAACTGAGGGAGACTAAGTCAAATTCATTTATTAAAAATTATTTTATTTACTGTGCTATTTACAATTTCAGGTACGAATTAAGGATAGTTAGATTATTTCTGTTCTGTGACAACGACTTGCGGCAGAATTTGTCTTTGTTGTGACCCGGTTGCATAGGGAGACGAGTACCTGGAATTGTTACGAAGTGACATGATGTTCTTCAAAGTTGAATTTGGTACACCACGAGGAGGGCAGGTATCATTTTTGGTCGGAGTTCTACGCCGTGCAAGTAAAGGTCCCGTATTCCCAGTTTTCTCTTTACACTCTTTCTCTTCATGCCTACAAAATGAAATAAAGCAAGTAAATTGTAATATTCACTAATTTTTAACAGTCACAAAAATACATAGGAGAAACCTGAAGGAATCTAAATAACACATATGAACATAAAAGGGACATTTTACAAAACAATACTTCAAATGCGTTGGTTGCTTACCGCAATGAGACGAACCACAATTTTGACATAAAAAATGCTACTCTGATCAAGGAGGCAAACGATTCACTGCAATGAAAATGTCTAAAGCGTGCCTTTCTCGTAAGGTCATCTACAGTAAATTTGCACCCTGGCTCCTACAACATAAATAAAATAAAGCAAGTAAAATTGTAATATTCACTAACTTTTATAGAATTTAAAAAATTGGTCAAACGAAGTTGTATGTCCAAACTAAACAAAAATTATCAAGACGACAATTCTACTCCTGCAGCTTCTTCTCTCGCACTTCCCGCCTGTGGAACTCGCTCCCATATTCTTGCTTTCCTGACGGCTACAACCTCCAGAAATTTAAATGCAATGTCAATACTCATCTACTAACCACTTAACGCTAGCCCTTCCCCCACCCCGTATATCCTTCCCTTTCTCTCCCCACTTGCAACTGTCATCACACCTGCATTTTCACTTTTCTATTATTTCTTCCTAATTGGTTTGTAATCCTCTTCTCCCTCCTCTAATTAATTTTCTTTCAGTTATGTAGCCCCCCGCACATCAGTGGCATTTACGCCTTGCCCGGGGTGAAATGGTTACAAAAAAAAATTCAAGAGTAAAGGGTTATCCCTTGTTTCTTTCTAAAAGCTACTTCAACACTATACTTCTAAAATCTCCGACTAAATACTGAAATTTTATTAAACTAATTATTATCTTTTTCCCCTCTCCCAATATTAATAAATGGATTTACTTATCGCCCGGTTCATACCCCTCCCCGGTCTTTTGAACGATATAAGTTTATCCCTTTTTCTTTTTTAACATTAGGCATCCGAGCAAAGGATGCTGAGGATAACATAGAGCACGTGAGCCAAGTTGGAGAGGATGCAAACTAAAAGAAAACTCATATTTAGCATCAGGTAGAAACAGATGAGGTTCCTGGGACACGTAATGAGGATAGAGAGCCTGGAAAATTTAATACTCACAGGACGGATAGAGAAAGAGGAGAGCAGCGCGAGACATATTTGATAGATTTGAACAAATGGATGGCGGGGCGGGGTTTGGAAAGATACCGAGAGGAATGTGTGTTGTGGTGTAATGGATATCGACTCGAAACGATAAATCGGGGAGCCGAGTTCGAATTCCAGTTGAATTCCTCGCATTCACTTATGCACAAATACCGTCGGGAAAGGTATTAATCCGTCTCTTCCTTCGTGTTATGGGTTAAGTAATAGGACAGATTGGGTTCTATAGTCTTGGCTGGCAATCAATCTGCCACAGAAAGCAATGGTAACCTACTGCGGGATAATCTACTGCCCAGTCAGTCAAGTCACTTTCAAGACATGATCGCCCAAAGCGTGTATCACGTGTGGCACTTAACTGACTGACTGACTGACCAAGAGGAAAAATATTGAGAGCGATAAGAGCCAGAGCCAAGTGGAAGTCCATGATCGCCAAAGTCCTGAAGGGACACGGCACATGAAGAAGAAGAAATACTTTTTATAAAATTTGCTTATCTTCGGCCATTTGTAACATCGTCAAAATCATCGCAAAAGCTTGATGAACCGTTTTTGGAACCACTAGTCCCCCTATTAGACTAACTTTGAAATAAGAAGGAGGACAAATGATATCTGTCTCTTTTCTGATTTAGTAAGTTGGTATTTGTCACGGTTTTTAATATATAATGTGTAATCTAATTTAATATAGCAGGTAGTTTTAACTTTACATAAGTTGAAACAATTTTTTCAGTGGAGTAGATATACCCTTCTATCGCCCGGTTCATACTCCACCCACGTCCATTGAACAGGTGTAGAGGTGTATCGCTTGTTCCCTATTCAGGAAGTGGTCTCTGGCTCTCTTTTTCTCCTCAGACCTCAGTAATGGTGCTTATGCGATTTTCCTGCGATGTGCGTTGTCGGTGGCAACGTCTCTTCATTGTGAGGGGAAACGGGTTGGCAGTTTTCTGGTTGCTGCTACCGACTGGTAGTTAGGAGCCCTACCTCTTGCGTAGCGTCAAGAGCGGCCGCTCTGATCAGCAGTTGCATAATATTGGGGTTCTTGCAGTGCCATGTCGCGCATGGATAGGTGTCCCTGCAGGCGCTTTCGATGGGCAACCCCAAGGCCACACTTTGCTGCAGCCCGCGCCAGTTTCTTTCCAGTGCATGTCGCAGCTAATGACCATTTGCCTTCCTCTACTCGAGGTTTAAAATATATATGAAGCAAACCTCGCTGCCGAGCTTGAAAAGGACCTCCAATCCGTGGTGGACTGGGGTAAGAAATGGCTCGTAAATTTTAATACTTCCAAAACGAAGCTGCTATCTAATAACCACCACAAACAATCGTTCCACCCACCCATTAACATGGATCAGGCTTCTCTCCCTGAAAGCGAAACACTTCGCCTACTCAGGTTAACTCTCACACCAGACCTCAAGTGAAATAACTGTATAGAATCCATAATTAAATCTGCTGATAAGAAAGTTGGTTCAGGAGTTTTTTTCCCGACCCAAACAATCCTTTAAAGAGAAAGATTTTATAACGGTCAATAAACCTCGCACCCCTTCTCATAACATTCCTCCTATGTTTACTGCACAACAATGGCAGTAAAATGCCTTGCTTGGGGCGACACGTTTATAAAAAAAACATTCGACATTTATTGACCGTTACAAAATCTTTCTCTTTAAAGGATTTTTTTCAGAAAGCAGGCTTCTCAAGTACATTGCCTTTTATCGCTCTTTCTAGTATCGTAGAGGCTTTCCTTCCTAACCTGTTGCATATGGTAGTGAGAAAGACAATATCTTTATAATGTCATGATTTCCTCTTCAATTTACACGTCCATCCAGATGGACGAAGAAAATTCTGGATAACCGCAGAAAATAATTTTAAAAAGGATATGAATGTTTCGGCATGTTTACACGTCTAATCTAGCGATAGTTTCTCCTACCAAGAGAAACGCAGGTTCGAGTCCAGCCGTAAAATGCTTATTTTCCTTTAATAAAACGTCTCGATTATTCAAGCCGGTAGACGATATAATTAAATAAACATACTATTTAATAAATAAACGGAGGCGTCCACTCAGATATTGATATCCACTAAAATAACGCGCCCATGCACAGACGGAATGATAGCTGATTGGTCCGTCAATGAAACTCTGGAGTCGGAATGCTGAAAATAACACCAGTGAACAACTGAATATAATATAATATCTAAATTATATATATATTTATTATGAGCGTACCCGTGTTGTCAAATTGTCGGAAAATATTTGTATCGATATGCCGTCTAAAATGACGCCAACGTATATATTGATGTCCATATTGGGTATTTTAAATTAAGACATTAAAAAAAATTATCCAAATAACTGAGCAAGACAGGAAAGAAATATATGTGTGTGTGTGTGTGTGTGTGTGTGTGTGTGTGTGTGTGTGTGTGTGTGTGTGTGTGCGGTATAGATATAGAAGAATCCAAAGGAGTATCCTGTACATAAAGTGGTTGGATAACTCTCTAAGAGAGCTTTAAATATATATGTATATAGATGCACATAGAGTAAATATATGAAAAATTAAGACAGACACGTATTCCATGGTGAAGCGGAAGTATGGGCCTTTTTCAGTCGAACCATCGTCAGCTTCCATCCTTATTGTACAAAAGATTTTTAAAAATATAAATCTATATATATCTAAACATATATAGATTTATATGTATATATATACATATATATATATTAAAAAAGGATTAATTCAAAGATGTTGAATGGCCATTTCGATATGAAGATCCCCACGGGGGACGACACATCACCTCAGCAACAGAAAAAACCTTTCAGAAACTGGAAAAAAATTAGTCTACTTTTCCTTTTTGTAAATAGATTGCAAAGAAATTAAAAAATAAATAATAAAATAAAAAAAAATAAAAATAAAGGGAAAGGGAAAGAAAAAGAAAAAGAAAAAGAAAACGAAAAAGAAAAAGAAAAAGATAGAATAAAATCAAATAAATAAGAAAAGGAAAAAAAGAAAAAAAATTGACATCGTCTGGGTTCGCAAAAAAAAAAAAGGGAGAATGTAACTAAAAATTAACAGACAGCCGTGTTAAGTCGACGTCAGTTTAAGCAACACGGAAAAAAGGTGGTAAGAGAGATAAAAGAAGGAAGGGAGGGAAAAAGAAAGAAACTAAAGAAAAAAATTTTTTTTAAATATTACAGACGCTGGACAAATTCAAAAACCAAATTTCCCCAAAACGTTGAAGTATTAGAAAAAGACCTTTACTTTTTTTTTTTTTTTTTTTATTTATTAGATTTTATTCTATCTTTTTCTTTTTCTTTTTCGTTTTCTTTTTCTTTTTCTTTCCCTTTCCCTTTATTTTTATTTTTTTTTATTTTATTTTATTATTTATTTTTTAATTTCTTTGCAATCTATTTAAAAAGGAAAAGTAGACTAATTTTTCTCCAGTTTCTGAAAGGTTTTTTCTGTTGCTGAGGTGATGTGTCGTCCCCTGTAGGGATCTTCATATCGAAATGGCCATTCAACATCTTTGAATTAATCCTTTTTTAATATATATTTGCTCTGTAATATTTTATTACATGGAGCTCTCTTCCTGTATCATTTTTTAATATTAAAATAAATTTTTAATATTAATTAGGATCGGGTTTTTTGGAATTTACCTTCCTGCTTTTTTCCCTTGGATTGAAGTATCTGAATTAAAATACATATATATATATATATATATAGAGAGAGAGAGAGAGAGAGATTATATATATATATATATATATATATATATATAACTGTTTTTATTATAGTAGAGAGAATGATAAAATATAGATTTTATGCTATATTTATGAATTAAATTTCTTAATATCAAGGATAGAGCGTATGTAAAATAATATAAAAGTGGATATTGAAGTCAACACTCAGAAGCGACAGTCTGTTTCTTGATAGAGACTGTCACCGCTGGGTGTTGACTTCAATGTTCACTTTTATATCTGTACATATATATATATATATATATATATATATATATATATATATATATGTACATACACACACACACACACACACACACACACATATATATATAAATATGTATATATATATATATATATGTCTGTGTGTGTGCTAGGACACACTTAAACATCCATGGAAACCTATCAATGTATCCAAAATATTCTGGTAGACAATACAAGTATAACAGCCTCATTCACATGTCAGTCAGTTAAGTGCCATACGTGACTGGGCAGAAGATCATCCCGCAGTAGGTTGCCATTGCTTTCTGCGGTAGACTGGTTGCCAGCCAAGGCTACAGAACCCAATCTGTCCTGTTATTTAACCCATAACTGGAGAAAAGAGAAGGATTAATACCTTTCCCAAGGGTGTTTGCGCGTAAGTGAATGCAATGAATTCAACTGGAATTCGAACTCGGCTCCCCGATTTGTCGTTTCGTGTCGATATCTACTGCACCACAACGCACATTCCCTAATAATAATAAAAAAGAAAACCAGTACTCAGTTGCATCAACTACGTACACGACCACAATGTGCTGACCTTGCTCTGACAATAACAAAAAAATAATAATAACCTGTCCCTCTAGAAATAGATATAAAGTCTACTTCAGTCAGTTGGCATCCGTGATACACGTTTGGGCGATCATGTCTCGAAAGAGACATGACTGACTAGGAAGAAGGTGTTCCGGCAGAAGGTTTTTATTAATTTTTGCGTTAGACCGGGTGCCAACCAAGGCTATAGAACCTGCTGTCCTGCTGTTCAACCCATAGCTGTAGGGAGAAGGGATAGATAAATACCTTTCCCAATTAAACAAATTCGACTGGAACTCGAACTTCATTCGAATTAATTCTACATATTCACTTAAAAAAAAAATGAAACATCCTTAATCACAATCGAAGAGAATAAGCGAAAGTGCTTTGGTGTTTAGAACATTCGGATTGACCAGAAAATAATTCATTTATACGAACACAAGAAAAAGTTAATAAAAATCTTAATCCCAGTATCTTGTCAATCGTTTCTAATGAAACTTGTATAATAATAGATAGATAGATAGATAGATAGATAGATAGATAGATAGATAGATGAAAAGATAGATAGATAGATAAAAGGATAGATAGATAGATAGATAGATAGATAGATAGATAGATAGATCTGAAAAGGCATAGATAGATAGATAGATAGATAGATAGATAGATAGATAGATAGATAGATAGATAAAAAATAACCAGTGTAAGATAGATAGATAGATAGATAGATAGATAGATAGATAGATAGATAGATAGATAGATCTGAAAGGGCATAGATAGATAGATAGATCTGAACAAGCAGAGATAGATAGATAGATAGATAGATAGATAGATAGATAGATAGATAGATCTGAACAGGCAGAGATAGATAGATAGATAGATAGATAGATAGATAGATAGATAGATAGATAGATAGATCTGAACAGGCAGAGATAGATAGATAGATAGATAGATAGATAGATAGATAGATAGATAGATAGATAGATAGATAGATAGATCTGAACAGGCAGAGATAGATAGATAGATAGATAGATAGATAGATAGATAGATAGATAGATAAAAAATAACCAGTAAGTAGATAGATAGATAGATAGATAGATAGATAGATAGATAGATAGATAGATGGATAGATAGATAAATCTGAAAAGGCATAGATAGATAGATAGATAGATAGATAGATAGATAGATAGATAGATAAAAAAATAACCAGTGTAATATAGATAGATAGATAGATAGATAGATAGATAGATAGATAGATAGATAGATCTGTACATTCGTATGTGCGTGTGTGTGTGTGTGTATTATATATTGCTGTAATATGAACGTTTATGTGTACCGGGGTGAGAGAGTGAGAAAATGGAGAGCGTTTGGTGTGCCTGGGAAAATTATGTGTGTGGCCGGACATCGTTCATTTCTCCAGATCCCACCAACTAACTTTCTCCCCTTCCACCCATGACCATCAAAAATCAACCACCACCAAGCACAGTTATCATGAGATAAAAATCATCACACGGTGCCAAGCGGTACCGGATTCCCACGGTACTGTTTTTTACCTTCTCTCAGGGCAACGAGCAGGGGCATGGGTGCAGGAGCAGGCTGATAGGGAGAGGGTGTAACATTCTTGTCTAGTCGTTCCTTAACTAGCAGGTCATTGGGTCGCATTCCAACACTCGAGCGATCTCAGCCGAACACATCTGTTGAGAGTAAGGTGTTCGGGCTGGTCTTCTGGTCTTACTGAACACAATTTACGGAGGAAGTACATGCATGAAGAGAGAGGAGTGGGAGCTGGAGAAAGAGAAAGAGTTCGAGAGAGAGATAAGGGAAGAGAGTGGGGTAGAGAGAGAGAGAGAGAGAGAAGTAGAAAGGGATATAAATAGTTATAGAGAGGGAGATAAAGAGAGAGGGTAAGGTAAGGGGTAGAGAGAGAGGAGGAAGAAAAAGAGGAAGAGAGGTGTAGAGAGAGAGAGAGAGAGAACTTGGTAGAGAGAGAGGAAGAGAGAGTGGTAGAAGGAGAGAAAGAGAAAGAGGGAGATAGGTAGAGAGAGAGAGAGAGAGGTAGAGAGAGAAAAAGAGAGAGAGAGTGGGAAGAGATAGAAAAACGAAGCGGGCGACTGTGCGTGAAACTCGTGTGTGTTGAACCATGTCAAGGTTGAAGATGGAGGTAGCAGCTTTTAGGTATGAAGGTAGGGTTGCATCGACTTAAAGGCTAAAAGTTAATCCATCCTACGAGTGTGTATGTCTAGTGAAAATGATCTTACACCGGTATTTCCCATTGCAATGCCATAACGATATGTCGGTAATGTAGCAGATACTGGCACTGAAAATGGAACCGACAAGCCGAGTTCAAATCCCGCACTCGTCCGTAATATTCATTTTTTAAAAAATGCCTTTGGGGAAAGCTATGAAACCATCTTTCTCCTCTCACTAGTCATTGCTTAAATGGCCAATTAAACTGAGTAATTTTTTTTTTTTTTTTTTTTAGTATGGTTCAATCTGTACAAAGCCCGAGCGCCATTTGAGGTAGAGGGTTACGTTAAGGGGTAGTTTATATAGACTGGAAGGGAAGTTAGCGGTTGATTTTAGAGAAACTGAGCAAGACTGTAGTGATCGGGGAAGCATCCTCTTGGGAGTCTGTTCCATAGGGCAATGGTTTGCAGGAAGAAGCTGTTGGAGTGGAACTTCTCGCCGATGGATTAGGAGACTGTGGGTGGTTTGCTACTATTTAAGTGACATAGCAGGTCTTAGCCGGGGAGGTCAGACCTAGTGGAACCATGAGATTTAGTTCGTTTGACTACTTTCCGTGGTTGTAGCGACAAAACAGCAAGAGACTCACCACATCCTGCCTGTGAGAGAGAGAGAGAGAGAGAGAGAGAGAGGGGTTAGAGAGTAGAAAATAATACTTCTCCAACAAGGAAACACTTATGAACACTATCAAGACTGGTAAATGAGGTATGGACAGCATCTGCCTAGATATGGAATGGATGTGCATCGTGGCGCAGTGGATATCGGCTCGGAACGAGAAATCGGGGAGCCGAGTTCGAATTCCAGTTGAATTCATTGCATTCACTTACGCGCAAATACCCTTAGGAAAGGTATTAATCCGTCTCTTCCCTCCAGTTATGAGTTAAATAATAGGACAAATTGGGTTCTATAGCCTTGGTCGGCAACCAGTCTACCGCAGAAAGCAATGGCAACCTACTGCGGGATAATCTTCTGCCCAGTCAGTCATGCCTCTTTCGAGACATGATCGCCCAAGCCTGTATCACGTATGACAGTTAACTGACTGACTGAATATAATAGTTGGAAACATAATTAAAACTTCTTCTGGGCATAAAGTGGAGGATCAGTTTTATATTGTTTTGAAGTTATAAACTGATCCCGCACTAAATACTACTTAATAATATAATACATCTCTTCCCCCTCTAGCTATGAGTCAAATAATAGGACAGATTGGGTTCTATAGCCTTGGTCGGCAAACAGTCTACCGCAGAAAGCAATGGCAACCTACTGCGGGATAATCTTCTGCCCAGTCAGTCATGTCTCATTCGAGACATGATCGCCCAAAGCGTGTATCACGTATGGCACTTAACTGACTCTATTCTCGGTCTGATCTGGCTTTTAAAAGGTAGAGGGTTGCCGAAGGAATCAGATATTTGCTAGAGCGGTATGGGGAGCCGATCATTTTATCTGCATCTTAAGCGTTGGATCGTATACAGGCATTCCGCTTCAGGTCGGGTGTGAGCCTGTGTTCCAGTACCTTCCCAAAGTACGGGACCTCCTCGAGAAAACATGAGTTCATCGTGACTGGTGGCAGTTCGGGATCTGATCAGTGGTGATGGAATGTAACCAGCTAGATATTTATCCAGTGGGAAGTTAGTGTTAGATCGGAATGGTCAGTTGCCAATCTCTCATCGTCAAACTACGCCTGTAACCCATCAGGGTTTAATGGGCTTCAGATAAGCAGTGGTGTGTCTTCGACAAGAGAGTGTAAAGGAGTAAAACCCTCTATAGGTCGATTTAGATTCATACCCCTCCAAAGGAAAATGAATATAGTGGAATTCAAACTCTACACTGTGATTCCTCAATCTGAACCAAAATCCATTTATCTACCGTGCCTCCTAATAAGCACACATAATAATAAGAAAGAAAGAAGAGATGAATTCATGCCTTTCCCAAGGGTATTAGCTCGTAAGTGAATGTAATGAACTAGACTCTCCGATTCCTTAATCCCAGCCACAATCCATTCATCTACCGTGCCTCATGATAAGCACACACAATAATAAGAAAGAAAGAAGAGATAGGTTCATGCCTTTCCCAAGGGTATTAACACGTAAGTCAATATAATGAACTCGACTCTCCGATTCCTCAGTCCGAGCCATAGTTCGTTACTCTCTGGAACCTTCTTAAAGAACACAGGAGTTGGCTTAACAAAGATTTGAATTCATGATAAAATCTATACATTAAATAAGTTCCTACACACACAACAGGAGCTCGGATTTAGAGATTGAGAAGAAAAGAAAATGACAAAAAAATAAAACAATTAGTGAAATATATATTAGGATGCGAATATGCAATTTTCGTTTTATTTGTTTGTATGGATAGGTAGAGAGACACAGAAGCTGTGTGTTTAGATAACGATTGATGAAATAGAATCACCAACCCACCTAGAAGACCTCAGAACAGTAGCTTCGTAATGTCATTCCATTTTGTTTACACTAATATTTAAGAATATCGCTCTACACATTAAGTACTGAGCACTTTCTGAAATTGGTAGATTTCGGGGTAGACTTTATCCCGTAGTAAATGCATGCAAGAATTTTCAATATACGTATGTGGCCATGAATGAATGCAAGTCTATAGATATGTATAAGTATAAACACAATCGCATTTGTATGTACATGTGAGGATTTGTGCGCATGTGTGTATGTGGATGTAAGTGAGTATACATGGGTGTGTTAAATTGTGGGGTTACATAGACATACGTATCCATGGAATTGGGAGTGGGCGTTTAATGACTTGGTGGTCAACATTTTCGCGACTGGTCTGGATACCCCCAACTGAGCTGACGCCAATGTCTCTGCCTTTAATCTTTTTACTTATTTTTCTCTTCAGTTAAAAGAAATGCTTATTCCGGTAAAAAAAAAATGGTACCAAATGGAAGGAATATTGTGTGGTCTGATGAAATGAGCTAATTTAGCTCATTGAAATTAATTATAATTTATAACCAATTTAAATGACGTGTTGATTTTTCCTTTATATATATATATCCGAGTGAATAAGGAACGAAGAAAAAAAGTTTTTTACAACGTCCAAAATATTAATTTAAAACAGTGCTCGATATATAATATATATAGAGCTGTGAATATTTATTATAAATTATATTTTAGAACATGTACAAATTCTTTATATATATCCAGTACAAATCGTACATTTGTTTCGACATTGAAACTACAATGTGACATGAGAAATAAGATATGTGTATGATTATAACAAATAGAGGAAGAGTCTCTGTGTGTGTGTGTGTGTGTGTGTGTGTGTGTGTGTGTGTGTGTGTGTGTGTGTGTGCGCGCGCGCGTGCGCGCTGGTGCGTGTGTGTTGTGAAAAGGAAAGGTGATTCTGACGGAGGGTGAGTGCTCAAACTGTTTGAGAAAGTAAAAAAAAGAAACCGTGTGAGGTCATTTCAAGGTGTGAACGAACGCTAGGGTGAATCCCTCTTACAAAGTTGGTGTATGGAGAAAGACATTTAGGCGATAGGCACGAATGGAAGAGAACATTTTTTTCAAGGGTTCAAGGTGATGGAAGATGGCAGTTGACGTTTCATTTAATTTTTTGGAGATGGTAGCTATACGGGAACAAGCAAACGGAAGTCACACTGGCGGGAAGTGTGAGATTATAAACTGTTGGAGTAGAAGTTATATTTAACTGTTTCAGCGGTAATAGGGTGGGACCTAGATGCCAGTCTAGTAGCACGCTTAAATTTGATGGGGCACCAGGACATAAAACTTATCAGAGACCGAAGGGCGCCACAACAAGTCGGTGAGAAAGTGAATGAAGTCGAGATGCTAAGTCACCTTCAAATGCTTTAGTAAAGATGTTAATGATACAGAAAACCCTAAATACATTATTAAATAATAATAATAATAATAATAATAATAATAATAATAATTGTGTCGTTTTTCATTATAAATCTATTTCTGTTATAGTCGCACTACCTACCAAGTCTGCAGGAAGACCTAAGGCAGATAAGGCAGGTCGTAGTGCGTTGTTATGGCTCCATTTCAGTTTTTTTCATATCTCCCTATCATCCCTCGCGTTACATAGACAAAGTTCTCCTTAGTGTGTGGGCTGGACTTAACGAAACAATTTTTTGTATATCTCTTAAGCTGGGGTTTCCAGGGATTCTTTCAATGTGTTGTTTTGTTCCATTTTTTATCATTACAAGTGCACCTACTATCACTGGTAAGATGCTTGCTTTCAATTTCCACATTTTTTTTCTATTTCAATTTCCAGGTCTTCATATTTTGACAGTTTTTTGTAATTAATTGGTTGCTATGTAACAATCCGCTGGATAAGGCATATCAATTAATAGACAAGTTTTTCTTTCTGATTTTTAACAATAATGTCCGGTCTATTGCTTCAATTTTTCTGTCTGTGTAGATAATGTAATCCCATAGAATGGTGACATCTTCTATTTCTGTAACCGGTGCTGGGTGATGTTCATACCAGTGTTTGTTCACATATTTTCCACAGTGTTTGCACATTGTCTAATGTAAATATTGCCCCACTCTATCGTGACGATTTTTATACTCATTTGGGGCAAGTACAGAACAGCCTGAGATTAGATGGTTTATTGTTTCTTGGTATTTATCACAGAACCTGCATTTTGGGTCCACATTATTATGTATCATATTTACTTGAAAGTTCCTAATGAAAAGACTTTGGTCTTGCGCTACAAGAATAAAGCCTTCAGTCTCAGACTTTAATCCAGATGCACGTAACCATCGATGAGTATTAACTCTATCAACATTGGGTTTATTAGCAAGTTCTGTATATTGGCCATGCAGAGGTTTGTCCTGCCAGCGTTGTTTCATCTGTTCAAGAGCTTTATCCTTGGCTTTCATTTTCATATTTTTTGCTGCAATAGATGGTTCTTGGCTTCCGTTTTGCTTTTCTACAGAATCTACTAAATATAAATCTTGTTTGTATTCACTGCCTTGTTTCCTTATTGAATATTTTCTCTTTCTGTTTTCATGTTGTTTGACTAATTGTATCATCCAATCCTTTGTTGTTTCTATGTATATTAGTAATTATTATTATTATTATTATTATTATTATTATTATTATTATTATTATTATGTCATTTTTCATCATATTTCGATTTCTGCTTTGGTCTCACTACCAACCAAGTCTGCGGGGAGACCTAAGGCAGGTAGTGGCGTGTTGTTATGGCTCCATTTCATGTTTTTCTATCTTCCCTATCATCTCCAGCATTACATAGATAAAGTTTTCCTTAGTGTGTGGGCTGTACTTAATAAGACAATTTTTTGTATGTCTCTTAAGCTGGGGTTTCCAGGGATTCCAGGGATTCTTTCAATGTGTTGTTTTGTTCCATTTTTTATCATTCCAAGTGCACCTACTATCACTGGCACAACTCTTGTTTTCAATTTCCACATTTTTTCTATTTCAATTTCCAGGTCTTTATATTTTGACAGTTTTTCAAATTCCTTGATTGCTATGTTACAATCCGCTGGACAAGCCATATCAATTAATAGACAAGTTTTCTCCTTCTGGTTTTTAACAATAATGTCTGGCCTGTTTGCTTCAATTTTTCTGTCTGTGTAGATGGTGTAATCCCATAGAATGGTTACATCTTCTATTTCTGTAACCGGTGCTGGGTGATGTTCATACCAGTGTTTGCCTACAGCTTTTCCATAATGTTTGCATATTATTATTATTATTATTATTATTATTATTATTATTATTATTATTATTAATGTATATTTTTAAATATATTTACGGGGTATTTATTTGTGTATTTTCTGTCCCATTTGTAGCAGGAAAGGAAGTTAGTACATTTATGAGCGATTACTTCCCTTCTTATGTACCGCGTCCTTTCTGGATGTCGGAAATCATGGGCATGGGCCCCCACATCTTCTTGTCCTTGTAGTTCTTGATATATTTTGCCGTGTTATCTCTTCCAATCCCTGCCCCGCTATTCACTTGCTCAGGCTCATCTAGTATGTCACGCGCTGTTTCCCCTTGCTCCTCTTTTCCTCTATATGCTCTCTGAGTATCAGATTCTCCAAGCCTTCTATTCTCAATACGTGTTCCGGAAACTTCAGCTGTCTCTTCCTGATATTAAGTATTTTTCCTTTTTGTTTCCATTCTCTCCAAAACTCCGTCGTTGCTCACATGCTTGATTCAGGGTACCCCCCAGCGTCTTTCTGTGAAATGCTGGTGAGACTATGGACCTTTAATCGTTCTAATAATCTATGCAAATAAAATATTTATCTTTATTCAGACAGAATTATTTTCCTCGAAAGATGAACCGTTTAATTAACTCTTTCCTTTACTCTTTCGTTTCTTAGATTTTTTTTTTTAATCATATCACCCCAAGCAAGGCGGTAACGCCACTGATGCGCAGGGGGCTACGTAAGGGTAAAAAGAATGGAAAAGAGAAAGCCGGAAACCACATCCTAAACAGGAAACAAGGGATGAGACTCTTCACCTGTTCAATAGATTATTGCAGTCTTATTTGTTAAAGCTCTTCATGTGAGGCACTTGGATAACGTTGTCTATTAAGTGAGCGTCTTACTTCAGATTGGTTTCGAAATAAACTCTGTCGTTGCTGACTTTATCATTCTATTGCTAATCTTTTCCTTCTGAGCGATATATCCGTTTCGCTGTTATATTAAATACGTTAAATTTTTAACATGAGAAGATATTGAGCAAAAAGCGATTTATATAATATCAGTAGTAATCAATGAATGAGCATTGAAACCTTAAAAATATAATGGCAACGAATCAATTGAACGTTTCATTGACCACCATTTTAGTTGTGAATTCTTTATCTCCGCTTTATTGAATCTCAATTCATTGCCTCAAGATTTGTTTCATTGTATTTCATTATTAAAACTTCCTAACAGTTACAGTCATTTTGATGGCACGAGTTCATTAATAACAATCATTAACAGTAAAATGGTGCATTTTAGCAACAAGGCCTTCTCTTCATAAAAGTTAAGGGTATTACTTTAGCTTTATTTTTTCTCACAAAATATCAATATAGTTGTGAAAATCAGATACCATCAGCCTTTTTTGACTTGAAAGGTTAAAGGTTCAGGCTTAGAAAGTTTTATTAACCACAAAAACTAAATATAAATGCCGCGTGGGTAATCTACTGTTTTTATCAATAGAATTAACAATATGTTATTATGTAAGAAAGAATATTGCATATAAAATAATTAAAAGTAAAAAATATCCAGAAATTGCTAACCTGAAAACTTTAAAATATTATTATAATTACTCACTATATGACGGTCATTTTTTTTTTTTTTTTTTTTTTTTGTTAGGCTCCTCCCTTGTTCCCTGTTTAGGATGTGGTTTCCGGCTTTCTCTTCTCAATCTTTTTACTGTTTTATTTTTTATTTTTATTTTTTTTAATTGGAGTAGATAGACTAAACTATCGCCCGGTTCACACTCCACCCATGTCTATTGTACAGGTGAAGAGGCTCATCCCTTGTTCCCTGTTTAGGATGTGGTTTCCGGCTTTCTCTTTTCAATCTTTTTACAGTTTTCTTTACTTTTTTTTTTTCAATTGGAGTAGATAGACTAAACTATCGCCCGGTTTACACTCCACCCAAGTCTATTGTACAGAGGAAAAGGCTCATCCCTTGTTCCCTGTTTAGCATGTGGTTTCCGGCTTTCTTTTTTCCAATCTTTTCGCTCTTACGTAACCCCCTGCACATCAGTGGCGTTACCCCCTTGCTCGGGGTGATATGATTAAAAAAATATTAGGCATGAGTAACCATGATTTTTTCTGTACAATTAACTCTGTTTCATTTAAATAAAATTTATACTTTCAAAAGTAAAATATATCCAAAGAAAGCTAACAAAATATTAATGATTATAAATATTTACTCGTTTCAAAGAATAATGGCCATGTTTAAATAATTTTGCAATTGCATTAGCTAAATTTTCTATAGGACTAATTTAGTATGTTTATCTAAAAAATGAATTCTACATGTAAGAAAGAATTCTAATTCTCAAATCATTCAAAGTAAAAAATATCCAAAGAATGCTGATGAGGAACTTTTATATATGATTTTAATATTCTCTATATTTTTAACATGTAAAGATATTGAGCAAAAATTGATTTATATGATATCAAGAGTTATCAATGAATCACACGTACCATGAAACGTGTAAAAAAAAATATAAATGGAACAGAATAATTAAGCAGTTCATTGGCGTCTATTTTAGTTGTGAATTCTTTTTATTAGTTTTATTGAATCTCAATTCATTGCCTCAAGACTTTAATTTCATTGCTTTTCGCTATTAAAACTTTCTGACAACTGCAGTCATTTTTGATGGCACGAGTAGATTCATAATAATCATCAGCTGTAAAATGGTGCATTTTAGGAATATAATAAATTATTTTTTCATTTCTAAGCACTTTTCTTTTGGAATGCTTCTTTCACGAGTCGAATGCCTCTTCAAATCTCAGTGTCATATTTTCCATCTTCTGTTAGCTGGTTGTTTTTGTTTAGCACCAGATCAACCTCTACGGTTATTTTATGCCAAAATCTAAATATTTTGTACTTGATTTTATGGCTGCAACTACAGATATATTATACTTTTAGGGCAAACATGTTTAGATATGTAATTTGTAGATGATAAAATGTATTACTAAAAATTTGACAATAAAAATGTATTTTTACAATTTAGTGTTGTAATGATTGTCATTTTATGATAAAAATGTATTACTACTGGTCATATTTTATAAATATATTGGCATTTTTATAATGTATTTTTATATTTTCTAAGCGAACTACCAAACAAAAATTAAAATACCATTTTCTCATAGCTGGGACCCTAACAAGTGCTACCACTTTGGGTCAGGGTAGACTTGGGAACAGCAACAATCAAGAGGTGGTTTCATGCTCATAAACATTTCTAATCTCTCAATCAGAGTACTACTACCGGATATAGTTTATTGGCATACCCAGGGCTCGAACCTCTGTTAAAATGCTTCCCAGACATTTAAACTTCTGTACCTGCTTGATGTTTATATTTCCAATTTGTAATTTGCATCTTGGGTTTTTATTTTTCTCTTGCTGATGACTATACTTTGTCTTCTTGCAGTTGATGATTAGTCCTTCGTTCTTGCTTTCTTTTACAACCCTTTCAAGTTGTTGCTTTCTAAGTTGGCAATCAACAGTCTCTTATGTGCATCTTTTTATTCGCCTTATTGAATCTCAATTCATTGTCTCAAGATTTTCATTTCATTGCATTTCATTATTAAAACTTTCTGACAACTGCAGTCATTTTTGATGGCACGAGTAGATTCATAATAATCATCAACTGTAAAATGGTGCATTTTAGCAATATAATAAACTAGCAGTATAGCCCGGCGTTGCTCGGGTGTAATGAAAGCTTTCAAACTAATCCATGGTCATGGAGCTCAGACTCTTTGGACGTTGGCACGAAAGCAATAGTTGTTTCCTTTTAAAACGAAACCGTAGACTAAAAGAAAAATGAATGGATGTAAGTCAAATTTTGATTTCCTCGTATCGATATCGAATAAGTTTTTTTTGTCGTAAACTGAATTTTGAAGGTTAAATAAGTCCTCTGAGTAAGTGGTATCATGGTTGAGACTAAGAACTACAATTAAACCTACTTAGAGCCAAACCCGAAGCAAAACCTAAAATAAAAAGACTGAACAAAATACAGACATACAAGCAGATAAACACACACACAAACAAACATCTTGCCTTATATATATATATAATAGTACAGAATATCGATAATATATATATATATATATATATATATATATATATATATTATCGATATTCTGTACTATTATAAGAACTGCAACCTTGAAACTTCTGAATATCGATTCTTGTGTCTTTGTCTATGAGTGTATCAAATTTGATTAAAATCGGACCACTCCTTCTATAACCCGATTTTTTCGATTATCGGTTTTCGATATTTATCGGAGGGACCTCGACACAAAACCTAGCTAAGAACACTCGCAGACGCTTAAAAATATATATATTTTTTTAATTTTTCATTGTTATAACTATATTTATTTATAATATTATACTATTAGTAGTTATATTTTAATCTGTATTAAAAAGTATGATTTACTTTTTATTTTTGTACGGTAAAACATCCCATTATCTTTAAAACTAAATTTAATGTTAAATTTCCATGTCATGTTAAAAAAGCAGATGAATTGCAATAGACGCTGACTGATCGTGAGTGCGTAATGAGGTTCACGTTGTATTCTCGGAACGCAAGGTTTGCCGTTTCTCGTTTTTCGTAAATTAATTTCGCCGTTAGACATTTGAACATGTATAACTACACATGTATTTCGTTATAATGGGGCCTCGCATCAGTGAAGGGGGCCGGTGTGCAAGTAAACCGTTGAGAGGAAGGCCCCGAAACGGTGCACATTCTCTCCTGATGACCCCAATTAAAATATAAATTCAAAAGGACAAAAGTTCAATGAAGTCATATGCCGTAGAGAAGTTCGGTGGAATCGTTATTGGTAAGAGGAGCATTTTATATTCAGCTCGCTTTAGGTGAGTGTCAATTACTTTCCAGTAATTTCCTTCTCCATGTCATGTTAAAAAAGCAGATGAATTGCAATAGACGCTGGTGTCGATCTAAGACGTGAACTTTAACTTATTTTCTCCTCATACTGTTCATTCGACTTTTCTTTTCTTTTTCTTTTTCTTTCTCTTTTTTCCGTTTATGATTTTTCTATATATTTATTTTCTTTTTTTTTTTCTTTTTTTTTTTTTTTTGTATGGGCGAAGAAATGTTTTCATTTGATTACTGTTACAAATATCTAGTCTCGATATGTGCACGTGAGTGTCTGGATGTGATTCTTTTCGGGATTATTTTGAATATTAACTGTTGTATCATTTGGGTCTGACGAGAAGCAGGTTTGCTGTGAAATACGTATTACTCATGAAATTGTAGAATATTTAAAAAATTTTCTAGATTATATTACTCTGTTAAATTAAATAAATTAATTCAACATTGAGTTCTGAGTTTGTCTCTATGGGAATTTACCTTAGATACCAAATATTCTACGTTTTGTATATATATATATATGGATGGATGGATGGATGAATATAAATAACGATATATGTGTGTATACGTGCAGATATACATCAATATATATATATTAATCAGGTGTTAATAAAACAGTGCTTAATGCAATGAAACAGAGCAAAAAGTACATATTAAATATAAATATTATTCTATGTTTTAAGCACGACGCGGAGTTTCATGCAGTACGCAAACATCAGATGCATATTATGAACTGACCGTTTTGTTTTTTTTCAATTTGAATTAATAATTTAGGTTTTAGCGTTTCTTAATTTAAGGTCGTTATAAATTAGGTGTGCAAATATTTTTATTTATTAAATGTATAATTTGTTAAGATTAATACCGAAATCTAAAAATTAAATAGGATACTAAAAACGTAACAGAAAATATAAATTATATTTCAAGGTTCGAACACAGGATGGCAATAAAGTCCCTATGGAGTGACTTACAATAACAATTAAGAAAAGGCAATTAATCAACAGTCCAGAAATTTATTATTAAAATGGTTCTGGCTAATTCTGATTAGTAACAATAAAATTTCTGTGTCTGTGTGTGTGTATGTGTGTCTGTGTGTGTGTGTGTGTGTGTGTCTGTCTGTGTGTGCGTGTCTGTGTGTGTGTGTCTGTCTGTGTCTGTGTGTCTGTCTCTGTTTGTCTTCGTGTGTCTGTCTCTATCTGTCTGTGTGTGTCTGTCTGTGTGTGTGTCTGTCTGTGTGTCTGTCTGTGTGTCTGTCTGTCTGTCTGTGTGTTTGTGTGTGTGTGTGTGTGTGTGTGTGTGTGTGTGTGTGTGTGACCACTGGTAAAATATGTTGTATACAGCTGTAGAGTGACTTTATTGTCACACTGAATTTATATATATATATATATATATATATATATATATATATTATTAAGTGTTATTTGTTTTATAGAGGAGAGAAAGAAACCTGTCGACATCATAAGAAATACTAGAACAAAGGCTTTTTAATACAACATAAACAACCACACAAGAAATCCAAGCGAAAACAATACAGAAAAAAGAAAAACAAGTAGAAAAAAAAACGTTAATATAAATGACTGCTAGACGCTGAAATGAGTTAATTATTTTCAAGGCAATCATTATCCATTAAGAGCACCCATTTAAAGCCATTTATAATTCCGAGATACGAAAACAGGCGGGGGGTTTCTCGTCTAAAAAGAAAATAGATATAGTCAGGCAGACCCTTATTATTTAGTGTGAGTTTGATTCTCGCCAAGTGCCCTACACTTACGGTATTTCACAGATCCCAACTGATTTGTCCTTAGTTCCAATTCCAGCTGAATTCGTTGCATTCACTTAGGCGCAAATACCATTGGGAAAGATATTAATCCGTCTCTTCTTCCTCCAGCTATGTGGTAAATTACAGAACAGATTGGGTTTTGTAGCCTTGGTTGGCAATCAGTCTACCGCAGGAAGTAATAGCAACCTGCTCCATGGAAATCTTCTGCCCAGTCAGTCATGTTTCTTTCGAGACATGATCATCTACGCGTGTAGCACGTATGGCACTTAACTGACTGATAAACCCCCGTGCAGTTATTCGTAACATAGGGGGCAACACGCACTTGTGGGACTCTTATGAACTTACAAATGTTCAGTAAATTAAATAGACATTATAAATATAGTAAAAGTGACAAAACAACAAATGGAGAAAATACGTGGTTGAGAAAAAGAACAATTTTGGTTTCCACATGATATACAAGGCTCGATCATTTGCTCGTCCAGATATATCGTTGTAGATTATTTGAGCTGGTGAATAATTTCCTGGAGAAGTGTATTTTTTTGAAACAACAAAAAATATGCAAACTGACTAGCAAAAGAAAAAATATAGACATTGTTTTAATAAATATTTGATTGTTGTCAAAATTTAGGATACAGTCAAAATTCCCCATGTCAGGAAAATATTTGATTGTTTTGAAACCAGCGTAGCTAAGGTCAGATAATATGGGCCCTGAAATTCATGTAAACAATGTGTCAAAAAATGACGTAGTCACTTATATAAGATACAAATTATTAGTAGTTTAGTCGATGATATTTCAGATCGGAACACAGGAAAAACCGCGGACGAACTCGGAGCCTGGCCTCTCGATACGCGTGTGCTGACACCTCCGGCCCTACCTCCTACTCTACGCTAATCACCTGGAATGCGAATAAAGATACGATGTCTACATTTGTTTATATATATGTGTTATTTTATTATGTGAAAATATCGTCATTTTATTAGTGTGAAAAAGGTAAGCGATTTTATTAGAGAGAAGATAACAAGTTTTGGGACCCAGTCGTCGAATTAATAATCGTCGTTCCATCGAAGGGTAAGCGACATATACGTCGTTTTGATCGCAGTTTAAATTTCATCATCCCTGGTTCCAGGTTATACAACAATATCAGTCGCAGGAGACTGAGAGTTCCTAAGCATGACCACTAAAATCGCCACGTCCACAGACACGGTGGCTGTATTAAGGTCTGGTTTGCCTGTCGCAGTGAAGTGAAAAAAAAGACCCTGGTCTCCCGTATGTGTTTCCACATAGCAACTGTCCACAGTAGTACATTCATTTTCAACCTCTATCGTCTTCAGGACGAGAGAACACTAATTTCCGCTCGAATATTTGAGAGGATTGATAATATTCCCACTGAATTTCCCTTGGCTACCTTTCGATGTGGTACAGTGGATATCGGCTCGGAACGAGAAACCGGGGAGCCGAGTTCGAATTCCAGTTGAATCCATTGTATTCACTTACGCGCAAATACCCTTGGGAAAGGTATTAATCCGTCTCTTCTTTCCAGTTATGGGTTAAATAGCAGGACAGACTGGGTTCTATAGCCTTGGTCGGCAACCAGTCTACCGCAGAAAGCAACGGCAACCTACTGCGGGATAATCTTCTGCCCAGCCAGTCATGTCTCTTTCGAGACATGATCACCCAAGCGTGTATCACGTATGGCACTTAACTAACTGACTGACTGACCTTTCATATTGTTGTAGAGGAATATCCTGTCCTACCCCGGAATGGATATGGTTCGGTCTATAAAAGACTGTGACTAGAGCGAACTATAGAGTCATCATCACTAGACGGCTCTATGACACTGTCAGCCCTTTGCCTTCGGGTAGAGGGCGCTCTCTGTTTTCGAGCAGAGAGCACTAACCCAGTCGTGGTTCCGCCGAAGGCTAGACTGACGGCTCTATTCATTGTCAAGCCCTCTGCCTTCGGACGGAGAGCGCTCTCTGTTTTCGAGCAGGGAGCACTAACCCAGTCGTGGTTCCACCGAAGGGTAGAATCATGACTGGGGAAAGATAGACAAAAGTTTTTGGCAGGGCTATATGGCCCAGAAGACACAAGTTAAAAAGACCTTGTGTCACATTTTACCTTAAATGGGGAGGTGACTAAATACCGTCATCGTCATTAGACGAGAGTCATCGTCACTAGACGAGAACATACGCCACTAGACGGAAGTATACGTCACTAGACGGAAGCATTCTTCACTCGACGGACGCATACGTCTCTAGACGGACGCATACGTTACTAGACGGGAGCATACGTCACTAAACGGAAGCATTCTTCACTAGACGGAAGCATTCTTCACTAGACGGACGCATACGTCACTAGACGGGAGCATACGTCACTAAACGGAAGCATTCTTCACTAGACGGAAGCATTCTTCACTAGACGGACGCATACGTCACTAGACGGACGCATACGTCACTAGACGGGAGCATACGTCACTAGACGGACGCATACGTCACTAGACGGACGCATACGTCACTAGACGGAAGCATACGTCACTAGACGGACGCATACGTTACTAGACGGAAGCATACGTCACTAGACGGAAGCATTCTTCACTAGACGGAAGCATTCTTCACTAGACGGACGCATACGTCACTAGACGGACGCATACGTCACTATACGGACGCATACGTCACTAGACGGGAGTATACGTCACTAGACGGAAGCATACGTCATGAGACGGAAGCATTCTTCACTAGACAGACGCATACGTCCTAGGCAGAGACTTTGTCTACTTGATTGTTATACCTGTTACTATTCGTTGGTGTCCTTGTATTGTCTATTGGTTTATTGTACTGTGCTATAATAAATCCCTATTACTATATCTTCAGTGTTAAGTATTATTCTTGCACTATTCTTTTCCCTGATTATCCCCTCACGGGATATATCACGTATGAAAAAAATCTTGTTATCTTCTCTCTTATAAAACCGCTTACCTTTTTTCACGCTGATAAAATAACGATATTATTTAATCAAAACGCTGAACTAACTACACTTTGCGTTGAATATTGAAATCACCTAAGTTACATGAAAGCTAACCGAGGAAAATTCGGGGATGATATTATTAATCTCCTTAGATATTCTCTGCCTTCGGGTAGAAAGCGCTCTCTGCTTCTGAGCAGAGAGCACTAATCCATTTGTTGTTCCGCCGAAGGGTAGAATCACGACTGGGGAAAAATAGACAGACATTCTTTGGCCTGGCTATATGGCCGGGAAGACCCACAATACAAAGACCTTGTGTCATATCTTACCTTACGTGGGAAGGTTGGTAAATACCGTCATCGTCATTAGACTGACGGCTCTATTCACTGTCAAGCCCTCTGCCTTCGGGCGGAGAGCGCTCTCTGCTCGAAAGCAGAGAGCACTAACCCAGTCGTGGTTCCGCCGAAGGGTAGAATCACGACTGGGGAAAGATTCTTGGCTGGGCTATATGGCCCAGAAGACCCACATTAATAAGACCTTGTGTCACATTTTACCTTAAGTGGGGAGGTGACTAAATACTGTCATCGTCATTAGACTGCCGGCCCTAGTCACTGTCAAATCACTTCAGTTACATGAAAGCTAACCGAGGAAAATTCGGTGAGGATATTATCAATCTCCTTAGATATTCGATCTGAAATTAGTGTTCCATAGTCCTTGGGACGATAGAGATTGAAAATGAATATATTACTTTAGACAGATGCTATGCGGAAACACATACGGGAGACCAAGGTCTTTTTTTTTCACTTCACTGCGACAGGCAAACCCGACCTTAATACAGCCACCGAGTCTGTGGACGTGGCGATTTTAGTGGTCATGCTTAGGAACTCTCAGTCTCCTGCGACTGATATTGTTGTATAACCTGGAACCAGGGATGATGAAATTTAAACTGCGACCAAAATGACGTATATGTCGCATACCCTTCGATGGAACGACGATTATTAATTCGACGACTTCAATATTCAACATAAAGAGGGTTAGTTTAGTCGACCAAAGCTGATGAAAATGGTGGGTACTCTGGAAATTCTCCGTCGCCTATGGTCAAACACAGATTACATTGGTCAACTCGAAATTTCGTTATTTGAAGAAAAATATATGTCTAGGTTAATTTTAGCACGCGGAATACGAAAATCGGATCCATTCCCGCCCCGCCCCCCCATCACATCAGGATATTTTTTTGTATTGACATTTTGAAATTTTTTTCCCAAATATGCATGTTTTGGTAGTTGAATAACTCATTGTTGAATGACTCATTTTATAACAGGAAATGACAGAAAATAGTGAATCAATCCGCTATATGAAGCATCCTTGTTTTTTTTTTTATGTGTGGAGGAACAACATTGCCCAAAAAATTGAGTGGATTTGACAGAGGGATAGTAATATGTTGCATTCGCACTCAGATTAAAAAAACAAACATTTCCTCCGTCTTCACATAAAATTGGGATTGGTGAAACAGTTTGTAAAAGCCTTTGATAAGGACTCTCGTTGTTTCAAGTATCTGTGAAGTGTTTCCACGTTTGAGCATTGAAATGGTTAAAATAGGGGTTTCCAACTGTCCAGAGATTAGAAAACTTATTCAAGACAAAAGCATTGTAAGTAATATGAATTTGAATGAATCCAATGCACGTAATTCATTTTTAGCGTTTGTGAAAAACTTTTTAGGTAATCACAAACCCAACATCTACTAGGATCTTGTTGCAAATATTCTGAAATGATTTTGCAACATTGGTGCGAACATTAGCATCAAAATTTATTTCCTTCATAGCCACCTGGAAAGATTACCAGAAAACTGTGGGGATGTTAGCGATGAACAGGATGAACGATTCCACCAAGACATCAAATTAAGAGAGGAAAGGTACTGTAGGATAGGGGTGCGAGACTGGAAAAGAGAAAAAACCGGAAAACGCATCTTAAACAGGGAACAAGGGATGTGCCTCTACACCTGTTCAATAGACGTGGATGGAGTGTGAACCGGGCGATAGTTTAGTCTGTCTACTCCAATTGAAAAAAAAAGTGAGGAGACTGGAAAAGAGAAAAATCCTGAAACCGCATCCTAAACAGGGAAAATGGATGAGCCTCTACACCTGTTCAATAGCCATGGATGGAGTGTGAACCGGGCGATAAATTAGTCTACCTACTCCAATTCATTTTTAGCGTTTGTGAAAAACTTTTTAGGTAATCACAAACCCAACATCTACTAGGATCTTGTTGCAAATATTCTGAAATGATTTTGCAACATTGGTGCGAACATTAGCATCAAAATTTATTTCCTTCATAGCCACCTGGAAAGATTACCAGAAAACTGTGGGGTTGTTATCGATGAACTGGATGAACGATTCCACCAAGACATCAAATTAAGAGATGAAAAGTACTGTAGGGTAGGGGTGCGTGTTCTTTGTACGTCGGGAGTCACCAGTGTAGCGTCTGGGTGCGTGTTCTTTGTAGGTCGGGGTCACCAGTGTAGCGTAGGGAGCTGGTTAATGTTTCTTTGATTCGGCCTTGTGTCAGACTTAACCGAACTCCCTACAGCTTACAGGATTTATGCAGAGTTATAATCATCAGAAGGTTTGCATCGTTATCAGAAGGTTGTTTGTCGGTTGGAATGTGTGGATTAGGAAAGAAGAGTGGAATAATAAAATATACATTGTGAAAAATAGAAATTTATTAAAAAAAGGAATAACAAGAATTCGTAGAAATTAATGTTCAATGAGAAAGTTAAGAGTATCAAGAGTTCGTGCAAAAATGTTTGTAGTAGTAATTGTTGAAATAGTTAAGAAGAAAGAGAACAAGGTGCGACCTGGCCTTATCTCCGGGTTGATTTGAAGTTGAAGCTACATTTTTAGTTGTTTCGTCTCTCGGCTCTCATCTGTCATTCTTGACTGACGCCGAGGTCATTTATATAGTCTTTTTGAATTTAGCACTGGATCGCTAAGTCCTCAAGTCTTGCAAGTCGCTCCCATTGGTCAAAAATCATTTTAACACCTACTTGCGAAATCTGGTTTCGACTTTTTCGTTAAGCAGATGGTCGATCCTTTTTCTGTTTGTGAAAACCCAGGCTTTCACACACCGTTGTGAATTTTTGTAAAACTGAAGAAGAAGGGTGTTGATTTTAATTAATTTCTTATCCGCTACAGTAGCAAGGGCATTGAGACGTCGGAATGATGACAGACGACAGCGGGGTTATAAAAAGACGCACTCCACATCAGCATTCCCGGCAGTCAAGAAAGAGAAAGTTTCTCTCAAGTCTGTCATGTTAATTAAATATGCACACATTTCTACTACGAACAACTTGTTACTTTTTACTAAATACATTTTTGTTGTGCTTTTTTTTTTTTAAATCATATCACCCCGAGCAAGGCGGTAAAACCACTGATGTGCAGGGGGCTACATAGGAGTGAAAAGATTGGAAAGGAGAAAGCCGAAAACCACATCCTAAACAGGAAAAAAGGGATGAGCCTCTACACCTGTTCAATAGACGTGGATGGAGTGTGAACCGGGCGATAGTTTAGCCTCTCTACTCCAATTGAAAAAAAAAATTTTTAAAAGTGAGGAGACTGGAAAAGAGAAAAAACCGGAAACCGCATCCTAAACAGGGAACAAGGTATGAGCCTCTACACCTGTTCAATAGACGCTTTATAGAAAACATATCATACGGACATTTGTGTGTGTGTGTTTTTTTTTTTATATTTTACCAACAAATTTTCTGTTGAAATTTTCAATTAAGAATAACATAAAGAGGCTTCCACAACACCGAGAAACATTTTATCCATCATGAAAGCAATAGATGCAATAGATTTGGCGACTATTCCAGTTGATTTTTCTTGTTAGATTTCAAATTCAAAATTAAGCCAGTATCGGTATATTTGACAAATGCCAAAATAATGGTCATCCATAAACAAAAATTCTGACATGATGTTATATTCGGAATCAGCATTGATAAACTGATAAATTTGATCTAACAATAATCTAATAACCTTAAAACTATCGCCCGGTTCACACTCCACCCACGTCTATTGAACAGGTGTAGAGGTTCATCCCTTGTTCCCTGTTTAGGATGTGGTTTCCGGCTTTCTCTCTTCTAATCTTTTCACTCTTACGTAGCCCCCTGCACACCAGTGGCGTTACAGCTTTCCTCGGGGTGATATGATATGATTAAAAAAAATAAAAAATAAATAAAAGATATTTTCTAGATGAGTGCTATTGAAGAATCCAAGTGCGTTCCTGGTGAAACAGGACATCAGAGGAACCGCCTTGACCTCTTGCTCAACCCTACTTTGAAAAACGCTTTGTAAAAGTTACCCTCCTCTCACTCGGGGAACATCAGAGGATTCCCTTGTCAGTGTCCGCGTAGATGCGAGACCAAAGTCATCATCTGATTTACCGTTCCATAGAACGATTATTCGTTAGAAGAGAACAAGAACACCTTCAGTTCTTACACTGTATAAACCAGTGGTTCCCAAATATTTTTTTTACCCCTACACCCAGTTCAACATCCAGATTTCCCCCTTCATGTTTAGGAGAGAAAAAGCAGTTAAAACACATTGAGACTATTTACTAATGTATTTTTCAAATCTACAAATATACTGATAAACTTAGAGTTACAGAGTAAAGCGGATAGAGAGTAGTAACAACTGTGAGACTGTGAGTGTACTATCGTACCACCACCCTCTCGCCCTCCCTTCACAGCTCATATTTGAACGTGAGCCGACTTGTAGATACTACAACACACACACACACACTCTCTCTCTCTCTCTCTCTCTCTCTCTCTCTCAGTCTCTCTCTCTGACATGAGAAAAACCATAGTAGGTAGTGTAATTATTTCCCCCTAGTAAGTTCAAATTTTCCCCTAGGGGGAAATTTCCGGTTTGGGAATCATTGGTAGAAGCTATATTCTCAGCCTTCATGAAACCTACTTCCAAAGCTTCTGTCCTCGTCTCGGAATGGGTCCTTTCTGGAATGAAGAGTTTTATTCCCTAGAAAAAAAATTCCAGCAAAAACCTTGCAGCCAGCCCTCGCTCGCCTCTAAATGCGGTGCGTCCAAAGCTTACTGTATAGATCACTCCAATATCAATCACAAGGAGCATTCTGAATTGCCCGCAAACTCTAGAAATTTCTAGAAAATCCAAAGTCCAGCTACGCAGAAGCGATTCAGTCCAAGGTTGAAAGCAAACAATTTAGATCATTGGAATTCTGGAAAGTCTCTAACAAAATCTAAACTTATTTATAAATGGAAATTTGTCCGTGTGTGTGTGTGTGTGTGTGTGTGTGTGTGTTCGTTACCTATAGACTCCAAAACGGCTGAACCTATTTTCTTGAAAATTTACACAGTTGTAGTATAAGCGTCTGCAAGTGTTCTTAGCTAGTTTTTGTGTCGAGGTACCCCCGATAAATATCGAAAATCGATAATCGAAAAAAATCGGGTTATAGAAGGAGTGGTCCGATTTTAATCAAATTTGATTCACTCATAGACAAAGACACAAGAAACGATATTCAGAAGTTTCAAGGTTGCAGTTCTTACAATAGTGCAGAAAATCGATAATATATATATATATATATATATATATATATATATATATATATATATATATATAAGGTAATATGTTTGTGTGTCTGTTTATCTGTCTGTATATCCTTTATACAAATCCACAATTTTTATCTCACTAAACTTCACACAAATATTCTTTCGGCTGAGTCTGAGCTCCAGGAATATGGATTAGTTTTAAAGCTTTCATTACACCCGAGCAACGCCAAGCTATACTGCTAGCTCTGAATAAAAGCAAAGCATTTGTGCCCACTATTACAAACTAGTCACATGCCGTCAAAAATGACAGAAATTTTTTTATATCGATATGCCGTATAACATACACAAGGGGTCTTATTATAATAGAAAGTATATATATATATATATATATATATATATATATACTTTAATCCAAGTGAAAAAAGCAGGAAGGTAAATTCCAAAACCCGATCCTAATTAATATTAAAAATTTATTTTAATATTAAAAAATGATACAGGAAGAGAGCTCCATGTAATAAAATATTACAGAGCAAATACAAATTAAAAAAGGATTAATTCAATGATGTTGAATGACCATTTTGATATGAAGATCCCCCTATGGGGATATAGGGATCTTCGTATCGAAATGGTCATTCAACATCATTGAATTAATCCTTTTTTAATTTATATATACATATATATATATATATATATATATATATATATATATATATATATAGTTATCCGCAGACAGATCTGTTTTGCTGTATCTCAGCTCATCAGTACGTCATCAGATTAGACGTCTGTTTGCTTTTAGCCAGAATTGAAACCCGACCGAATTGACATTGACAAAAGTCGGCGATTCTCTGAGCTATGGCCGCTCGGCAGAAGAAGGCAGACTTTTAGCAAGTAGAAAAATGTAAGGACTTGGGAAATGTCCTAACAGAAGACTGAAAGTGCGACACTGAGATTAATTAATCCAACTAAAAATGATTTAGGATTAGTCTCAAGAGAAATTTTAAGAATAATTCAGTAATTACGATCCACATTACTTCCCAATCTTAGGAAGGACTCTACTGATACCATTAATTTATTCAACAATAGCTAAATCTGAATCCATCTTCCTTAAATTTAACATAGCAAACTTTTATTCTTGAGATATCCAAAGACCTCCTAGATAATTATATAAGCTTTGCAAAAAAAAAAAAAAAAAAATCACGTAGAAATCACATATAGAGAAATTAAAATTATTCTATCTGCTAGGAATTCATTTCTTACCTTCGATCATTCTACCTGGACAAAAGGTCCCTATGATAAATTTGATGTACCTATGGAGGCATATGATTCAGCTCAGATTGCTGATTTTGTAGGAATCTACATATTAGATATCTTAAGTATATTTTTAGACACTAAACAAATTGGATTATATCGGGATGATGGCCTTATGTTCATCCCTGATGGCAATGGACCTTTAATAAACAGAATGCATAAAAAACATTAGAGCCCTTAAAATCCTTGACTTTAATATTGAAGTATCCGCTAATCCAAAAATAGTTAGCTACTTAGACATTACCCTTAACCTGAATGACGGCTCCCACCAGTCTTATCTCAAAGACAATAATACCCCCAGTTATATTAATATCTATTCCAACCACTTAAAACTATTATAAAACAAATACACAACGTTGTTAACAGAACCTCAAAATTTTCAATGAAAATAAGAAAGCATACAACAATTCCCTTCAAGAGCGCAGTATCAAGAATAAAGTGGTTTATGAAAAATCGATTACTAATCCTGAATCGCCTTTTACTGAAATTAAACGTAGAAAAAAGTAATACTGTTTAACCCCCCACCTATTCTGCAGACTATCTAATATTAATGTAGGAAAATATTTTCTTAAACTAGTAAATGAACATTTGAACACCCACAATCCACTACACAAAATCTTCAATAGAAATACTATTAAAATTTGCTAATTTTGCACTCATAATATGGAAAATATTATCTATTTCCATAACAATTAAATTTTAAAGAGTTTAGATGAATATTAACACATAAACAGGGATTTTAAATTCTTGTAATTGTAGATCCATAAACATCTGTCCAGGGGAACGCAAATATAGATCTAATCTGGTAATCTACCAAGTCCAAATTTACCTAACTAACAACAGGAAGAATTACCAAATTTACATTGGTATTTCAGCAGGGGAATTTACACAACGTTACTAGACGCACAAACACTTCTTTTATAACATCCTCCCAATCTGAGATTGCAAACATCCCCTTTTCCGAAGATTTTGGAAAAACCCCATAGTAAATTGAAAACTAATAGGTTCAGACCGCATCCCCAAAACCTTTACGATAGATGTCATCTATGTATAGTTGAAAAAATGAAAATAATAAAGTATCCTAAAAAACAATCTGCTATTAAATTTACGTAAAGAATTTATAAGGAAATGCCGATACAAATCTAAATTTTTAAATTTTAAATTATCATATAAAAACCCTCCTAAAAGTCATCCAAAATGAATCCCTGTCTGACAGAAGCTATCTTGCCTCTTCCTAATCACTAGAGTATTAATTAAAACGACCACATAGATTAAACTTTTAAACTCTTACATTTTTCCGAGCCTATTAATTTAAATAGCAACTAATCATATGTTTTAAATTTATTTTCCTAATTCCTGAATACTTCTCTGACCTAAAATTTTCATTTAAAATATCTTTCCTCAATTCCTTATTCTACCTATTCTATAATCCTTCTTCTTTTACCTACAATAATCTATTGTTTCGTTATTTCTATACAGGTATATGTGTGTATATGTGTTGTGTGTGGGTTTGTGTGTATATATATATATATATATATATATATATATACAAACCCACACACAACACATATACATATATATATATACACATCTATACACATATATACACACACACACACACATATATATATATACATTTATATAGACACATATATAAACATATATATACAAACCCACACACAACATATATATATATATATATATATATATATATATATATATACACACACACACACAACATATATATATATATATATATATTAGTCATCCACATACAAGTCCGTTTCGTGGTATCACAGCTTATCAGTATGGCTAGAAATATCCACTTGCTTCTGGCCGAATCGAAACTCGACCGATTTGGTGTCAGTCTGAGTCTCTACTCCCTAACCCATCGGCGCATGGGGTCAGAGATGGGAAATTTTAACGTCTTGTATGTAAGCAGTATATATATATATATATATATTTTTTTTTTTTTCAAACATACGCACCGTAGTGGGGGCGCTAGAGGGTTTCGTCAGTGATGTCATCGCGAGGATCACTAGGGGCTTCGGGTCTTTCAATATCATACCCACCTCACCGCGCCGACCCGACCAAAGATGATCAGTTTCTGGTCCACCCTCGATAAGCGCTTTCAGATACTGGAAAAATTACGTTTAGGCCCGGTACGAACCCTTGCAAATGCTTCTGATTGGCGACAGTCAGAGCCACTTTCCATTTAGAGGTGAACCGTACATGAGCTCGTCCGAAATATTAATTTAAGCCTATTTATTCCTTTTATCTTATTTGCAAGTATTAATAAAATGAAGAGAAATCAGAAATGCAGAATTTCAGAGAATTTTAGCTAACAATTTGTTTTGGAATCCAGGCACTCTCTCTTTTGATCCATAACCAATTAGCTGTTCTTTCCGCTGTTTCAGTTATGGACTTGAGTGCTTTCCTTTTTATTACTCCCACTATCCCAATATCTGTTAAGGCTTTGCATAAGGACCTTGCTGCAAATCCTCTAGTTCCCACTTCTATAGGAGTGCAGCTAGCCCACCAGCCTTTAACCCTGCAACTCTCCAGCAGTTCGTCGTATTTAACTTCTTCCTTTCATGAGCTTCCTCTGCGTTTTCTTCCCAGGGGACCGTCAGTTCCCACAAGACTATCTTCTTCAAATTATGTGAGAAGAAAACTATAGCTGGGCGAAGTTTTGTGATGGCAATTTTCTCTGGAAATTTCAATCTTGAGCCTATATCAGCCCTTAGTTCCCAGTCTGTTGCAGGAGATAACAGGTTTGGATTTACCTTTCTATTTCGTGGGATTTTCGCGCCCGCTTTAATAAATTTTATCTGCCTTGTGTCTGGGTTGTAAACATTCTCTTTTATAGCATTTTGAACTATTTTCACGATCTCTTTTAGAATTTCGTCATGGCGCCACCTGTAACGCCCATCAGCTAGTGCAGATTTACAGCTACTCGGGATATGTTTTAAGGTACCTTTGCGCCCACAAAGATGACAATTTGGCGACTGGGTTTTATACGATAATTGTAAGTTTGTGGGGCTTGGCAGGGTGTCGTATACTGCCCGAATCAGAAATTTTAATCTGGAGTCACCGTGCCATATTTCGGACCATTTGATTTGGCGTTTCAACATAGAGCTCCATTTGGTCCATGCCCCTTGCTGTCTCATGCCAACTTGGATTGCTATTCGTTTCTCTTCTTCATCATTTCTGATTTCTTCCGGCGAAAGATAACTTTTCTTTTTTCCTTACAGTTTGTCATATTTTCCTGAGGGAAAAAACCCGAGGCCCGTGCGTCCAGTAGCTACGGTCCCTAGTATTGCCTTTTCTCGGATTCTTTCTTTTGCTGTATTCAGTTCTTTCGAGGCGTTCCATTTTCTACCTGTATATACTGATATTCCCGCACTGGCTACTTTGGGATCTTTCGAGCACTCGTACTGGACTGTGGCTCTCACTTTTATATTCAGAAATTATAACATGGGTATGTTATAATATCCCTATAAAAGTAGCTATTTTGTTTCGACACTTCTTGTCTCTTGTCAAGTGATGTAGTTTATTTGAAATTGAAGGGTTTTAAAAGGTTAAAAACAAGCAAAACCCCTTTAATCAGAGAGGCATTGTTGTATGTACAATGTGGACCAATCAGAGTAAAGCAACTTGTAATTTGGAGAATATGTGAGAAGACTTAAAACTAGTTTGTGGGGGGGGCATTAGTATTAATATTTGATTAAATTGAGATCAGCATTATTAATTAACTATCAGATCTAATTTGTTATTGTAGCTAATTTTAAAAAAACTTTTAAAACCTTTCAATTTCAAATAAACCACATCACATAACAAGACACAAGAAGTATCGAAACGAAATAGCTACTTTTGTAGTGATATTAAAACATATCCATGTTATAATTTCTGAATAAATATTATTAGCTCTACTTTGTATTGATCACTTTCTTAAGAATAAGGTTTCTTTGGATAAGGAATATTATTCCAACCATACGTACACAATACTCGTATATATATATATATATATATATATATATATATATATATATATATATATATATTATTATTATTATTATTATTATGTTTTATATCTTATATTTTATATATTAATATCTTATTATCACAATTGATTATCAGAATTTAATTATAAATAATTATTATTTTAATTTTTTTTAATCAATTGCATATATATATTTTTTTAAATAGTTTTGAATGCGGTTTTCAGCATTAAATCTATATTAAATTAATACCTGAAAAAGTCATGGCTTAAATGGAAAATTGCGCGCATGAAAAATAATATTCTTAAGATAATATTAAACCTGGAAAAGAACAGGACAAGTTATTAAACCTGGAAAAGTAAAGGACAAGATATTCTAGTGAAGTGAAAAATAAGAAGTTTCTTACTTAAAATATTGCAGCTAAAAATAAAATTTGAATGCAATAATTTAAGTAAGAAAAGTAATTTCCAATGCTTGAGTGTTGAATCCATTTCGCCGTCTCCCCTTTTCCCCCTTCTGACCTACACTCCGTATATATATATATACATATATATATAGTGAATGAACTAATCTTTAAATGTAGACATAAAATAAGTATAGGATTCCATAATATAATCGAAGTTAATGTTTGATTTGAAAAGATTCTAGAATCTCTAGTTAAAGATTTTATACACTTCATGTCTTTTCATTATTACCATCGCTGAAATGGCCATATGACATACGTAATTTTCGGAGTTTTATTTGAAAAAGGGTATTTAAGTGAATATAACGAACCCAACGGAAATCAGAGCTCCGGGATGGCCGAGACGAAGACCATATGGCCTGAACAGAGCACTGTCTCCAAATACCATTGCTCCGCCCTGCGCTTTATTCCGAGCCATTATCATTTACTTCCTCCGCAAATCAAAGCTTATATCACCTGGTACTCCAAAGCAGTCACTCATCTAGATACTACCAAGAATGAGATGCTTAACTTCGGCGATTATACGAGAAGCGGTGTTTCAACGTGATGTGGCTGTAAAACTTTTTTTTAAAATTAGAAGTAAAATTATAGACAGCCTTTTGGGTTTTCGCTATTTTATATATAAATTCATATATAATTTATAGTCTGAGTTTTATATATAACTAGCATCATAGCCCGGCTTTGCCCGTGTAATTCGGAACATTTTACTCGTAGGAGAAGATAGTCTTAAATAGATAAATTCCTTTAAAACTCGGTTATATAAAAAAATAATTATGTAAAAAATTGTTCTTTCAAAATTTTCATTCAAAAAATCCATTTTCTTTTGTGTTGCGTAAACGTGATTTGATGTTTTGGGTGACATTGTAAACTACATTGCGTTTGTTTTTGTTTCAAAATTCCGGGGGAAAATATTTACAATTTTTGTTGACTAAATAAAGTTAACATAAAAATAAAAATTATTTATTTTATTTTACTGAAATTAGAAATATAAAAACTATTACGCTCTCAGTTCAGAAATTTTCGAAGAATATTTAAAAATTTAGACATTTAGTTTCGGAGGAAAAAGTTCCATTAACGCCACACGAATTACTGACAGTTGATTTCCTGCATGAAATATTAAGCGAAAAAAAAGTTTTTTCTTTTTTTTTAATTTTATTTTCTGAAGTATGAAATATTAAATCTGAAAAAAAAAATAAAGACTTAAGTAATTAAATTAACTATTGGCACTTTTTTTTTTTTTTTTTTACATGTTTTGTTTTTGTTTGAAAAAAGACTTTATTTTATATATTTCTTTTGTTTCAAAATTACGGGGGAAAATATTCACATTTGTTGTTGACCAAATGAATTTTTTAAAACGTCGGAATAAAAATTAAGAATAAAGCCTCATTTTTTTTTTAATTTATTTTAGTCACGTTTTATACCTGTGATTTGCTTTTTGTGACGTATTTTAGCAACCATCTTAGGTCTTAGATGTTTTACGGAGCAAATGTAAACAATTGGCTCTATTGGCCAAAAAGTGTGAAAGGGAAAATTTGCTGAAAAAAACTCAAAAAGTATGTGTCGACCTGGCTTCCCTGTAGATATGTGTCCCTAGAAATTTTGAACGGCGCAGCTTAAAAAATGTAGGCGTGCATAGGGAACAGTTACACACAGACTCACAGATTGCCTTTTATATATAGAGATTTATACATATTTATAGTGATGGTTTTGTAGGCAAACACCCAAAGAAACTTTAGTTTGTTTAGGCAACGCCCTTCTCTGATAACTCTCTAGAATTCCAACTATTTACCAAAAGTTTTTTTTTTTTCAGGCGTCTCTATAGTATAAATAATTAAAAGAGTGAACTCGAAATATCGAAAATTACTTTACATGATTTATGGTTAAACATTCTGTTGGTACCAATCGGTGATACTGGTTAACAATTTTTAATCTAAGAAAAAATCAAATAGAAATTCAGACTAGGATATTGAATCCTATTCTGGAACCAGTCTCTCGTTTTTTCGAAGATAAAATGTGTAGAAATTTAAAGATGGTATTTTTTAAAAAGGCATGGTGAAAATGACAGCAAGGCTCAACAGCAGCAGCAGCAGCAGTAGGAGCAGCAGCAGCAACAGCAGCAGCAGCAGCAACAGCACAAGTAAACAATGTGAATGAAATCAGGTGTAACAAGAAACAGAAGCGTTAGCAAGCAAATTAGGATTAAGTCTCTAAGACTCACCAATGTGATATGGCTTCTCTCTGTCTTTACTTCAAATATTTTTTGGGACAACTGTTCTGGTGAACTTTTTACCCTAGTACCTTATGTATAGGATGTGTGTTGTGGTGCAATGGATATCGGGTCGAAACGAGAACTCGGAAAGGCGAGTTCGAATTCCATTTGAATTCATTGCATACACTTATCCACACATATGCTTGGGAAATGTATGAATCCGTCACTTCTTTCTACAACAGGGCAGATTGGATTCTAGCCTTAATCGATAGCCAGTCTACCGCAGAAAGTAATGGCAAACTACTGTTGGAAAATCTTCTGCCCAGTCAGTCATGTCTCTTTCAAGACTTGATCGCCCAAGTGTGTATCACGTATGGCACTTAACTGACTGACTGAATATAATAGTTGAAAACATAAATCTTCTACTGGGCATAAAATGGGGGATCTGGTTTCCATTGTCATACAGTAATAAACTGATCTCTCACTACTTACTACTTATTAACATAATAATATAATCCATCTCTTCTCCTTGCGTTCTATAGCCTTGGTTGGCAACCAGTCTACTGCAGAAAGTAATGGTAGCCTACTGCCGGATAATCTTCTGCCAAGTCAGTCATGTCTCTTTCGAGACATGATCGCCCAAGTGTGTATCACGTATGGCACTTAACTGACTGACTGAATATAATAGTTGAAAACAAAGCTTTTACTGGGCATAAAGTGGGGGATCTGTTTTCCATTGTCATAAAGTAATAAACTGATCTCTCACTACTTACTACTTATTAACATAATAATATAATATAATCCATCTCTTCTCCTTGCGTTCTATAGCCTCGGTTGGCAACCAGTCTACCGCAGAATGTAATGGCAACCTACTGCGGGGAAAATCTTCTACCCAGTCAGTCAAGTCTCTTTCGAGACATGATCGCCCAAGCGTGTATCGCGATTGGCACTTAACTGACTGACCTTGGCTCTATAAATCTAAGCGTACTAAGAGATTAGCAACTAGCTCTCACCGTCTTAGTGTTGAACTAGCTGGCTGTAACCGCCATTTTTACTCTAACAGTTTTTTTCTCGCACTTCCCAGCTGTGGAACTCCCTTCCGATTTCTTGCTTTTCTGATAACTACAATCTTAAAAAAAATAAATGCCATGTCAATCGTCATCTTATGGCTTCTTGAAACCTATATATTTATTTATTTATATATTTATTTATTTTTGTCTTTTCTTCAATCCTCCCCAGTAAGATATTTTCATTCTCTTTCACTCCTAATAAGCCTCTGTGTTCTTATGACATTATCGCCTTTTTGGTGGGTGATATATATATATACTTTTTTAATCCTACACTTAGAACTATTCCACTGAATAACTGTTATGTATTACATCTCCTGGTTCTCCAACAATGACGATCGTCTATGCATCAACGACGAACAACGAACAATGCATATATAAAAATACCAACATATTTTTCTTCTTCGTCTGACTCGGTTGTGTGAAAGAAGAGGGTAGCCAGGGAGAATCACGCGCTCATATAAGCTGAAATTCCTCAAATTCCGCTTCATTGCGTCATCTATCATCTATGGCTAGGCACATCTATTAATCATTTCCATCAAAAAAAAAAAGAAAAAGAAATAAAAAATAGAAAATTGAAAAAGGAGGCAAAAATTGAAAAATAAAAAAAGAAGAAAAAATTGAAAAAAGAAAAGAAAAATAGAATAAAAAGAAAAAATAGAACAAAAAGAAAAATAGAAAAAGAAAGAAAGAAAAATAGAAAAAGATAGAAAAATATGCAAAGAAAAGATGAAAATTAAAATCAAAATGAAAGAAAGAAACCCTGAAAAAGAAAAGAAAAATATAAAGAAGGAAATAGAATAAAGAAAGAAAATACAAAAAAAACAATGTATAAAAAAGAAGAAAATGAAAATAATAGAATGAAACAAGGAAGAACAAATTGAAAAAAATGCAAAGAAAGAAAGAAAAAAAAAGATAAAAGATAAAAAAAGTAAATTCGACGAACGAAGAAAAAAAAGAAAAAAAAATAGAAAAAGGGAAGGAAAAATATTTTTTAAAAAAAGATAAAAAGAAAGGAAGATAAATAATAGAAAAAAAAGATAAAAATAGGGAAGGAAAGACAAAAAAGGGAATGAAAAAAAGAAAAGAAAAATGAAAGACAGAAAGAAAGAAGGAAAATAATATCGAAAATCTGTATTTTTAATCCTTTTTTATGGGTGTGCGAATGATAGCATTGAATTGAGTGCGAATGATAGCATTGAATTGAATATAGGGGAATGATGTGCGTTGTGGTGCATTGGATATCGGCTCGGAACGAGAAATCGGGGAGCCGAGTTCGAATTCCAGCTGAATTCATTGCATTCACTAACGCGTAAATACCCTTGGGAAAGGTATTAATCCGTCTATTCCTTCCAGTCTACCGCAGGAAGCAATGGCAACCTAGTGCGGGATAATCTTCTGCCCAGTCAGTCATGTCTCTTTCGAGACATGATCACCCAAGCGGGTATCACATATGGCACTTAACTGACTGATAGGGGAATCAGAGAGAAGATTCCGAATTGGAATTTCTTTACATGCAAATGCCCGAGAGAAACTTCTGATCCATCTGATTCCCCCAACTATGAGTGCAACGTCAATTCCCATCTC